>OU892277.1:10342717-10942717 GCA_917834065.1 Ceutorhynchus assimilis
CGAGTTAGACTGAGAGTGAAAACTCAGAGGTGAAATGAATCCTTTTAAGGTCAAATGCGAAGTAGGGACAGGACAGTCCACGAAAGATTCGAGAATAAATATAGAAAACTGAAGATGATGCAGGAAATTGGCCATGAGCCCGACAACGAAAGCAACAGAAATATAAATAGGTATATACGGCCGTCGATGAGCCCTCTCATGCGCGGCCAACTCAAACCACCAACATTTGACAAGCGAGCCCGAGCATCTTCGACCATGTATAAACGACATTTTGAAAGCGCTTCTACTAATATATAAGTGATGTAGAACAATTTTGTCTAGGTCAGAATTGGTAGATATATAGCAGGTTATTTCTATACCAGAGTCGGGAAATTAGTACCTCATGGTTGCTAACGACTATCTATTTCAAAGTGGTCCAGAAGTGGTTTCAATCATTAATCAAGATTAGTGAGATACAGTTGCTGAAGAAATACTGGAAAACAGTTATTTCAGATACGGAATATACCGATAGACCTTATTCATACCGATCAGGGGAGAAATTTTGAGACCAAAATATGGAAACAACTACGGTTACTGGAGGGAATAAAAATAAAGGTTAAGGAGAACTACCTACTCTACTTCATCCACATAGTTCGACGAAATGGCCGAGGAGGCACCATCGGACCATTAATAAATAGGTACCTCTCCCGATGTTTGTGGATGAGCGCAAGAGAGACTGAGATGAACTGAAACATTTCCCTTACCTGCTGGCTTATAGAAGCTCCCAGCATGAATCCACCGCGAAATCTTAGCCAAATGTCGTTAACGTAGAAAAACTGCCAACTGGCCTCATAGAGAGGCAAGAATACATTGTAATTAATCATACGGAAAGTTGGGGAAACTGTGCACAATCTGGCAATACTACACAGAAAGTCCCCCGAAATAAGAAGATTCGACCCTCTAGGACTTAACATAACAGAGAACAGAAACCCATCAACCTAAACCCACCCTATTAAAAAAATGACAAAAATTTTATTGGAAACACTTATACTTTCAGTATAAAGGATTGGAGAAGAAGATACATTTTATGAATATTTTATCATTCGCAAATCAATTTTATACATCTAAAACTTGACGAACATTAGATATACACATCAAATCTACCATACATTTCTAGGTTACAGGCATAATACAAATCTAAATATTCTTGATGCAAATATAACTTAAGTAATTATGCTAAAATTAAAATTATTTCAAAATTAAGCAATGGTTTGACAGAAGAAACTGTCAACACGAGCATTTGTTTTCACTGGATGTCGGATTCGAGTCTCTGCTAATTGAAAATTGATCGCCTTTCTTATCGTTGTTTATTATGCTGTCTTTTTCAAGAATCTAAAATTTTGAAAACAAGTTATAATGTGAGAAGTAAAAGCTTAAACCTATATTTACTTTCTCCACTAAGGCTCTAGCAGCTTCATCGATGTTGATATTATCCCTTGCTGATGTCTCGAACCATGAAGCGAACCCATTTTCCCGACAAAATTCATCCATTTTTGTGGGATTTGTCACTAATCCCTCTTTTTGCTGATCACACTAAAATTGAAAAATAAAATAGGTACCCTTGAATAAACAGCCAGATATTTAATATTGGGGAGTTGAATGCTGTGTGCACGTTGAATAATCCAGTAAAGAAAGAGATTTTGTGCAAAAAAAAGATCAGTGCCAAACGCTTTCGGGCTTAGGTCATCATCCAGTGCAACTTCGTCAGGTTTAATAAGATTCTAACCTAAATTTAAAGTAGAGAATCAATTTTGTGAAAACAGATAATCCCATTGTAATTTGTGAACAAACCGTTTAAACTTGTTTGTGAGCTCTGTAAAATGTGGTCTCGTCCATTTACATTTTCATCAAGCTGGCTCTCTTATTAAACCTGATGAAGTTGCATTGATGATGGCGAAAGCGCTTTGCAATGATCTTCAACAGAATTGTTTGCACGAAATACAAAACCAATCTCTTTGTTTACCTAATAATATATTATTTAATAATATATAGTATTTCTGACTCGAATGCCGTCCAATAAAGCTCCTTCTTTGCAAAAATAGGAGTGTTAAAGAAAGAAATGTCAGGCATTGAGTTAAAACAATCGGCCGAAAATATTTTTTTTTTCCCAATTATTTTATTGGCGCGGTAAATAGTACCTACCTATCCTAACTTTTAATGTGGCGTTGATTGGTTGAATTTATGAAACTGGCTGGATAAGTATACGTTTAAGCAAAAACAAAAATACCTCAATAAAGGAATTAGCTCCAATTTGGCATTAACATTCATTAATGAAACTGTGAGAAGTTTGAACAATAATTTCTACTGACAACTAGGCACACTGGCACACGATGATGGCTTATGGTAAAGTTTACTTGTGGCCTGTTAGGTATCTGATAACTACAATTAATTTTTACAGAATACACGAAAATGTCGGAAAAAGGAAACAAAGGTAGATCTATAGATAAGTAATCGATTAAAATGATGTTTATGACTTATGACAGATTAGAGTCGATTCTTATGTGAGGTTTTTCTCCCCTAAACATCCATTTGCACATTTGATCGACCATACCACAAATTAGCAGATCGACACTCCAAGATGGAGGACGATAACGCCTCCATAAACTGTTAGGTTAACTTATAATGCTAAAATAACAGTTTTCTGGCAAGCTGTTGCATCTGGTATGGATTCAATTTCAAATACCTAACAATTACCTAAATGATGATAAGTAATAAGCTTACTTTATTTGCTAACAAGACACACGGTATTTGTGTTCCATCTGGAAGTTGCACTTTGGAATCCAGATCTGTTTTCCAATTAATTACTGATTCAAAAGTATTTCTTCTTGTTACATCAAAAACGATGAATGCGCCTACAGCTTCTTTGTAGTAAACCCTTGTCATGTTGCCATATCTTTCTTGTCCTGTAAAAACATTTTTTTAAATTTCTACTGTATTTTCTTCAAAACTGTTTATCTTACCGGCAATATCCCATAATTGGAGGCGTATTAAAGTATTTTCATCCCAGTTGAGAACTTTCAAGGCAAAATCCACACCAATTGTCGCCCTATAATGCTGCGTGAAAAACCTATGCACATATCTTTTAATTATGGAGGTTTTGCCAGTGCCCAAATCACCGATCACCAAAATCTTGTAGAGATGGTCTTTGGGCTTACTCGTACTTGCATTGGCCTAAAAAGAATAAGAAATGGAACTTTATAGACAAAAGCCAATTTTTTTTTTTAATGCGGAGCTAATAATTACAGAACTTATCCATAAACTGGAAAATGAGATATATGTGTTGAAGAGAGACCAATAGGTAAATCTTGTTACAAAGGCAGCGGCCGCATGAACATTTTGAGAAGATGGTCTGAAGAGGGAAATGATATTACTTTTTTGGACCTCTAATGGTCGTATTATCATGATTTCGAACTTAAAATTATTCATTTGTGATTAGTGTTTGGACCTTTTAAATAGTCGTATTATTATTTACTTAAGTTTGGTTGCGTCTGTGTAAAAAGCGTGCTTTGCGAGTCAACTGAGCTTCCGAGGTTTGAGTGTTTTCATTTAGACTCGGTTTATTCATCTTCAGATAAACTTGCTGGTATAACTATCTGCTGGATAAATTCACCGTTTTATAACTCTATTGGTCGGCGGATAACTGGACGACCAATGGGATTACAGATTGCGTTTTTATCAGTCAGTCAGATTGCATATCTGACAGTTTATCAGAAGGTGAATAAATAAACTGGCCCTTACTCTAATAACATTATTGTGGTATTTTATGTTTTCCTAGACTTAAATTTAGTTACCCAATAATAAGTGAAGGCATTTTATCTCAAGTTACCAAAGCTTTAAATTAAAATTTCCCGTCAATGTTTTTTTTTAATTTTAGGTATACCTTAGTATAGGTAACTATGAAGGAATGAAACCAAATATCGCATAGTAATATAGGTTTACGGAACCTTGGAGTAAAGGATATAATTTCTATTGGTAATATTGATACCAACAAATTTTCTCGAGCGGCATGTTTTTGTAAAATATCTGGTAACCTAGAAAATATTGTTTATTTGAACGGTTTACTCTCAACGTTTAAAATAAAATTTATAGAACAGTAACTTTTCAATTACCTATTCATTCATTGTTTCATAATTTATTATTACCTACCAAATGTTGGAAAAATATATGAAAATTATTAGTATGGGATTTTGTTCTGAATAGAAAGTTTAATGGATATTTTAATTGAGTACCGGTAGCACAATGTATTTTTTCTTTAAAAAAAGTTATTTTTGAAATGTTCAATTCCGGAGGACATTTACTCAATTTATTGTTATGACTAAATTTTAATCTCCAGTGTAATTAAGATAAGGTGATTTAAGTATGTGCTTGTCGATTGCGGACTGAAAGGTCATTGCTACTATTTTTTAAGTATCCATCCTCTTATAAGTCGATGGACCAATACAGTTTACGTTAGAAATTGTTTAGTTAAGATAAATATTAACGTTAATACATAGATAGTATTGAGGAAATATACATTTTCCCAATTAGTATTATGCATATATAACTAATTTTACATCTACAAGATGTTCTTGAACTTTTCAACTATTGAGTACAGATAATGCAAATAATATTGTCAAAATTCTTGAAATTTAAACAATAATAATGGTACCTAGTAAATATGTTTTTGATTTTTGAAGGTCAAAAAAAAAACAATCATGAGTTTCAAAATCAAGGTAAGAAGATCACAAATAATTGGAATTGTCATGTCGTAGTTAGTATCTAACATTTGATATTACGCTCCTGTCAAATTCGCTGAACTGAAAAACGGACTTATAGCAAGAGCAACTTTTGCTAACATCACTTGATAGTGTAGTTATTTTTGATATGACTGGAAGCTTTTTCGATTTCCATGAAAATTCAGTATACATATTTACTTTCATTATTTTATTTTCTAATAATTCACTTTCAAAATTGCTATAAATTGCCAACTACCTACATAATACATCGACAATCAAAATAATATAAATTATAAATGTTTACCCCAAGAGTCGATGAATCCAAAATAAGTTCACCATATGCAGGCATTTTTCTTAAATTTTCCAAAGATTTCGTGCGTTCGGGAATACTTTTCCTCGGTTCCGAGCTAACGTAAAATTTTGGGTTATCAAAACTAATTTCGCTCTTGGTAATCGATGCTGCTGCTGCAGTTTCCCTTTCGAGATTTTCAGAATCCTTCCAAGATTCTTGTAAATTCGTTTCTGATGCGGATTTTGTCAAAGCAAAATTATCATCCCCTTCAGGGGTTTGACGCTCGACTGATGTAGATTGAGATGATGTACTTGCAGCTGAGCGTAGTTTCGATATGTCAGCCGACTCAGATCGGGTAGGAGCACTTTTTGATTTAAACTTTAACTTTCTTACGAGAAAGTTCGCGCGTTTTAATTTGGCACTTTTTGGAGATTTTGGGGGAATTAAAATTTTTTTAGCCCGTTTTGTCAGCGACGTTCCTCCTTCTGTCTTCTTGTCGGTCGATTCGTTTTCGTTTTTCATTTTACTTCAACTTCATTACACTTGTGGGGATTGCGTTGCTCGTGGGGAACTGGATTACTTCAGGTTTCAGATGACATTATAATATTAAGGTAATTAGTTTTGTATAGTGGGGATGAAGTATTAGACAACATTCGCTGTTTTACGGTACATTTTATTGCATTACGTTACTTTTTCCAATACCTTGGAAAATATGCTTATTGGATTATAAATAAATGAGTGAAGTTTTTTTTGTATTAAGTAGAATAATCTTATTTGCAAATTTTCAATAATAGTCATACCACTCAATTACTAGCTAATGAAATCACCTTTTCCACGTTTTGCTTATATCGCGTCTTATTAGGTCAAATAATTAAGCGTCTTTTCACCCGGATTCACTACCTACCCATATTCTCAGGTCTGAAGTGGTTGTTATTATTGTCGCCAAGCTTGTCACAATTTTGGAAAAAGTATTTTTTAAAGTTTTTATCAAAAACTTGATGGCGTTTTTATATGCTTTAAGGAAAGCCATATACAAAATCTATACAAGTGAGGAACACCATTACATAAAGGCTATACTACAGGTAAGTACAAGAGATTATAATTTATGCCGGTAATGGAAATGGTTTTTGAGAAAATGCTCTACTTTCATGACAATATGGATATGAACACATATAATTTTGAAAAATGGTTCCAGCTGACTTTCAATTTGGAAGAGTTCTTCTGATTCCTAACGGACATGTAAGGGTAGATTAGAGTAGGCAGTTCCTAGAAGAAGTTGGACCAATATTTTGAAAGGGCTCGAGAAAAACAATGTTCCAGTATGCGGAAAACCAGCAAATCATGTTCGTCATTCTTAGATTGCCTTATTATTAGATACTGTCACTTCAATCCCATTGAATTGGTATGGTCAGAACTTGAACAAGCTTATAATCAGAGTATTATAGCATTGCAACTCCATTTTTTTTTTATTTTAGTTTTAAATCAAATGTATCCCATAACACTGCCAGATCTGATGAAAATCTGGGATCATGAAAGCTTCATTGAAAAATTTATGTGGATAATAGTGACCTAATGACAAAATCGAAATAATTCGTATATTCTCAATATGCTGTTAGTTAGTGGAATGTACAAGCTACATTATTATTCTTATCAATCAAAGAAGAAATTAATTATAAAATATAAGAACTATGTTGACAATACGTGAAAGAGTGATACCTACCTACTTTAAATGCAATATTTTTCAAAAAAATTATATTTTATCGTTGGATATGACAGCTCAATGCTTAAAAAGGAGCCAAATCGGCTTGTTGAATTAAAATGAGCAAATATTTGTCTACGAGCAATTTTCTGTTTTCAATTGATAAGTGCTCGAATATTAGACGGTTAGGTATCTGCTTATTCTTTTTACATTGCTTTCTAGTCAGAAACCACCACTGTGGTTTGTCGACAAAGCCTCGAACATCACATACAAACCAAATCAAACAAACAAACAAACAAACATCCATGCACCTAGCCGGGATTCGAACCCGAGACCCACTGCATGCAAAGCGAAGACACAACCGCTGAGCTGCTTGGAATGGGTCTGCACCTCACTTGCATTCGTGGACACCTCCTGCATTTAGAATTTAATTTTTAAACAAATTAGAGCATTGCCAACGAAATTAGAGACAAAAATTAATGAAGGTATAGGAAAAAGAGTAAAACTCTAACCCTCTCTACAACTTTGAAAGTAGTTTATAAAATATTAGTTCTCTTACAAAAAATAATGTGTATTGTGTAGGCGTGCTAGAGATGCCTATTTCACAAAGGCACTGGAAACAAGATATTATATTACCCTAATGAGATTAGACTGCTTTATATTGGGACAGGAAGGTGAATATCGAACTGCTTCTCCGCCATTAATATTGCTAGTACCTACATATTTCCAGTATTTTATACTACTTATGTATTGTATTATTTGTTTGTTTACTACTTTTCATTTAATTCCATTAAGCTTTTTTATAATTTATGTTAAAACAAAAAAAGGTTTTTTTTTCTGTAAAAAATAGAATTTACTAAAGAAATATATCTACCAGTGATTTATTTCCCATATCGCCTACTCTTGATCGACGCCATCTGTCTGGGTTATTGTTTTCTACTGAACACGTCAATGATTCCGTTGAAGAGGCAGAAGTATCTGACGATAACGAATTATTTTTATTTACTGTGGATAACAAATATCTTTCTCTTCTTTTCGTTCTCTCACCGCGTGTTCTTCGGCTATATCTAATATTGCGTTGATGCATCTCTTCTTCGAACATTATTTTTGAATGCTTTACACTAAACTAAATAATAAATTAAAAATTTCCGATAATTTCCAAAATAGATTATCTTTATCAGCAGAAAGTGTATATGGATTACCAACTACCATAGACATCTAGTAACGACATTTTAATTTAAAAACAATTAAATTAGTATAGAAACTTTTTGTGTGCGTTTCGTCTCTATGATTGATATGATATACGTATTATTTATAAACAAATCTATAATATGAGCGAGGTCAATGAAATACATGATTATAATATTTTAAATTCTGATTTGGCAATTGAAACATCACTATGTATAACTACATGTCATAAAATAAATATGTAATTTCGAAAAGTGCATGCACTTTAGGAGAATAACAGGACATGTTTTCAACAAATATTCGAACAGACAAACAAGAACGGATAATCATTTTAACTATTGCAATCGTTCGTAAGACACTAAAAGTCATTATTTATTGATATTTGAATAGATTTTCATAATTTCAGATCTTACAATTAAAAAAAAATCCAGAGATGTCGTATTGGCCCGTCTACCACCGAAATAGAAAATTTAACGCAGGTATAGTTGGTCGAAAAAAATACATTGAAATTCCGTGGGATCGAAATTTTAATGACCCAAATCTTGTTCAACTTTGGTATCGCGATAGTCGCAGGTGACAGGTATAAAGGACACTATACCTCTGTTCCAACACAGCAGAAAACCGTCCAATGTACCGTCACGATTCTGCGCAAAACCTAAAATCTGTGCGTAGAAACCGACATTCGTACACTGAGTGATTTCGAAACCGTTCATGAATGGTTTTTCGACGTGTTGAAACCTACGTCGTTTGATGTTTCTTTCTTCTCGTCATTGAATAGAAACTAGACTAAAAAATCCATACCTCCACTAATTCAGCATAAGTACAAATGTTAAAAATGTCTATGTGTTTTTTGATTGGTATCGTGTTTGTTGTTCGATATCTTCAAAATAAAACGCAGTTTACTAACAACAACAACTTCAATTGAACTAATTGACTTCATAAAGTTCACTAATCTAATCACTTAGCTTTATACAACAATCTCTATACTTTTTCTACAACTGTATTCACTCTGACTGACTGGTTTGTGATTTCTGCAGAAACAGAACTAATATAATTTGACACTTGAATTGACAAATGCTATAAGCGTTTCCATTTGCCTTTGATCTACAAGCTCCAACAGCTCGAACATTTTGTTAAATAAGAAATATAAGCTAACAAACAGAATTTTAGAGCGCCTAATTAACGTTTTTGTTGATTCCATATTTGTAACATATTTTTTGCCGATTAGGAGTCCCCATAAGCTTTGTTGAAGGTAAACAAATGAAAGTCTGTAATACCTCTTCCGACTTCGTTTTTGAAGATCATAGATATCGCCGGCTATACGAGCTGACTTTATTTTGAATTTCATAGATGTCGCTAGCAGTCGTCATGCCATCACTAGTGATGGCATGAATATTCCCGCACTAGTGTGGGAATGTGGTTATACCGTAGTTGAAAATGATGTCAAAATGTTCATATTCCAAAACAGTCGTAGAAAAAATGGTTTTCAACACTTGAAGGCATAAAAAATCGGTTAAGGAATCAATCGACTTGCAATGGAAAATTTGGATGCGTTGATGATAGTGAACTTACATAACAAAATCTTAGGATTGTTGACTTTTGAGAAGATTCTTATGGAAATTGTAAAGATTTGGGCGTTTTTCTAATATTGAGCAATTAAACAAGATCACTTTTTACATTAATTTATTCAAATAATTACCCGGATTACAACAACAACAGATAATTAACACATGCCGTTTTTTTACTGTGTATGACAAGTGACTTTTGACTTGACATTTTTTTCAGACTTGTTACAATAAAAGACATACGTTTTACATTTACATATTCCTGACTAATCAAGGACATGACACACAGAATCATGACGTAATACTAAATACATTCATTGTTTTTAACACCCCTTCTCAATGAAAGTATTTTGACACTTCATGATTTAATAAACAAAACAAAAATATTTTTATAATAAACCCAAATCTAACACAAAACCTGTAAATTTTACCTTTGACAAAGGTTTGGTTAAGATATCGGCTAATTGCATTTCTGTCTTAACATGTTTGATTTTAATCAAACCTCTGTCAATATTTTCTTTAATAAAACCATATTTAATATCCAGGTGTTTTAATCTTTTATTGTTTTCTGGATTATTAGCAATATGAATAGCGGACTGATTATCTTCAAATATTGTTATTGGATTGTTAATAGAAAACAATTTAAGATCCAACACAACTTTTCGCAACCAACATGCTTCGCTTATAGCTACAGTCAATGCAATGTATTCGGATTCGGTTGAAGAGATAGCTACTGCTTGCTGTTTTCTGCTAGCCCAAGAAACAGAGCAATTAAATAACTTGAAAATATAACCAGTGGTTGATTTACGGTCAGTAACATCTCCTCCCCAATCTGCATCAACATAACAAACAATGCTTGATATGGCTTGATTATCGAACTTGTAAATTAAATTAACTCAAATCTAATGTTGATTTTACATAGCGAAGAACTCTTTTTAATGCTTTTAATAAGTTTTCAGTTGCCTTATCTTGAAATCGACTTAACAATGTAACACTATAACATAAATCTGGTCTCGTCCCTGAAACTGCATATAGTAAACTACCAATTATTTGTCTACATCTCTTATTTAAATTTTCATTAACATTTTCATTTTTAAGTAATGACAAATCAAAATTTTGATCCATTGGTGTACTCATTTCATTACAATTACTCATTCCATATCTTTCTAAAACATTTGTTAAATACACACTTTGGTCTAGCTCAGCAAAGCCCTGATCTACATCCAAACTTACCCTTATACCTAAAAAATTTGAAATGAAACCAAGATCTTTCATTGCAAAATTTTCGTTGAAAACAGCTTTAAGTTTTTGAATTTCTGTGGTATCTGTACCTAAAATGAGAACATCATCTACATATAATAATACATAAAGCTTCTTTTGCTCGAATATCCTGCAATAAAGACAAAAATCGTTTTCTGATCTAATAAATCCTTCATTTTTCATGACATTATCAAATTTATTATTCCAGCATTTTGGAGATTTTTTAAGACCATATATAGATTTATTTAACCTACAAACTGTGTTACTGTTGTTTTTATTCTTTCCAGGAAGCGACATATAAACTTCCTCAAAAATTTCTCCGTTTAAAAAAGCACTCTGCACGTCCATTTGAAATATTGGCATTTTTAATTTCAAAGCGGTTACTAATAAAATTCTAAATGTACAAAGTTTAGCTACTGGTGCATAAATATCATTTAATTCATTGCTATTTTCCTGCTGGAAACCACGAGCAACAAGCCTAGCTTTATATTGTCCATCACCCTTGACTTTAAATATCCATTTACTTTCAATTACATTTTTATCATTAGGCCATGGTACCTCCGTCCAAGTGTTGTTTTTGTCAAGAACATTCATTTCCTGTGTTATTGCATGCTTCCACTTTTCAGAGTCTTCTCCCGTCATAGCTTTCTCATACGTAATAGGTTTGTCAAAGGTAAAATAGCTAGTTTCTAGGTCATTATCAAGGTCATTATCAAGGTCATTATAGTCTTTTAGCCATGAGGGCCTTTTTATTACTCGGCCCCTTCTGCTTGTAACAATATCATTTGTCACTTCTGCTGCATTATTTTCTTCATTATTTCTTATATCGTCAATGTTATCATTTTCTCTGGTAGTTGCATCAATTTCATTATTTTCAATTTTCTCAAAGCTTCTTTTAATACCTTCTTCTTCTTGTGTTTCATCCAAAAAGTCTTCACTTACCTGTAATTCCTCCTGCAAATCCAAACTAATCAAATTCTGTTGTTTTTCTTCAACATATTGATTTTCCGGCAAAAATATCAGATCTCTATGAACTTCAACTTTATTCAAATCTGGGAAATAAACTCTGTAGCCTTTCGTTACATTATTATACCCTACAAAAATACCTTGCATACTTTTTGCGTCCAGTTTCAACCTCTTTTCTTTTGGAATGTGTACGGCTACTCTACTGCCAAAAACTTTTAGGAAAGTAATATCAAACGGTTTGTTAAAAAATAGTTCATGAGGGGACTTATCATTATTTCTACCTTGAGTTACCTTATTTAGGACGAACACAGCTGTGTTGATAGCTTCTGCCCAATATTTCTTTTCAAGTTGCTTAGCATGCAGCATAGTTCTTGCAAACTCTACTAAGGTTCGATTCTCCCTCTCAGCACGGCCGTTTTGCTGTGGAGTATAAGCGCAAGTTCTCTCATGTCGTATCCCATTCTTTGCAAAAAGTTCCTGTAACTCATGATTGATGAACTCCAGTCCATTATCAGTTGTGAAACTCATCACTTTATTTCCTGTCTGTGTCTCAATATATTTCAAGAAATTTGTAATTTTGGCTTTTGTTTCCGATTTATATTTCAAAAAATTAACAACTCTGACATTTGAATAATCATCCTTTGAAAGAAGAAAGTACCTTGCTCCGCCTATGGAATCTACCTCAAATGAACCACAGAGGTCAGCATGCACTAATTGACCTATTTTTTGTGCCATTGAGTCACTTTTATTAAATGAAATTTTATGTTGCTTCCCTTCAAGACAATTTTCACAAAAAACCTTCTCGCTTTCTTTATAAAATACATTATTTTTCTTCAAAACAGTTTTTAGCAAGTCAAAATTAATATGTGCTAGCCTACTATGCCAATT
The DNA here is from genome assembly GCA_917834065.1 of Ceutorhynchus assimilis. Taxonomy (NCBI): domain Eukaryota; kingdom Metazoa; phylum Arthropoda; class Insecta; order Coleoptera; family Curculionidae; genus Ceutorhynchus; species Ceutorhynchus assimilis. The sequence goes on from OU892277.1 coordinate 10,355,330, forward strand.
TAACAAACTATTAGCTGAATTACAATAAGAAACATTGTTTGATCGAAATGAAATTTTAAAAAACTTACCCTGTCTCTCGGCTATTGCACACACATACAGCCCCTTTTTTGTCAATTATTTCACTTACATTTTTATTGGACCTCAATGTATACCCTCTGTCCAAGGCTTTTGCCATTGAGAATAGATTTATTTTAAATTCTGGAATAAACAAGACATCATTCAGTTCAGTTTTTATCCAATTCTTCCCATTCCAAGCCTCTAGGCACACTTGTCCCATACCAGCCACTTTTACTATTGAACCATTCCCCATTTCCACAAGTTTATGTACACTATTGTCAATTTTGACAAACAAATGTTCATTGAAGCAAATATGGTCGCTTGCACCACTGTCCAGGCACCAATCTCCTGTTTCAAATTTTGAGCTTCCCACCAAAGCTATAGCTTGTGATTGCTTTCCAATTTCTGTGTTTATGAAAGCATTTGAATTATCACCATGATTTCCACTGCTGTTTTCTCGCCTTTTCTTAAACCAGCACTCGGCAATCAAATGTCCTTGCTTTTTGCAGTATGAACAGACTTTCCTAGGATTTAACCTATTTTTTCCTGCTTTATTATCAGGACATTCCCTTTTAATGTGGCCTGATTAGTTGCAACCAAAACATTTTATGTCTTTTTTATTTGAGAACCGGTGACTTTGACCTGCAAAAGCCACTGGCGGCTCACTTTGCTTCAATCTTTCTTCTTCAATTAAAAGTCTTGAAGTTAGTTCCTTTAGTGTTTGTTGACTGCTTGGAGTTGACTCCCAGGCACTAACAAAATGCTTTAAATTTTCAGGCAACGACATTAAAATTTTGGTCATCACCATTTTGTCACTCAGCTCTTCCCCTAAGTGCTTTTGGTTTCCTTTAATTTCTTCCAGTTGGGAAATGAACTCAGCCACGTTACTGTGCTGATAATTAAGACTAAAAAATCTTTGTTGCAAAAGATGAACACTTACTTGTGATTTTTGTTCATATATGGACATTAATTTCTCCCACATTTCTGCCGATGTTTGACATGAAATTATGTGTGTCAGTGGTTTTTCTTCCATTCTAACGGCTAATATTTCTTGGGATTTGGCATCCCTTCGATCCCAATCACCATTAGGATCCGACTGGGGCTTCGGAATTGCACCTGTGACCACCTCAAACAGGCCTTTTGATTTTAACATGATGGTCGTTTGAAATTTCCATGTCGCCCAATTTTCTCCGGTAAATTTAATGCTCATAGACTGCTCCATCTCTTCCTGACGGTATTTTCCACCAATTTTCAGTAATTTTTCACCACTTTTCACTCGCCTTTCCCGCCAAGGAAGTCTTTTCTAACCTTAATAATTGCTCAATCAAAACACAAAACGCCCCGCAGACAGCGAGTCTGGGCCCATAACCTGTAAAGATTTGGGCGTTTTTCTAATATTGAGCAATTAAACAAGATCACTTTTTACATTAATTTATTCAAATAATTACCCGGATTACAACAACAACAGATAATTAACACATGCCGTTTTTTTACTGTGTATGACAAGTGACTTTTGACTTGACATTTTTTTCAGACTTGTTACAATAAAAGACATAGGTACGTTTTACATTTACATATTCCTGACTAATCAAGGACATGACACACAGAATCATGACGTAATACTAAATGCATTCATTGTTTTTAACAGAAATGTTCAACTTAGGCCCCTCATTAAAGAAAAAAATCATCTTTGAAATAAAAAACAAGATAAGAGTTATTTTTAAATTTTCCATTCTGCGTTTTCATTCAGCATTTTATTGTTTTTTCACTGTCGTTATTATGTTATTAGATCACATCTAAGTAAGGAGATGTGCCCTATAAATCCATCAATGTATGGGCCGCTAGACTAAAATTTCCCGGCCCACTTCCAAAAGGTCGTCCAACCCTGGTTCCGCGTGTTCCATGGAACACGGGCCCGGTACCTCAAGGGGCCCGGTTCTAGATGTCAATATTATTTTTTCCCTAGTAGGTAAAAAAAAAATCTATTTTACACATTTGACGCTAATTTATATAAACATAAAAAATACTCGAAAAAATATCTATATCTACGTAGGTAAAGTCTTCATTTCTTACATTCTTATGTAGATTTATACTTTTCGAGTTTACCACTTGTCGCGTATTGTACGGCCGAACCACTTCATAGTATTCCAGGATTGCCAAGTTTGCCAAGTATGCCAACTCAAGATCCTGCAATCCCTGCGTTGTGGTTTGTTGTGCTGCCCTCTTTAGGTGAGTTAAGCCTAGTACTCATAACAGTTCTTTTTTGACATTGCTTCGACAATTTGACGTTTTATGCGTGAAGCAAACGTCAAATTGTCTAAGCAATGTCAAAAAAGAGCGAATTTCGCGGTTATAAGTGCTAGGCTTTAGCTTTAATTTGAAGGGCCGGTTTCTCAATAGCGAGTTACCTCCGGGTTGGTTTTAACTCCAGGTTATAAGCGTAAGAAGTTGCAATGTTTACCCTGGAGTTATGCCTAACCCAGGGGTGACTTGCTATTGAGAAACCGGCCCTTAGGGTATTTATGGCATGACATTGCACATGAAATATGTCTAGAATTTTCCGCAGAATCAAAAAATGTCATGACATACAGAATCTACGATTTAAAAAAATAAAGTTGTTAACGGTACGGTACAGCTGTTCTTGGAACCACCTGTAATAGGGCAGTGGATAGAGGTCCGAAAATTCAGATCTCTAGTGTTCATACTAAAGATCCGGTAATTTTCGGATTTTCAATTTGTATATTAGAGGTCCGAAAATGCAGATCTTTAGTGGTAATATTGAAGATCCGAAAATAGATGTTTATTTCTAATTCTGTCGTAATTAAGGAATATTATAACATTTCAATAAAATGGATAAAATGCTTGTATTGTTAAGGTTTTATACTAGAAAAAATGGATCCTATAATCCTTTTTATGTAGAATAGCTAATCAAGTTTACTCAAAAATATTTGGTTGGTGCAATTTCAAACAGAAAAGTACAAAAAACAAAACTAAGTACCTTTTTTATTTTTTTAAAACATTACATAATTAAAAATAAATATTTCAAGGGTTGATAGGGTGAGAGGTGTGATTTAGTTCCTTCTGCACTGCATACAAAACCAGGCTTTCTTACTAGAAGGCAGTTTTGTTACTGAACAGCACACTTTATGTTTACACCAAAGACATGAATCACACCGTAAGCAATCTTCATGTACCACTTTGTTACATATATCACAAATCCATTTAAAAATAATATTTTGTTTTTCTTCAATTCGTTTTTGTAATAGAACATAAGAATCCGGACAAAAATATGTTTCTATTTCTGCTAAAGATATTTCTCCTTCAAGAAGAAGCGGATCAATTTGTTGATGATGAGGAATGTTTTATTTCTCATTTTTAAAGTTTTTATGTAATGCTTTGCTTACCAAATCTGGTGCCTCAGTTTAGGAACTTCATTTTTGAATAAAACACTTTTATTTTTTTTAGACCTTTTTAGTCCAATTGCAGTTAATTGATGTCCCTTTGGGTCTTCCTTTATGGGCAAGTTTTAAAGGAAATTTAATACTTTTTATTTTTTCTTCTAATTGGTTTTGTGCAGTAGTATTTGGTTCTTGGGCTAGTTCCATTAAAATGGTGTCGCAAATATCTACAAAGAATAATATTCGAGATAAGTCGAATCTGTTTCTGCAGAAATCACAAATTAGTCAGAGCAAATTTCATTGGTTGAAAACAGTCAGAAACAGTCAGAAAACTAGTATCAACCAATGAAATTCACTCTGACTGGTTTGTGATTTCTGCAGAAACAGACTTATCTCGAATATTATTCCCTGTAGATACTTGCGACGATAATACTCCTTAATAAGACAGAATTAGAAATAAACATCTATTTTCGGATCTTCAATATTACCACTAAAGATCCGCATTTTCGGACCCCTAATATACAAATTGAAAATCCGAAAATTATCGGATCTTTAGTATGAACACAAGAGATCCGAATTTTCGGACCTCTATCCACTGCCATAAAAAAATTGGTGTGAAAAAATCTCAAGCAAAAGAATCAAAATCAACGTGTCTGAGCTAGGGTTGCCACCTGTCCGGTTTTCACCCGGACTGTCCGGTTTTTTAAAGGTTTGTCCGGTGTCCGGACGCATGATGAAAATGTCCGGGAATATCTGGATAACTGTATAATTAATACTTTATATAAAAATACCTATACTTATTGAATGACGGGTGTCACGAACGTCTCCGATTTCCAGTTAGCGACGGAAAAGTGGACTTTTTCTGCCTAGGCAGAAAAGTTCGTTACTAACCATTCAACAAACGTTATAACCGCAATTGATGAATATAAAAAAGTCGATTATGCGTGAAATTGTAACAAATTCGGAGAAAAAATTATATGCTTCACACGGCAAAAGATCAGATTTAATGCCTTGCACACACACAACAAATAATTATGTACAGGGTCATTTTTTATATTTTCCCACCCCCCTTAACATTTTTGTGCCACTGTGTATAGAAAAAAATTTAATAGGAAAGTTGTAGTGCTTGAAAAATAGTTCTCAGAAATCATAGTTTTGTTTATACAGGGTGTTGCAAAAAATTTAAAAAACAAAAAAAAATAAAAAATTTAAATGGGACCTCCTGTATATTATGACATTTCTGGATTCTGCGGAAAATTCCAGACATATTTCATATACAGGGTGTCCCACGAGGTTTTTCCCAAATGATAACTTCGAAACGCATCATCGTATGTTCCCCTGTATAATTATTTTTATCATTTTCTTCTAAAAAGCCTTAACAAATATGGCATGGCCAATTTTGTAATTTAATTTTCTAACAAAAAATGCCATAATATACCATGACTTACATTTAAGATTCGAAAGTTAACGTCAGTTGACTGAAATTAAAGCGAAAGTGGGGAAATTGGATGACAATGGTAGAAGCGGCACAAAAAGTTACCCAGATCCTCAAAATTTAAATTATATTGGATGACGCGTTCCGAAGTTACCACCTAGAGAAAACGTCGTGGGACACCCTGTATAATGTTATATACCTATCTTCAACTGTTTCGGAAATAATGACAGTAGAAAATTGACTTTTTTGCATCTTTGACAAACTGTAAAACCTAAACGGTTGATTTTACAGCAAAACCGATCATACATGCTTGTCTTATTTTTTTATAAAATATCATTTGATACCAACTTTGAATTTAATCCATGATTGAAATTTCCAATTAAATTTAATCTCCCGGTTAAATTCAAAATTAGTGTCAAATTGCTAACTTATGAAAAGCTGCAGACATGAATGTAAAATCGGTTCTGCTGTAAAATTAACAGTTACAGCCTCTCAAAGTTGCAAAAAAGTCAATTTTCTACTGTCATTATTTCCGAAACAGTTGAAGATAGGTATATGACATTATACATGAAATATGTCTAGAATTTTCCGCAGAATCCATAAATATCATAATATACAGAGTGTCCGATTAAAAAAATTATTTTTTTTGTTTTTTAAACTTTTTGCAACACCCTGTATGAACAATACTATGTTTTCTGGGAACTATTTCTCAAGTACTACAACTTTCCTATTTAAATTTGTGTCGTTCTCCCTGTTCACTTACAAGTGTTTCTATTTTTTTTTTCAATTTTAAAATATACCTACAGTAATTGTAACTACAAGGGGTGGCGTCTAAAATTAGGTAGGTATACGTTTTTTAATTTTTGTCTAAAAATTCATTTTACAGATATGAGTGTAAATTATGCCGCAAAAAAAGTTAGCTTCGATTATGTACGGGTTTTCGGAAATCAAAAGGTGGCAACCCTAGTCTGAGCGGTTTTTCCAAAACGCCTTAATTTATTTATCCCATTTTGACGTTTGAAAATGACATTATTGAACGCATAACAATAAAGGTAAATAGACGTTTATCTAGGGTTGCCAGATACTTGAGTTTTGAAAATAGGAGAACCTGGTGTGAATTTATATGAGATTGGATAATAATATATGAGAATATTTTATGTACTGCAAAATACTTAAATCCGAAGAAGCTCCTATCCTGACAATTAGGTATGGTTTTTAGCAGATTTTGTAATGTAGTGCTGGAAATTTTTTTAGGTAGTTTAATACTCCTCCTAGTCCTCCTGATCCGTCAGTCTCATTTCTTGTAACAAGTTGTGGACAACACCTTGAGTTTTTCGATGTTTAATTAACAAACCCCTGTTCTGTTTTTACTTTTATTTTTATTTATTAATTACAAAAGCGACAAAAGTAGAATATTATTTATTCGGCAACGGAGAAGAGTTGGAAATATTCGGATAAAAAGTGGCGGGAAATTTTTCAGCCAATAGGAGCTCCATCCTACCCGGACGGTCGGATGGGACGTATGAGACTCTGGCCTATCATGTGTATGGTAGTGATATACATGGTTTCTTTTTTTTTGATCAAAATTCAAAATAAGGATGCACCGAGTATTCGGTTTGCCAAATAATTGCCGAATATTCGGCCATTTTTGAATAAACGCCGAATATTCGTTATTCGGCCAACAGCGATAAGGTATTCGGCGAATATTCGGCAAATATTCGGCAATTATTCAAAAAGACAGAAGACACAAATGCACACAAGTCGCCACAGGAATTCACATTAATGAAAATAAAATCGGTATTGCCAAATGCCAACAATGCCAACCCCAAACTAACCCAACAGTACAACTCAACCTCTAAAATAGAAGAAATTCCAAAAGCCTAAAAAATTATGCAACCAACAATTCATTTTAATCGAATATTCGGCCGAATAATGGCCAAATATTTGGCCAAAAAACCAGGCCGAGGACCGGCCGAATATTCGTTATTCGGCCGTGACAATCGGCCGAATATCCGGTATTCGGCCAGTGACCCAAACCACTATTCGGTGCATCTCTAATTCAAAATATATGAGAATTAGTCTCATATTAAACATGCTAATATGAGATATGAGAAACAGTTAAAATATATGAGTCTCATATTAAAAATAGGAGGTCTGGCAACCCTACGTTTATCACCTCAGTGATTTAAAAACATTTTAACTCACTCACGGCATTTTAAGTCACTCTGTCCAACTACAAATCTAAAACCTCAGTGATTTAAAATATTTTTAACGCACTTCCGGCATTTTTCCTTGTACTTTTTTTTCTAAATTTCCACAAAATGGGATAAAATTTTGTATACATCACGTGAGTTAAAATGTTTATTCATTTGAAGAAAATTAAACCACTCGCTAGAGGTCGTGGTTTAAACTTTCTTCTCATGAATAAACATTCATTTAACTCACTTGGTGTATAAATAACTATTATATTGAATATGTTCCTTACTTTCGTTCACCCTGCATATTTAGAGAAAAAAAAAATATATTTATTTGATTTTTCAATTTTTTTATCTCGCAAGAGTAGGGGCCCGGTAAAATTTTTGAACACGGGCCCAGAGCATCGTATCTACGCCACTGCACCCTGTATATCATACTAATTGGTTTTCTTCTATTATCTGGAAAAATTCCCGCTAAATTTAAAGTTCCCATAGCTCAAAAACACATATTAGCTCCAGCTGACCTATATTATTTTGATCTTACTCATTAAATATACTTCTGATTTTAAATAATAATAAATAATAAATTGGATGTTGAAAAACGTGCTTAGTTTTGGAAATCTGAGATGGAAAAGGAATTCAAAAAAATTATACAGGGTTGATTTATTATCAGCAATATACCTAAATAGCGATACAATTTGTAGAAGTAAAAAATAATCCCTTCATTATCACCAAATCACCACGTTTTTAAAGCTAGAAAAAATCTTAAATTTAGAAAATCACTTACCATTTCAAAACAATCCTATCGCCAAATATCATTGACAGATAATTTATTATGTTCACGTTATTACACTATCAGTCAATGTTTCGAAAAAACCTCTATTAAAACTAGAACTATATTAAAACACTTCTTCAATTTCGTTTAAGTATTTTGTCTCAGTCACTTTGAAACATCACCACTGATAAGAGCTTATTCATGATAACAAATTATATGTGATTAACCAGATTTTTTCTCACTGTATTTTCAAAAATCCGGGCACAACGTACACATTTTCGCGCCTCGAATGAAATTATTTAGTATACTTATTAAGGTTATTTTTAAAATAAAAAGAACATAGGTAGCGGTTGGTTCAATGGTTGGTTCGTGTTTTTAGATTGGGTTCCAACTTATAATAGAAGGATATTTTTTGTTACAGTTTAAACGCAAAACTTTCACTATACCTTAAAGTGAACTTAAAATAATAATAATATTCCTTCACTATTCGTTTCAACACTCGGTAAAGACGCTTGACCTGTATTATATTATTAACTTTGTGATAATTATTTTTTAAATAATTATGTACACAGTTGCATTGACTTATACTTATTATAGATTGCGTATTAAGTTTTCCATCAAGGTTCAATATTTTTTTCCATAGAAAATATAAATGAAAAAAATAAAAAATAGATAACACTTAGTTACCGATAAAGATAAGGTAATAGGTATTATAATTATACACAGGCGTTTTATAGAAAATATCACTGCAATATTGCCTGTAGCTATACTTTATCTATAGGGTGTCCTAACTTAAACAAACCACTGTTCTTGCCATTTTTCTTTTAACCTCCGAAATGGGAAAAATTAACGAACCTCCAGAATATTGAGGGACTGCGATATTCGATGTGATTTTTAGGATTTAGGAATTTTAGTGAGTAGTCTCGTTTACCTTGAACAGGTAGGTAGGTACCTATATTTAGCGATTTTTAGAGGATACCTACTTTTGAAAAAATATGTTCTTATGTCAATGGCTTTCGACTTATTTCGGTGACTTACCTGCCAAATTATACCGACAAAACATTATTCAAAAATTAAGGGATGGTAGATCTCGCCAAAATAAACGTTTTTTACTTATAAACCCATAGGCGCATGCGCTTTGGTTAGGTGATAATAGCACATTACAGTCTGTGCTCCCACATAACAGTGAAAGAACATTTATATTCTCAGAATATTCCCTCAAAGTGCTTTTTGGAATGTTCTTTTAGGAATGTTTAGTGAATATTCTTAGATTGTTTCGATTGAAATATTAATTTTTTGACGTTCTATTTATGTACTAGGAATGTTGCTTCTATGCACCTACCTGAAAGATTGTGCTAAGAACCTACTTTATATAACATTATCTGAAATATTGTCACACGAACATTATTATAATGTACCCTAAAAAATGTTCTTTCGGCTAATATCTCTATCAAGTATCAAGAATATACCTACCAAGTTGTGCTGAGAAGTTTATGTAGGTAGGTACCCATGATAAGAATATTTCCATATTGTTCACCTAATTATCTAAAGTACCTACTCAAAAATCTTGATTGAACAATTAAACAATAATGTTCTATCTAGAACCTACTAAAAATATTCTAGGTATATTCTTTTTCTTCTGCCTTGTAGGACTTCCAAGAGAGGGAGCCACGCGCTATTAATGATCTACATCTTGCCTCACGTTTGAATCAGCTTGGAACCTGTTTCTCTCCGTTGGCGTGGTTACCGCGACGAGAGCATAATAAGCTCGAAACCGGAGCTTTGGTTAAACACTTGTGTTTTCCAGAGAAATTTTCCAACAACTCTTCCACTGCCTTTAATATAAAAGAACTGAAAGGAGCATAGTTTGGTTGGATACGAAAGTTAACATTCCAAGTATGTCCCTAGAATCAAACAAGAATGTTATGTCTAGGATGCATATTGAGAATGATATACATATGTAGATATATTCTAAGAATATTTCAAGCATATACCATATAACTATAATGTCATAGGAACATTCTTTGAATGTGAGAATATACATTTCAAGCATATTTTTAGAATCAAACAGGAATATTCTTTTCAGGATGTACTGAGAATCTCATAGGTATATTCTAGGAATATCTTAATGGATTTCCCAGGAAGTTCTTGGGTATTGCAAACAGTATTTCTACAATCTTTTCTCAGAACATTCTCAGGACATTCGCAATGGTTTTGGCAAACATTCTAGGCACATTCTTCCTAAAAAAAGAACATTCTCAGTACATTCTAAGGATGCAATTTTCTTATGTGGGCTGTGGTAGCCGCCTTGCACACGGAGAAACGTGTTTGAAGCAGAACCTGTGTTATTAAATAATACAAAATCCAAGGCATGGTTGCAGTATTTATTGAAAACAATGATTCTTATCAAAAGATGTTCAAATTTACGACCACCAGCCTCAATGCATGCGTGAGCGTGACAGCGCCGTAGCATAGCCTCCTGAACACGTTGAAAAACTCCTGGCGTTTCGCGAATTTTAGCTGCAACAATCCTTCCTACTAACTGTTCCTCTGTTTCAACTGAAGTGTCGTATACAAAAGCTTTCATAATATGACCCATAGAGAAAGTCTCATTCGGTCAGGTCTGGTCAATGAGGAGGCTGTGCAATAGATGCGCCTTTACCATCATTCTCCAGATTATGTTTGCTCAAGATGCTTTCTTACAGCTAACGAGTAATATGATGGAGCTCCGTCGTGCACCACATGTTTTGTCTGGCATACAGGGTAAGAGTTTCTAACAGTTCGAGAAGGGTTTCTGCAGAAATTTACCCGATGTTTCTGCTACGGCGCTGTCAGCTGTCACGCATGCATTGAGGCGGGTGGTCGTAATTTTGTGCATCTTTTGATGTGAATCATTGTTTTTAATAAATGCTGCCAGCAGTCCTTGGATTTTGTATTATTTAATAACACAAGTTCTGCTTCAAACACGTTTCTCCCTGTACTGAGAGCTACCACAGCGCAGACTCCGCAGACTGCAATGTGCTACTATCAACTAACCAAACCGCATGCGCCTATGAGTTTATAAGTAAAAAACGTTTATTTTGGCGAAATCTATCATCCCTTAATTTTTGGCACAATAGTTTCGGAACACCCTGTACATATAGATGGCTTGTTTTAGTTGGATGCAGCTTGTAATATCCGCAATTTTTTTCTTACATGCCTACATGGATATATTTATATCAAACTTTTCGAGGTAAGTAAATTTTCCTTGCAAATTCAAAAAAAAATTATTATACTGGAAATGGCTTTCGGCGCTCATAAGAAAGGCAAGGATTCCATAATTTATTGTTGAGGATAACTGCGGATAGATACTTTTTCTCTGTTTTTTGCATAATTATGTGCAAAATATTGAAAATTGAATATCTAGAATACAATAACTTAATTTTCTGATTATTTAATATGCTTGGTGTACCTAATGATGCTCCAGTTATACCATAATTACCATGCTGATACTAATTTATTTTATAGGTACAAATTAGGAATCATTGTATGTATTATGCATAGAACCTCTTTTATTTATACTATCACGAATGGTAAACTATCATTTAATCGACTCAAAACTCGTTGTCAAAGTAACACTTTATTCGAAATAGTGGAATTGAACAATTTCTACCCACTCATACGTCAATTTTACCCACTCATACGTCAATTTCACCCACTCAATACTTGATGGTAATTTATTTCAAAGCTAATTTAAATATAATACTTTTGCTTATTTCGGTAAATTTACAAAATATTACCTTCACAAAAAGATAGGTGTCATCCGAAGCTTCTCTCAAAAAACGAAGAATATCTTCTCGTTCAAATATGTTTACCTATAATTATTATACATTGTTAGGGACAGAAATCTGTCAAGTATGATTGACAACACCAAAAATGAGTCAGTTTGTTACTTTGTCAACTTGTCATCACACAACCTTTTCATGTATAATTTTAGTAGTAATAAATAAAAAGTTGCTCAAGAATAAAATCGTTGATTAAAATAGAATATTACACACGATGGTAAAAAAGCTATACCTGTTCGTGATATTTTCCATTCACAAGTAAAGCATCTTTTTACCGTCTTGTATAATAAATAACTATTGTTTTCTTTTCTATTTATTTGTTTGTTTGATAGCTGACTTTCAAGTAAGTGGCTACCGGCAAAGAATATTATAGCTGCGTTAGCTATAATATTCTTCGCTACCGGTTGGCGTAATAATATACTGATTTATCGTTGATTTAATCAATATATTTAAGTAGCATAAAAAGGTACCTACCTATTTACAATAAGGTTTCTTGGATCGTTGACTCCTTTGCCATTGGGTTTCTATGTACGAGTTAGATGGCAGTATCTGAGTATCTACAATATAAAAGTTTTCATTTACCACCTGACATTGAGGCGAAAGCTTCAATTTTTTTTAGTAATTTCTAATTGAATGCTTTTTTAGTGAATATGATAAAAGTCTTAGATGAAATACGAAACCAGCAAACGACGCCACAAAAATATATTGATGTAAAGTGTTTAACAGTGCTGGATTGGTACAGTGATTTTCCAGTTTTTGATACAAATACGGTAGTTCCCGAAGACGGAAGAGTATAATTATGGTCTTGTCTCACTTATCTGCGAACTCCAATAGGTAGATAACATTTGGTTTCAGCAGACGTACCATATAGGTGAGTGCATGTGAAACACACCGGCGTAATGGGAAAACAAATCGATGAAATAAACAAGGTCCTCGCCTAATTGACACTTGGGAAGGAGAAAAAAAATAGACATTGAAACGAAAGCAGAAAGAACGAAGAACATAAGCGGCCAAAAGGTGATCATTCATTGTCTCAATTCTGGTGGAATTGGTTTCCTATAGGATATTCAGGTATCTCCTATAGATGGTCCAGGTTTCACATCCATAGAGTAATGTTGGTCTGACGATGGCATTAAAGTTTGAGTACTTCTGCCCATTGAAGATCACAAAAAAATATTAATGATACCGGGTCTCGAAGTGTGCTAAGCTGGAATTGTTTGCCATCAGTTCTAAAAAAACTTCCAACGCCAAGAGAGCCAAAAGGCCGTTGTTTTTTTTTTGGACAAATTTAAGTTCGGTTCCTAAAAATAGTTCAGCGGCTTCAAATTAAATGATGAAAAACTGTATAAGTAATATTGAGCAAACATGCCTCTGATGATGAAGCTCTAGGTATAGCTTCGAAACATGTAGGGCTCTTTAATTTTCAATTAAAAAATTTGTGTGGAAGAAGACTTTGTGTTTCTTTTGATTTCATAGATAATATGCTTGAAGAGTATTTTTGCTATATCAGCTCTTGGTTAGGACTTTAGCCATACTGTTTTTTGGTAGAGTTGCTTTGGCCAGAGGAAGAAGTCAATTGAAGGGAATACTGGTAAGAATTTTTCTGGCTCTTGAGAGCAGTAATATTCCTGGATAATTTCCACACTTGTGCCTTTTCGCCTTTCTTAAATATTGTGACAATTAATGGAGGTTTCTCGCAGATCCGTGGGAATTGTCTCATTGTTCCATATCATGACTTTTAGTTGGTTGATTTTTCAACTTCTGAGCTGGATTTGGGTCGTTTTTTCAGATATGGTAGGCTTTGCCCTTCGGATCCATGACATTCTGAATTTCTCTATTGTTCTCATCAAGATGTTTCCTCGTGATAAAGCCCGTTAATTCTTGGCATGCAGTCATAGTCATGAGTCTTTCACTTATTCCAGAAGGAAGTTCATCAAGATTATCGACGAGTGGTGAAGCTGAATATTTTTAGAGGTTTCTAGACCTCTACCTAAGCTGGATAAGCGAGAACATCCAGCCTTCCTCAAGTAAATCGTCGATCATATACCTGCCGCTTACGTGCCAGTTCGTCACTGAGAGCTCTCAGATAGACTGCCAGGAAAGTACGAAATTTCAATACATGTGTTGATAATGTGTATTAACACCCAGTGACATTGAAGTGGTACGGAAGCTACGACGACTGGAGACTCCCGGTTGACGCATAATTATCACTGAGTCTCTGATGGGACATAGATCAGCCACCCCTAACGATAAGACAATGCGGGTTAGCCGCCCCTAACGTGATCAGCCGCTTCCTCAACTACACGAGGTTCTCACGCCTATTTCCAGACAGCTAACCCAGTTGGCCGTCGTGAGGTGAGGACTACTAACCTTCAAGGTTTAAGAATTGCCTCACTTATCTGGGATCTTTGGCTCTGTCTTCAGTTAAAGCAAAAGAAATGTAACAGTTCAAGAGGCGTACTAGAATGAAACAAATGAAGTGAACTTAGCTTAGCAAGTGAAAATGAGAAAGATGTGCAATTATTGCCTAAAAGCGACCTTATACGAAAAAGTTACACCTACAATTTCAATGCATTTCTAAATGTGTTTATCAAATTTTTAAACCTACCTATATTTTTTTCACATACCTACCTCTAGAACATTTTTTTATTTTTGACGCAAACACCAAATAACCTTTAAAATGCATAACCGTAATTGAAAAAAAAAAGCGCAATGATGGATATTTGTGCTGAAACATCAAAAAACATAACTACTTACCTATATAATGATATGTGTGTTTTCTTTGCAAATTTCACTCGTCCTACGGACTCGTGAAATTATAGAAAACACGCAATCGTGAAAATTTATCCGTAATTTTGAAGCTCTGGTGGTATTATTTGGTAGGTATTATTCCCGAAAAATGATATTAAAACCTGAAAAAATTTCAAGATTTATTAAAATGAATTCATGGTTTGAAATGACAATTAATGACAATGACATTCATGAATTAGGTAGTTATTTGTCTAGGAAGCGTTATGTCAAAAATTTGACATCTGATTTTATCGAAGTGAGCAATAAGAAATGACGGGGTTGTAGCTATATAGAAAAACTTCTTGTAGGTACCTTCTCTGATATCTCAAATAGCAAATTTTGACAAACTAAAATTAACATTTCTGGAAAGACAAAAATCTATGCGTCGATAGTTTTAGAGAAAGCACACCATTGGATTCTACAAAAAAGAAAATGAATAAAATTCTCTATGCGTTTTCTTATATTTGAAATAATAAAAATCGGGGAATCTGAAAAAGACGAAAATCTGAAATAACCCCTGTAGGACCGAATCTTATCTCGATTGCTGTGAGCAGTTTATCTAAACAAAAATAATCCGGGACTGCTATTTATCAAATTTTTGATGTCTCTTACGCTGTCCTGGAACTTTTAAAGACTTTGCTTCTAGATACCCTATCAAAACATCCAAAATACTTCATTCCGTATGAAATAATCATAGTTTTAACTTTTCTAAAAATAATTCTAGTTGGAAAAAGATTTAACATAATGTTTAATTCACATTATTAGATAAGATATACGTAGTTATTGATGAGAAAATGTCTAAAATCACGTAGTGTCTGTGTCAAGGTTCCACATTCTTTATATTTGGGTGGGAATCTTCATATTTTATTCATTCAAGTCTTGCAAATTAGCTATGGATTTTATAGTCAAAGAATAAATTAAGACCATTTTAAAATTACATAAGTATCCCCGTTATTGCACAATACGAAAGTTTTTTTTTTGTCGCAATTTTTGATCTAAACTATCTCCGAATCCCCACACATAATACGATACCAAAAATACCTACCTACCTAATATATTTATCAATTAAAAAATAATTGAAACATTTCAGTTGTCCATTGGTTTGCTTTTGAGATTTTAAAGGATCAACGAACCACCTGGTTCCAAAATATGTGATGGGGAATGTAAATGACAAACTGCTTTCCCTTGGGGGAAAATTAGTTTGATCACACATTTCGTCTTGAGAATTTTTTGGTTTTTACCTATATTTTACTTCGACGAAAATGTACTCGACTCTATTTCATGTTCCCATTTTAAATGAAATCGCCAAAAAATATGTGTAATATGTATTTCAAAAGATTTAGGTATTGTGAATACATTTATTGCCTGGAAAAGGATGTAGGTTGCAACCAAGTTTTAAGGCAAACTCATTGCAAAAGCAATTAGTATTTAAACTTCCAGGCCAATGACAATTCGAACTATATGGAACTCTGTACCAATATTATCTACTTAGTAGGTGCTGATATCAAAAATTTGAGTTGGGTTGGGTCACTGTCACGTCGCACTGTCCATCAGTTTTTCACACTTTACTTTGTGTGTTGTTAATGCTGGTATTCTAGGAAACCCCGTAGGTAAAGTTCAGTTTGTAGTGAAGATCGGAATATATAATATGAGTGTATAAGGAAGTAATAAATTTACAAGTTTAGGTGGTAGTCGCTACGTTTTATGGACCCATAACAAAAGCTTTTATATGCGCTAAAAGACCTACGAGCTAGAAATTCACTGTTTTCTGGAATCAGAGTACCGACCTTTTTTTTACAAACATACGACAAACTCCAAATATTAAAAAGTTGTTTTATTTCTATAAAAATTATAGTCATAATAATTTGCTATAATAAAGAGAATGCTCATTCTAAGAAATTAGGACACAAACGGTTGCGAAATAATCTTTGCAACCTTCAAACTAAAATAAGTGCGTACAAATATTGGAAAAGCATGTAGGTATGTAAATTTATGAAATACGGTGTTTTATTAATTTTAAAATTCTAAACCAGTTAATTGTGAAATAGATGATTCCGATATGTAGAGTGGATTTCGTATTGGTCTTGATAACTATCACGTGCACCTGTTCAAATTCATTAACAACTTTGTGATTTATTTAAACCACTTTATTGATTTAACCAGGGTCTTTCGCTAATATTGCGATTAATTTGTCAAAACTTATCAACCTTTGCAACACATGTATGAGATAAGTACCAGCCACCGAAGACGTTACTGAAGAGTAAAGGATGATGACTACTTCGACCGGATGAAAGACCTCTTCCTCCTGATGTGAAAAATGAATTACGTCAATATTCAATTCAGCCATTTTTGAATGATTTTAGTTTAAAATTTGGATATACATATATTCATTTTTTTCGTAAAATTTCACAACCAGTCGATTATTTCGAAACCGACTGAGTTACCAAATGTTGAGATTTTGAGGTGTTTATATTTTTTAAATCAGGGGAAAAAGATCTTTCATCCTGATAAAAATAAGAAGTTTACAATTGTTTTTGAAGCGTGTCTGTTTGATAAGTCTGACAAATAATATTACAAAATATGTGCAACTTCAGTATTAAGCGAAACTTTTTTAAATATTCACTCCTGTAGTTGATAGTGCGCAAATATTGAAAATAGCCCTAATCTACATATAATAATTCACCGAGAATCGCAACACTAGCCGAGTTCACTCACTTTTTAACGGCGCTTTTCTTTTACGATTTTTTTGCTTGCTGTTCTCGTTCTTTTGGTGTTTTGAAGTGTTTCTTTTTCATGCCTATCCCTATGGCAATTTTGGTAGCTATCCATGGCATCAAATAATTTTTGATGATGACGACGATGAGAAGAGGAAGCTGGTCCTTTTGCAAAGTTTGAGGGCTATGCAAAAGAAGTCGTGCCACGTTTTTCTAAGATGCAGTTCAAGAAGCACTTTCGAATGATTTCAGCCACTTTTGAAGATGTTTTACAAAAGCTTCATGATGTGAGCAGCAAAAATGTAGAAGATTGAATTGGCAATGAGGTTAGAAACTGAATTTCTAGCGTTTTTGCAGAAAAGCGCCCGAGTAAGTATTGAAAATTACATTTTTGTACAAAAAACAAACACTATGTTGATGAGGCTACGACATAACCTTACAATAGGGTCGTTACCTCCTATTATTAAAATTATACTGACCATTATTTTTCGATATAGTGAGGCCTAAAATTTGGCCATGTCATATTGGTTTTATTGAAAATTGTATCCTGGATTATTTACATTAATTTAAAATTTAAACATTTTTTGTCCTTGTCGAATTGTTGGTCTCTTTCTCCCATGACGTCACTAGGCGGGCATGCGCAAAGCAGTTGTAAACAAACCCATCAACATATGCAATTTTGTGAGGTTATGTCATTTTGTTATTATTTTGGAATGTTGTTGACCGTTGTTATATTTTCATTATTTTTTGAGTTTTTTAACGGTTTTTCCGAGGTTTCAAGAAAAATATTTAAAAGAAACGTGTTATAAATTCAAGGTAAATCATTGTTTTTCATGATTTGATGTTATTAAGGTCTCAAATAGAGCATGCATTTCAGTTTCAGTGTACCCACCTAAGTCCTACCTACTGTTCACTATTTGGCTATGGATTTTCGTAAATGTTTTGTGCCTTCTTGTAAAAACAGTAATCTAAATTCGAAGAAAATCTTTATAGCTGTCCCCAAAAATGAACAAAAAGAAGAAGTTGGTGTTTAGCTGTGGAAAGAGTTAATGTATTGTCTAGTATTTCTGGTGGAATGCGAAGATCATTTCAATGTAAGTAAACTTAGTTGCCAAATTTCATTTTATAAACACCCATTTTCTGTTTTACATTATTTCAAAAATATGAACATTATATTATGTTTATAGATGGAACAAGATTGTGATAACTAGATGCAGTTTAGGATGACAAACTGCAAATTACTTATGAAGAAAAAAGTGGTTCCACATATTAATTTAGGCAGAATCGTAGTTTGTGAAGAAGCTGAATAAAAGAATTGCCAGCTTACGAATCCATATTGAAAGAGTGATACAAAGATTGTGAGAATTTACAATACTCGAAGGACATTCCTGCATTGACCATCAGCTTGTGGCAAACACTGAATATTTAATAATTATTATTGCTTGTGGAATAGTGAATTTGCAGGGACCATTAATCAAATAAATTTTATGTCGAAGCTAGAAAAAAATGCTTTTTTGAATATATGTATTGTATAAAAAAAAATACCTATTACTTTTTTTACTGCCAAAACAGACAAAATAGTACATTATACACCTAGAGACTAAAGTGGTACTTTTAATCCAGAAGTGAGGGCCATAATTTGTTGAGGGATTAAAAAACACTTTAGTCCTGAGGTGTATACACTATTTTATGCACTTCAGGGATTAAAAATTAAAAGGGTACTTTTGATCCCTCTAAAGTACATAAAATAGTGTAAAGTCCGTTTTTTTTCAAAGATAATTCCCCAAGTCAAAAATTTAGTAACTATGTTGGCAACACAAGCCTTTTCTACATAAAAAATTTGAAAGAAATGACAATTTTACATTGTATTGCCAACATGATGTCATTTTGACTTTTACCTTTAAAAAAAAACACACTTTAGACATCTCAGGACTAAAGTGTTTTTTATTCCCTCAACTTTGGAGTACCCTTTTATTTCCTGTTCCATTTACTCCACGGGAAATGAAGTAAAAAGTCAATCCCTTGGGAAATAAAGTGAAATCTGATCCTAGGGATTAAAAGGGTACCTACTTTTAATGCATAAATAATGTAAAGAAGAAAACTACCTGACTCCCAAATCAATCATAATATATTTTTATTCAAAATAACTGAATAGGTATACATTTTTCTTCCAAAATTCGTCAGCTGATTCAATAATTACTTTAATAAACCCAATGTTTAAGTCTAATTCAAAAATTGTCACTTCATTATCCTCTCCAAAGGATGATGCACACTTTAAATGGAGATTTAAAAAATCCACGATTTTGATGAAATTTTGGTATGTTGTAGATCTTGATCTTCTGATCAAAAGTTCTCATGAGCCCAAGATGATTCTATGACTGGTTTCCGAAATACAGTGGCAGGTATGGGGCTACCCAAAAATCCGAAGAAATAGAATTCTTTTACAGAAGGTAAACTTTAATACAAAAAGTGTTAAAATTGATTAAATCCTATTTTTATTGGCCATGGTAGATGTCAGGACACAATTTCTATCTACAGAAGGTACTCAAAAAATATAATCCTTCTGTTTAATTCATACTTTTTATACAAAAAACGGATGTTCAAGTTACACTAAAATTAAATATATGGTATGAAAATAATGAACATTTTCACCATAGTCTCGGGCGCAAATTGTACTGGAAGTTGTAGGCAGTACCAAAATACACCGTTTAGGGTAGGTACCTAAAAAGAGTTGCAAATAACTTTGATGGTGGTTTAAGTGGGTAAAACTAATAATTGCAATTCATTGAAAAATGGTTTCTGTGAAAATTTCTAATATACACCGTTTGGGGAACCTCACTTGACTTGCAAATTACTTTAGGGGTGGTTTCAAGGGGTAAAACTAATTATTGCGATCCATGGACATAGGGGTAAATATGAACATTTCCACCCTTCGGGTGCAAATGGTACTGGAAGTTATAGGCAGTACCTATACATATACACCATTTAGGAATCCTAATTTAACTTGCAAGTTACTTTGAGGGTGATTCAAGGGGTAAACTCTAATAATTGCGATTCATCGAAAAAAGGGTTTTTGTGAAAATATGGATATTTCCACCCAAATCCAATCCACTCAGTATCCGGATAGAACGCGTGAAATAAACGTAGTCTTTATCACTTTTGACACTTTTTGTATTAAAGTTTACCTTTTTTGAAAGAATTTCTATTTACTCGGATTTTTGGGTAGCCCGATACCCGCCACTGTATTTCGGAAACCAGTCATAGGATCATCTTGGGACAATGAGAACTTTTGAACAGTAGATCAAAATCTATAACATACCAAAATTTCATTAAAATCGTGGATTTTTTGAAATCCCATCTAAAGTGTGCATCGTCCTTTGGGACTTGCCACACAAGACAGTCCTTATTGTCTGTTACACAATAACATTTCTACCTAACTGAAGTTGGCACATGTATTTCATCATTATATTTCCATTTTCCTTAATGTAGTTTTTCACAGTCTCCTTCTTGCTAGGACATTAAACTTCAATCACAAATTCTTTGCTTATTCCATCTGGCGATGCTCCTAACAGAGGATATTCTGCTGTCTCTTTTCAACTGCACATTAATACACATAGCCAATAGCATCTTCACCATAACTGGCTCTCGCTAACCTAAAAATATATAAAACCGTTACCCTGCTACTAAAAATGTAATATAATAATGGGCCAAAGCTAAACCAATACAATAATTATGCCAATATTTCACTACCCACCTTTAGGTTTAGACTCCTCTTATTTCTGCACTTAAATAATCCGTATTTTTGGCAAAAAACTGCAACATCACATAATTTAGTTCAGGTAAATTTTCGCTGGAGGCTTTAATAAATCCACTATCCATCTTCTCACATAAACCGAACAAATAAACGGGTGAAATAAGTATTTATTTTTTATTTTATAAATCAACCAGACTAGACAGGCGAATCAAAATAAACAAAATAACTGACATAACCTCTAAAAGAAGACAGGGCAGTGGCAGGGCAGCCAACTAGACAACTAGGAAATTTTGTCAGTGAAGCAAACTTAAATTTAGAAATACAGTGCGCAAGCTCGCCTTGTGACGTCATTACAATTTAAAAAATAACGAATAATAGTAAAATTTCAAATTGAAATATCCCCTTTAATATTATTCTAAAAAATGCGGGAAAAAAAACAAGAATAGATTTTGATGTGCCTAATTCAATGAAAAAATAAAAAAAATCATGAAACGACCCTATTGCAGATTAATCTCTCCCGTCGGTCTGAATTCTGAATACCTACTCCGAGCAAACAGATTACCATTCGACTGGTCTGAGCGAAATTAACGAACAGTTTTGATTTGCCTCCCTTACATCTAGATGCAATAAACGAACGATTCAGGTCGAAAAAATTGATCAAACGTTAATACTGACCGCAGCATATGAGCCGCAACTTGCGGACAAGCCAACGAGCAAGCATTATGTACCCTCATAATTTTCCTTTCATTTTTCAACCACGAACTGTCGTATTGCGGGCACTTAAGCCACCCCAAGCACAATCCATTCTCATAAAGTTGCCATGCACAGACTAGAAACAATAAATCAAGGTCCTATAGAACAACGAGCAGTAAGCCTAACAAAGGACTTTTTGAAGTAAATTTTGGCTTCCCGTGCATAGGTGCTATTGAAGCACTTGTGATGGTGCACCAAGTTCTAAAAGTCCTCAACAGCAAATTCTATCACTCAGATTTATTATGACAAGATGCACAGGTCGAAAAGTTTTTGATTATTATTTTGCCGCCAATTTTTTTGTTGTCGTGTCTTCTCCTAGAGCTTTGTAAATCTTCTTTTCTCAAGCTCATTGTGAGTATGCTCTACAGAAATGTCATCTGAACCCTGATTCATGACCCACTCTTCTTGGCTGTAGAGAAACTTTTAAAATCTTACCACAATTCGTAGTATTTCTTGTCTATTGTTTGTTGTACTACCAGTTCCGTCTTTGAGCTTGAAAATCTCTTTCGTTTTGGCAAATTTCCTTCTCATTTGCTTGCTAGTTTTGTTTTTATCGCTTGTTTGTAGTATTTTATCGTTTTCATATGTTCTTAGGTGTCTCTTCGTGGTCTTAGCAACGCCTCTAATCATTTCTTCCGTGTCTTGGTTTGATTTTTTGTCACTTGTAAGAGTTGTTCTTTGTTTTATTTTTGCTCTTTTGCGCTTGTGGGGTAGCTCAAGGTACCCAATCGGAAATCGAAAAGGGCGTTGCGTTGAATTGAGCCAATTATGGTAATATTTCAACCATATTGTCTTCAAAGTATATTGCTCTGCCACCGGATGATATCTGCTTTTCTCCATGAGCTTGTCGGTAACTTCTTTCATTTTCTGGAATGATAACTCGCGTTTTGTACGTTCAGATTGGAATGTTAATAAACCACATTTAACAAAGCCGTCACTATGTGTAATGATGAGCCAATTCTTCCTTTTCCTGGGGGTGTTTTTGGGCAGTAGAACAACCTACTATAAAAGCTTGTCACATTTTTCCAACTGTACCTATAGCTTTCATCTAGCCAGGTTTCGTCTAGATAATATATCTTTCTATTTTCACTCCAGAATTTTCTTATCTATTTTAAGTATTTCCTCCTTCAACAGACAATTTCAGTCCTCCCAAACAGCAGTGATTTTCTATTTTTTTTTTTTCCTACTTAAAGTTCATTTCCCGTAGAATTTTCCAAAACTTTTCACTTCCAATTTCAGGCACATTTTCATCACTTTTAATGTCTGCCGGAACTTTATCCAAAACGCATGTACTTTCATTTTTATTTTGTTTTTGGCCAATTCGTCGACAACATTAGGTCTTCCTAGAGCCGGTTTCGGTTTTTTCAAATTTCTACACTTTTCTTCACGTAAAGGTCTAGTACATTTTCCAATCCCCAATCATGTTTGAAGTCATTTCCACTAAACTTTCAACACTGCTTCCATGTTTTTAAAATTTAAGATCATTGTATACGTTGAGTATTATAATTTTCTTGTTAATGGATAAAGCACACTTTCTCATCGTTTTAACTGGGGAGAAACTCGAAATATGTTCCATTTTCAAATATTTTAAAAAATAACTTGCTGGATAATTGGACGACGCGACGTGACAACTCTAAAATAACGACACTGAAAAAATAGGTTCTTTCATTTTGAAGTATGTATGTACTTATAAAACCTAAATTGATACCTACAAAAAAAAAAACAAAGTCGATGAACTTCCTCAGATGAAAATACATAACATAAAAGATAAAATTACCTTTTTTTGATGTCCATTGAAACCATCGGTTCTGGAACTGTTCAAAATAGAATTCTAGTTTGGTTTTGGTTGCTCGGGTTGATGATTCTGCAAGAAAGCAAAGCAAAGCAAACAATTTGGTTTTAATATGAATATAATCCTATACCTACCAGACAAAATGCCTATATAGTTTAATGGTTATTTTTAAATATACAATATTTTCAGACATTAGAATTTCAAGTAATTTGGTTTATTTGTTATCAATGCATGGATACCCTATGCTTTTTTGATTGTTTTTGTGATGCTAACAAAGCAATCACATTTTTGAAACAAAAAGTGAAAACAAAATCTTTTTTTACTGGCTTAACAATTTGAAGTTAATATTATTTAGAGGCTCTTGGATGTTCAACGAGTATCATTATTTTGGATACCATCATGACCATCCACCCTATTCAATTCATGATATTTTACCTAAACTGATTCAGAGCCCATTATTTTTTCGCAAGACGCTAATTTCAAAATCTTAGATTGTGATTATGATGTATCCAAATGTTTAATGTTTGTGTCTGTTGAGGAAGTAGTACTTATTGGTATATACAATTAATTTATGAGTAGAAAAGTAGATCTTTTGATGATGCGAATACACACCGAGGTGCCATATTATATGTCGTTACGTAATATTAATTATTTAAAGAATGTAAGAGTAGTACCAAAGTTTACGTAGTACCTCAAGTTGCGTCTCGAAAGCTCTGCGTGGCCTGAACAGAACGGCGTAGCCGAAGCGTACCTTATCAAATCCATTCAAAATGTATTCGTCCATCGTAAAGTGAAGTCAGTGAAGATACGAACGGTTGGGTCTGGGTGGTACTCTCGGCAGTTGTATTACGAATTTTACTCTCGCGAAGTTTAAAATTTTTGTGCAGATTGCCGCGGTTTGACGCGTTTTGAAGATTTTTTTTTCTCCTTCGTGGAGTTAGGAGATTTTATTCCTTGGACTTAGGTAAGAAAAATACCATGATAAATGTATTTGAATTCTTAGGTTTGGTTGGTAGATTTGGAGATTTTTCATGCACAAGAAGAGTAAAAAATTAGTATAAGTTACATTAATTTATTTCAAATAATTGGCTAATATAGGTAATTATTTTTTGATATTGTTTTTGCGGCTGGGTTAGTAGGTTTATGTTTTTTTTTTTTTTTTTTCGATGTTAACTTCAATCAATTTTACGTATATTCATTGAATACCTACTTTATTAATATACACACATTTATTCAGGAAGTAATTGAAATGATAGGAAGTTGTATTTTTTACATTGAAAAATCTAAAATTTGTAGGTACTAAATTTTGATTAAATGACGATTTTGGTTTGGCTTAAGTTATTAGGTGACGATACCTATTATTGATTTTTAAGGTTGGCACCATAATTTGTCTACATTTTTTTTTGTTCAGTAAGCCTTTTATAAAAAATAGTTTTTGTTGATGCAGATGAGTTGTACATTTGGAAATCAGAAGACAGGTGCTTCCCATAAGCCCTATCACATTTTGTTAACTTTGGAGAATCTTCTCAATTTTGCTAAAGCTAGTTTAGATTGTAAATTGTAAAATAGCAAAATTCTCATCATAATACTATAGTTTGTTTACCTTGGAAAAGTGTTACAAAGTTAAATTAGCAAACAGAACGGCTAGCGTTTACACATTGGTACAACAATATGCAAGAGTTTATGTTTTGGCTCGCTCGGCAATTTTCATTGCATTTAGTACCTTAAATTGACTTGAATTAGTTTGAGCTAATTAAATAAAATATATTTTCCATTAATTAAACGTAAATATGAAAATTCGAATAATGGTTTTGTATGTGCTGACATTTGTCGTGGTCTGTCTTGTCTTGTTCACCGGGCGTGAGTTTTCCAGTTACAGTACTTTTACGTAAGTAAAATTGAACTAAGAATAAAAGATATTATAATATTAAGGTTGATGTGATTTTTGAGAAGGAAATAAAAATTACGTGAAAAAATTTGATTCAAAAAGCACGTTATGTTTTCAACCATTGGTTAGGTAGGTAGGTAGGTGTGCAAGTGCGTGCAATGTCTTCACTATCTAGAAGTTTTTTTTTTTTTATCTTGGAGAAACAATACTATTTAATAAGCTTTCCTGTTGATATAACAAATATGACAACAGCAAAATTTAACCTCACTTTGAAAAATGTTTCGCTAGTAATGCCACATTATTCACTGGAAGAAATAGTTGATTGAATATCTCCATTATTTCTCTAATAAAAAAAACGCCTGAATTTACTAACATGGCCAGAGGTTTGCCTTGCTAAAAATTTATTATTAAAATTAAACTGGAACCATTTTGTGCATCCTGTATATTTCTGTAATAAATGTAGACAGATTAAAACAAGGATAAAATAAATGATAATTGTCCATAGACTTGGTATTCTTGGTATTTCGCTGAGAAGTCTGGGCGGCTGGTTTTCTTCTATTTTGTGTTGAAGTTCAAGTTCATCTAGTTGAATACCTATCTTAAAGATGAAAACTTAGGGTCAACACAGGTAGCTAGATTGGTAATTGTCCAGTCATCAATGGCTTGACATTTTTTGGTAACGTGACCAAATAACTGTCATGGAGTCTAGCATGTTCTTCTTGCAGAGGATATTTACGTTGGGTAGACATAATAAAATAATTTATTTGGGTGTTTTGACTTGCGGATTCTTGTTGGTATGAATAAGGTCCTGAAAATTTTGTTTATATTCGGGTCATTATTTTCTTCTTGGGTTAGGCCGTGAATTCCTGGAGTTTGTACAGTGAATGTGCTATTAGTGTCTATGCTGATTTCATAGTCATCATCATAAGGGTAGAAGTAATAATTGTTTTGGTCATAATATTGGTTATCGTATTGAGAATATTGATTATCGTATGTATATTGTGGCAGATGTTCTGTCTCAGTGTTGTAGACGTCTTCAAAAACTAGGTATGGGGGTTGATTGTTACCTTGTGCATTTGAGGTACTAGGTAAAGGTTTGAACGTAGAGGTTTCTACACCTGACATGGGTTTTGGAGCTGGAAACCGCGTTTGCTGATTTGGCCTAATGACGTTGTTAGATCTCGGTTTTCTAAATACTTGAGTATCTGAGTATTCGTGAAGAATCTCTGAGGGGGTCTGGTGAAGTTGGGTCGCATGTTTATAGGTTGCAATGGAAAACTCTGTCTATAAGCATTAAGAGGTGTTTGATGATTGAAAGGAAACTTTGAATTTACTTGGGAAGGTTTGTGGAAACTTTGTTGTTTAATTGCTTTGAAATTATTTGGGGTATTAGAATTGGATGGTTTGGATCCGACAGGTGCATTTCTTGTTTGATTTTCAAAATAGTGCGTATTGTATTCTTGGGTCACGAATTGCAAAGCTTGCATTAGGCTCTGAGGCCGAATGCATCGTATTGTGATTGTGGTACCAAGAGGCTCTCTTAGACCAGACAGAAAGGTTTTTAGTGCAAGATCGTTATATAATTTCCGTTTCAATGTTTTGGATGAAGCTGCAGTCACATGGCAATCAATATAGGAGCACAAAAGATTTAGAATGTGTAAAATTCGATCATGAAATTGACTTGGCTTTTCATTGGGATGTTGCTTCATCATTACCAAATCTCTATTCAGGCAAGCTTCATCGCTTTGATCAGCAAAATTACAACTTAGGATATTTTTCAATTCATTCCATCTCGTGACATTTTGAATACAGTAGTGTCGCGATAATCCGGATCAATTAAAACCAGACCAATCCGGATTATCAAATTATTCGGATTAGTAAGGCATTTTACAGTCCGCTTTTTCTTAATGCCGCTGATGGTTGAAGCCCCTACTCCATACTTAACAGCTAAATATTTGCCACTAACTCCGTGTTTCAGCTCGTCTATAATCGCTGACTTTTCGTTGAAACTTAAAGTTTTGTGTTTGCGTTTAATAGGAGCCATTTTCTTTGAAAAAGCGCACACAGTAAGGAAGGACGCTGCGTATTGAATGATGCGTGTAGACATGTAAAAACTATCTATCCACTTGAACGCAGTCACAAAACGACAAGTGAAAACCTGTGTTTTTATTTTCAACAGTCATGTAAATGAATTCGGATTACTAAATCAAGTAAAATCCGGATTACAGAGTACATCAAAGGAATGAAAATGCGATGCGGATTACAGAAGCATACGGATTATCGCGGGATCGGATTATCGCGACACTACTGTATTAACAATTAGTTTAGCTTGTCATAACTTCATATCCTACTATGTTATAGAGTCATGTACCTCTGTATCGCGGTATGATTTGGAGTAAACATACGCGCGTTTCACATATAAAAATCATACTACGGTATAGAATGGAATAATTCATCTGTATAATGGTATAGAACGTAAATAGGCGTCCCGTAGAATAAATATCTGTACAATTTTGTCACATTGTTAAAATTTTTCTGAATTTAAGTTCTGCAATAACTCCGAAAATACTACATGGGCAGTTTTAGCTTGAGATAGGCCATAGGTATGTTAAAATATTTGTACTCAAACCTGATAGAAGTACTTTTATTCAACTGATTGTCAAAATTCACTCATCACTTATCGCTTTCGCTTACTTATTTATACAACAATTATTCTCTAAGTTAAATCGCCTTCCGTTTTATATAAAAAAAAAAAATTCAATCGAGAGATCTCTAAAACCGCGTAAATGCTTGTTTATTAGATTCACAATGGAATTCCTGAATACTCGCGATCGCGTTATTAAACAGTGGCGCCTGCCTTTCCGCACCAATGCAATTCCGTAACACTGCCTCTCTCTGAAATCAGATCGTCCCGATCTTACCACTCATTCCCGCCTTCCACTTCTACGTCTATACCTTAGCTCAGATTCATAATGATCCTATTTATCATTCTCCATCTCCATACTATCAGGAGAAGTACTATGCATTTCAGGGAGCTAAGTACTTCGTCATACTCGTGAGAATTTCATCATTCCATCTCTCCACGCATGGTCAATATCACGCCTGAGTCGACTGATATCACGGGTACTAGAAGAATGGCCAGCCGTGTCGCACCACTCGTAGAAACCTTTAGAACGTCAGTTTGAAGCATGATATTGAACTTCTCAATCAGTAGTCGTGTATCCCACCAAGCTCCTTGTTCCCAGTTTTACTTTCTTTGCTCGTCCAGATTTTCCTTTGCTCCAGTTCGCTGGCGTTTCATCGGCCGTTTCCTCAAAGATAGTTTGGTGTCACTACCTTCTAATTGATCACTTCTAAGCTATTCGAAACTCCATTATCGATCTGTTACAAACTTTTCAATTTTCTTCTGAACACTATCTATTGCTTGGCGAAAACTTCCAACTCCCAGCTTCAACTTTATCACGTACTTCTTCCTTTGCATTCTTGGATCTATTATCTTGCCCTGTCAGACTTTTGTCGAGTCTGATTTTGTCACAGTCCTGTTCACTGTTCTGTTTTTCTTGTCTTCGTGCTTCCTGTTCTTGTTTTTTTTTTTGATATCCGATTTTCTTGTTGTTTTAAGATTGCCTCAAGCCGCTCCTGATTTTCTTGTGTTCGGGCAAGTCATCTGCCTTTTTCTATTTGCCTTTCTTCCTATTTTCGGGCTTCCTCTTTTTGTATTTCTTCCTGTCTTCATTCCTGCTCTATTTGATGACTTACTTCATTCAGAGTGCTTGATGCTACTCTCCTGCACTCCTACTATCAACTGTTTCCTAGCTACAAAGGAATTTTCCACATCTTTTTCGCTTCCGTTTCTCGATAAACGAAAAAATTGTGCAGATTTTTTTGTGGTCAGCTATAGTTTTTAGAAATATGAAATAGCAGAGATAGCTTTCAAACTCTCCCCGAAGAGATAATTTTGGCGGCAAACTATTGATTGCCGTTATTGGAGATTTGCAGTAGCGAATTCTTGGGACAATTAGCGAAAGAATAAATAGAAGTAATTTGAAGTCTTGTAGTATTGCTACTTTTGACATAATTTTTGTGATATTGTTCTAAATAAAACCTTGAGTTTGGAAAAGTAGTCTCACTTATCTGCAAACCCGCTTATGTAACAATAGCTTATAGCTCCAAGAACAACCGTTTAAGAATGATCATATTACTGTTCATATCATTGGATCAATGCACTCCCATAGAAAATAATTTCTTGAACGGTTTTTGTGGCGGAAAATTTCAGTTAATATCCGGAATACCTCGATCTCCATATTTACTGATATCTATTATTAAATTAAATCCAATTTCACGCA
The DNA here is from genome assembly GCA_917834065.1 of Ceutorhynchus assimilis. Classification (NCBI taxonomy): domain Eukaryota; kingdom Metazoa; phylum Arthropoda; class Insecta; order Coleoptera; family Curculionidae; genus Ceutorhynchus; species Ceutorhynchus assimilis. Next base: position 10,385,051 of record OU892277.1, read on the forward strand.
GACTGTGTCAACTACTCGCCACTTAGTCAAGTAAAAAAAATTGTTTTTCGTTTAAAGTGCGTTTTTTTTTTCTAATCGGCGAATAATACTTTTATTTTTCCATCCAAGAGGTCATTTTGAGAGACTTTTTCAAAAAGGGCAAACATGTTCGTCGACAATTTTTTGTTGTTGCAACACCGGACGTTGTGGGATTTTAAGTACCTATGTATGTTGTTCAGGGGCAAAAAGCTATCGTTTTCCACTATTTTTCACAGTCTCATCTTGTTATTAGTTTTGCTATTTCAGCATGCAAATTATTTTAATTAAACTTGCCTCTAAAACCTTGCCTGTTTCTATGAAGAAATTAAAAGAAAAGCTTTGCTTTTGCTTTAATAAAATATATGTAGGTACCTAAACCTAATAATTTATAGTAACTGATTTTACATGACTTAAAATTTTCAGCTTCCATTATATTATTATAACAATTAATTATAAATATGGGCTTGAAAAAACTATAAAAAAGGCTAATAGCCTTAGAAGAGAAAGTTCTATAACCTTGACTGATATACCTCAGTTGTAGATAATCCTGTTCATTACAATGATGGACATAATACGAAGTTTACAGACGCAATAATTAGCAGTATTCACATACATAATATAAATGGCATTGAAAATCTCTGATAGCTCGATTCACTTTTTATTAATCATTGCTATTAAGAGAAAAGTACAATTCAGTAATATATTCATACGTAAAATTTCAAATACGCTAATGTCATACCTACATCTTGAATGACGTTCATCAGATCGCAGAGTAATATCAATAATCTAAAACTAATCCTTCTTGACCTTCTTGCGAAAAGAAGTAAATACCGCATTGCAAGACTCAACAAAAAATGTAATTTATTAAGCGGAAGAAAACGTATAGTCAAAAACACACCAGACAGTCAGTCTTCTTATTAAAAATCTTAAATTAATACATAAATCAAATCAAGCCAGATTATGAGACTCAGTTGGCTAAAAATAAGCTTCTGCGGACCTTTGGAAAAACCAGATGTATATTTTTGGCAGGCCGAATTAGTAGAAATATTCAATTATGCAGAATTTTAATGTATTTTTCGTTTAATGCCAATAAATACAGAGTGGGCCATCTAGATTTTGTCCGTGGACTGTTATATTATGTCAATATCGAACATTTTATTGGAGAGAAAGTATCGACTAAGCGTCTTTTGAAAATTTCAAAATATGCGTTCTTTAATTCGTCATTTTCACACGAAAACCTCTTTTTTTCCATCCCTTTTGCGTTCTAGAGGAAATATTTTGACAAGCCTACAATTTGGAAGTTTCAATCTGAATCAAGCGTCCTTCAAAATAAGCTTCAAGAGTTCGAGACCAACTAAGAATAAGATCCAATCATTGAAGTTTCGTAAATCATCATCTCAATTTGATTGAACATAATCTAGACAGGTAGAGCAAAGTTCCAATAAATAACCCTTAATTTCAGGCCTCCCATTTTGCATAGTATTATAGTGATCGGGGGAAAATTAGTTGCCGGATTAATGTTGATTTTTTTTCGATTTTTTTCTCATGAATTTGACAGGCTCTGCCTACACGTTTTTCACTACCTATATTAGTCTAGTTTTTTCTAACATTATCTTGATCTTCTCAGCCCAAAGATTTCCCGCTGTCTGTATCCAGTTCTTTCCTGCTATCCCGCGAATATTTTCTCTTTGTCGCCGTAGTATGAGTGTGTTTGTCCATCTGGATTTTCCAGCCCATCGCCACTTTAACTTTGTTGTTCCTTTACCATATTTTCCACCCTCGTCCTTTTTCTCATATCTTCAGTTGGCACTCGATTACTCAGATTAACTCAGAGCACGATTCTTTCCATTGCTTGTCGAACTGCTTGAAGAACGTGTCGACATTTTTGTATTAAAGCCATTGTTTCAAGCCCATATTTAAGAACCGGCAGTACACAATGATCTAACCTTTTCGTTTCAGATTTAGGGCGGGTATTATAAAACTATTTTGACAGATAGCAAAAAGCTAACTTGTGGAATTACTATGGGGAGTAACGTCATTCCAGAAATTAAATTTTAAGTTAACTGTCAAAATAGTTTTATAATACCCACCCTTAGTGGTATTTCATCTGATCCTAGAATTAGCAAGAGTTCACAAAATGCTGCACGACAAAGTCATTTTCTTTGCCTAATTTAATCCTATATATTCAATATTGATGTACTGATACAGGTATATTTTCTATGGTTTCGTTTTCATGTTTTAATTGTCCTCAGTAGTAGTCACAATTTGCTTTGTTCTGGTATGCTCCTTACACTGATTTCCTTTTTCATATATTTGGTAAAATCGTTGAATTCTGTGGTGCATCTGAATTCAGTTTTTTTCGTATTTCTATTGGATGTAGTGTCTCTGGAATCAGTTTCATCGCGTTCAGATCTCGTACGTTGCAGTAAACTACCTGTTCACGTAATAGACCAGGAAAGAGAGGTTGAAACTCGCAAACTCGACACAAGTCTGTTTTATTTATTTTTTCTGGTAGAACAAAAACTGCTCATTATGAGTCTAACTTTTTCCAACAAAATTTTTTTCCTGGAACATCCCCTTTCATCCCCCTAAAGGTCGTTTTTTGTGGTTTTTCCGAAATGTAGCCTTTTCGCTACGTCTTACAAAAAAATACCTCTATACTAAATTGAAGAAGACTAAATGCTCTACAATTTATCTAGCGACAGCATATGTCTATCACTTACCCTTTACCCGGGTTGGCGCTCTAAAGCTGAATGACCTTGAAAAAAGATGTTTTGGAAATATTTTTTTGTACTAAACAGTAAAGAAAATCCACAACAAACCATGCAGCACATACTCATAAATAATTGGAGGATTTTTTGGTATACCTATGTTTTATTTAAACACAGTTACCCTTTTAAGATATCAAAGTGTTGAAATTGAAACAACCCTTTTTCATAACATCTGAAGGGCTAATACTAGGCTGTTCACATTTTTAGAGATTATTGATTATTGAATGATATTCAAAAATTCGTATAATGCGCCTTCATTTTCTACCTGGAACCGACCCAAAAAAAATTAAAATTTGAAAAAAATTGCTTTTTTTTTCAAATTAATTTTTTTTTTTTTCATTTTTTTTTTTTTTTTTTTTGGGGTCTTTCCAGGTAGAAAATGGGGGTGCATGGGTAGGTAATAGATATATGCTGTCGCTGAATAAATTGTAGAGCATGTCCTCTTTAATTTACTATAAAGGTATTTTTTGGTAAAACGTACCGGTAGCGCTGCGTTTCGGAAAGACCACAAAAAACGACCTTTAGGGTGATGAAAGGCGATGTTCCAGGGAGAAATTTTGTTGGAAAAAATTAGACCCATAATAAACACCCCTTGTGCTACTAGAAAAAAATAAAACAGAACTTGTGTCGAATTTGCGAGGTTCAACCGCTCTTTCCTGGCCTATAATTTGGAAATTATATTTTGTGTTGCTGTTCAGTGTAGTGTAGAATAACTTCTTTATTTATAGTGCACAGAAAACATTAGTTACAAAAATGGATTTTAAATTTAATTTTCGCTGGCTTATTGGCTTAACCTATAAATACATTGTTCTAGCGTCCGTTCGTAAAAACAAGTACAAATATGGATTAAACTTAACCTGAGTTTTCCTGGGTTTAAATCCCCAAATTTGAATTTTTTTCATTGATAAATTTATGTTAATAAGTAAAGCGTTTGAAGGTAATTTATTAGCCTGAGTTTAACAATATTCAACATACCTAATAAATTGAGAGTTTAATCGCAGTTCAGCTCGGGTTAACTAAAACCCATGATTATACTTGTTCATGCAACTGGAGCCTAGGATTGAAAAATCCATTGATTAAACCAATGTTTTCTGTACCTACATTATTATTGTAGAAGTTATTTCACTCAGGCAACAAATTCTTTACGTCAAAATAATGGAATCCTTATTTTGCGACAGTGAATTCAACCGTTAAATCAATGAACCAAAGAAACTCTGATTCAATTTACTCGGTTCATTGGACCAATGAACAAATCCGTTAAAATTGGTTTTTTGGTTCTGAAACTTGATCTATGTTTTGATTCAATAATTATTCTTTTAGTGTTTCCAACCTTCCGGTAATCTTATTTTGCTATTTCTAATAGTTGAGCTATAGGTTGTTGGATATCTGTTTTAGATTATCAACTTTTTTCTTTCCAATATCGGATTTATGTCCCTATAGTAACTCTGATTAAGCCACCATCACTGGCGAATGGGTTCGCAGTCAGTTTGGTTTTTTTGTTTGAAAATTTGGGTATCGCCCAGAGCCACCTCCTTTGAGAATTTCTCAAATCCCCATAAATAAAATGAAAGTACCTATGTAAGTCCTGTTTGCTGCCGGTTTTAACATGGAATCGAGACAATGTCAATTGCTCGAAAATCTGCCAATAAACTGCAATCTACACAACGAGCAATGGAGAAGGCCATTCTTGAAATTACTTTGAAAGCCAGAATGCGATGATAGCGGGTAAAACCGGAAAAGGCCTACGTATATCCTGGAGTGGATGATAACAGGTGGAAAGAAGAAAAAGGAAAAAGATATGTCGTGAGAAACAAAAAGCTGCCATTCTTCTTCGCCTATTTGAAACAACATTTCAATGTACAAAGGCATTTTCGCAAATTGATATTGTAAGCGTATAATTTTGCAATTTGGAAAACTTATAACAATGGCTGCAAAAATTGAGGCCAATTAATTATAAAACGAAAGAACATTTCGTTGACATGAATGGTAATTATCGTTTGGAAATCTGATCAGGAAGCACCTTGCTTCCGATTAGTGTTGCAAAACTACGGTTTTCAATTCAGGAAAAAATGGCTTAATCTAATGCACTATACGCACTACTGTTTTGTTTTCGGTTCTATAAATAATGGTATTCTATAAATATCTCCTTTGTAGTGTCACATAAATCAATTCTTACGATATCCGCATTCGAAACAATATAATTCTAACAAAGTATCTAGAATAATGTGTAGTGTTAAGTTGGTAAGATAAACCGATATAAATCGTTAGTTCAATTTTAATGCCAGTCCATATTCTACCTAAGCCTTATTGAAGCAGAAATTTATAATAATCGTTATTGAAAAACTACATTGTATTTTATGATTCAGTCAAACACATTTTGGCTTCTGTTTATAACACTTGGCATGTGAAAAGTAATAAGGAAGCATAGTATGTACATAAAATATGGGATAAAGTCAATAAAAAATAAATGAGGGCTTTTCCGGAAAAACGCACAGACCCCTCGATTTGGTTTTTCTTTGTTTTAAACTTTTTCACACACCTTTTTTTATACAAGAACAGCTTTATCGGTATCAACTTAATTTTTTTGAATGATATCTATATTATTATTTTTTATTTAGAAAAATTCAACATCTGTGTCTGCAGAGTCATAGCATTCCGGAAAACTGTAACAATTCAATTATGATCTGGCTACACAAAAAAGGAGAACAGAATTCGAGAACTACAGACCAATGTCTACTCAATCACCTATACAAATTATATACTCATAGTGAATCGCCTAAGCCTATTTACTATTACCATCTTGTAAATAATTATTTTAGGGCATTGAAATATTAAAACATGAGTATATAAGTGCAAAATATAATAAGCAGATAAAAACAATTAAAGAGTGAATATTTCTCGAAAAACCTCAGACACTAATTTTAAGTCAGTGGAACATCTTTTTCACTATTTGTATAGTCGTAAAACATCGAAAAATCCATAAAAAAAGGCCACGTTTCACATTTTTAAATAACACACTGTATTTTACCTATTTTTATTTGTTTTTTTTTTTGCAAAATAACAAAGGATTTGATAATATATAGGGTGGGCTCAAAAAAACCGGAACTTTGTTTTTGAACTGTAATTTTTTTTGTTGTTGACCAATTTCCTATTGTTTCGGCCTGTTTGGAAAAGAAATGAACAGGCTAACGTATCAAGGTGAAACTTTCAAAATTTGAGAAAAAAGAAAAATGGCGGACTTCTTCAAAAGTTACCTAGTTTTCGATATGAAAAGGTGATATACGATATTACAAACAAATTAATACTTCACGTAGTTTTCAACCGATTTTTCCTGTCGAGATCTTAAAATGTTCGCAAGATGATGAAGTTTTAGAATTTATTAGAAAAAGTTATACAGGGGGTCACAAAAAAGTTCCAGCGCTATCCAAAATTAGGTAATTTATGAAGAGGTCCGCCATTTTGAATTTTTCTCAAATGTCAAAAGTTTTACTTTGATTCGTTCGCCTGTTCAATTTTCTTTCAAACAAGCCGAAACAAAAGGATATTGCTCAACAACCAAAAAAGTTACAGCTCAAAAACAAAATTCTGGTTTTTTAAGCCCACCCTATATAGTGAGTTCATAAAGTCACGCATAAATTCATTATTTTGAAAACGGTAGAATTTTTGAAAAATCGCTCAGAAACGTCAATTTTGTTTTTTTGTTGTATAAATTTAAACATCTTCTTTCTACTAATATCAAAATCATTTTAATATAGAGTCGCTAATCTTGGTACACTGCTATTATGCAGATTGTGTTTATGGACCCTTTCTAACAGAACATAACAAATATAGACTACAAAAGATTCAGAACAATTGTGTACGATATACAGGGTGTTCCAGAATATGTGGGCGATCTCTCGGATCCAGATAGAGCACAAAAAAAAAAAATAACATGACAACTTCCTATCAAAAAAAAATCCTACGGCCCCCTCTACGAAGTTACGTGCCCCTAAAGGACGCCTCTGAAAATAGGTTTTTTGTTGATAACTTTCAAAATACTTCGTTTAATTTTTTTTCTTTCTACACGAAGTATTTTGAAAGTTATCAACAAAAAACCTATTGTTAGAGGCGTCTTTTAGGGGCGCGTAACTTCATAGGGGGTGCCGTATGAATTTTTTTTTATAGGAAGTTGTGATCTTATTTTTTTATATTCTATCTGAATCCGAGAGATTGTCCAAATATTCTGCGACACCGTGTATATTGAACATAAATAGACAAGAATATGTTACTCCTTACATTACTAACAGTGAAATGCTCAAGATGAAAGAAAGAAGATTTTACATTTTGCTGTTTTGATACAAAATATTATTTAGAACAATTGCCCAGAATATCTCTGCGAACTATTGATGAGGCTTGGTGACATTCATACCAGGTCAACAAGGAACATAGATACCTACTTTCGAAATACCGTTACATCGTACTGAATTTTTTAAATCTTCTTTCTCTAACTTAGGCCTACATATGTACATGATACCAAAAGGAAATACAAAAAGTAGGGCCTGTAAACAAGAATTAACAAGCGAATTAATAAAATACAGAAAGTTTGAAACATAAAAAACTAATAATATTATATCTATACTATCTAATAAAGGCATTACTTTGAAACATTATGTGAATGCAAATCTGTCCAGGGTAAGTGACACCCGATAAAGAAACTCTCCGTTGCGATATCGGGTGTTACATTCAAATTTGCGAACGTGAGCCAAATGGGTGTTACTTACCTCCATGCGTCCCGGAAGCAGGCTGGTTTCCGCTCTGGGTTCGGTACTAACGATCACCTTCAGTGTCTCAAAACCCTCATAGAAAAGAGTATTGGCATTGGCATTTGCATTGGCATTGAATACTTTCAAAAGGCTTTGGACACCGTGGAACTTCCTGCAAACTTAAAATCACTACAAGAAAGTAGAGTTGATCACCGATATTGTGAAATTATTAAAAACATATACGGAAACGCAACGACCACCGTAAATCTTCACTCTCCACCCAAGCTGTTCATAACAGTTCTCGAACATGCTTCTAAGAAATTGCCTTGGGAGCGGAAAATGATAATCATCGATGAGGAAATCCTTAACAATCTTCGCTTTGCAGATGATATTGTCCTGATATCTGGGCGAAGCTCCAGGAACTTCAAAATTCCAAATGATGAAAAAAACCAAAATGATGACTAATCTGGTTCCCAGTGAACAAACACAGATAGGCAATAATAACATAGAAATAGTGGACAAGTATGTATACCTAGGTCATGAGATGAGAATTCACAGAGAGAATCAAACATGCGAATTGACGAGAAGAATAACCTTGGGATGAGCAGCATTCGGGAAAATGAGGGATTTCTTTAGGACTGACATTCCAATAACCCTGGAACGAAAAGCATTCAAGCAGTGAGTTCTTCCAGTCCTGACCTATGGTGCGGACTCGCGTGACTCTAACCAAAGCATTAGCAGAAAAGTTGAGGAAGACCTCCCACTCGCTGGACATACGACCTAAAAAGGATCCCATCAAATTGGATCGCAACTGCTCAGGATGTCTATTCTCTAAACCGGAAATAAGCGTTCTCACGAGAACGATTGCTCTGTCTTTGTCACTGTTATGGAAATATGAATATGAGCGACGAAGACAGAACCTTCGTTCCCATGAGAACTGGTCGCCTGTTTCGAAAATAAGGGCCCAGAACAGAGACAACTGGAAAATGGAGGCCTATGTTCAACAATGGACGTGAAAAGAGGCTGTTTGATGATGATGGTCTATAGTATGACATTTCTAGATTCTACGGGGGATTCTAAGACATTCAATTTGAGGTTTTCACCTATCTTCAACTGTTTCGGAAATAATGACACTTGAAAAATGTTATAATTCAAGTTTGAGCGGGTGTATAGGATTTTATTCGTGATTTAAAAAAATAAATGAAGGCTCATGCCATGAACTACCTTAAATCTTTGCAATAGTTGCATTTCTTTTCAAACATTAAGAGGTATTCCAAAATAAGTATAAGGGAAAGAGTAACTTTCTGATACAAAACTGAATAGATATTTTTCTACTTAGGTTTTGTATTAAACTTACTTACTACTACCCTACTACCTATACCTAAAGAAACGAAACAATAACATTCTAGTTCAAACTAATGTTCTAGAACATCTTTCAGAAGAACATCTTCATCAATTACTCCATTTGATATTATAATTCTAATTCGTCATTTTGATCTACTTAGGTATAAAGTAATAAATCATTTCTAGTGGACAAGTTGTTGGTTAGATGCCAAACAAAATAATAGTTTTACCATAGGACTTAATTACCCTTCGTGGCGCGTCACTCTCTTGCAATATCACCAGGAATATCCTTGAATTAAGTCCACAAGATTGTGTTAATAAAAAAGTTCCATTCAAATCCATTAATTCTTTCAAAAACTGTGCTTAAGCTACAAAATATGCATTTATGCAGCATTCATTAATGAATAATTCTAATAAAGTAGGTATAGTGACGAATGATTCATTACTTCATTATTCAAATATACTCACTTAGTTGATATTGAAAATAATTGAAATCACATGATTTACACATTCCTTACTACGGCAAGCCCAATAAAAAGTCCATAAATTGTAATCTTCATTGTTCGAATGGCAAAATCGAGTAATTGAATGATTATAAATACACATTTGGAAACATTTTGATGGCAATTACTGTTTGAACAATCAGTCAAATTTCAAAATAAGCCACTAATTCTGCTAATATTGGTTTCGTGTTTATTTTACTTGTCCAGACTGGATAAATATTCCTTGAAACGTTAAATCACGAAACATGCTTCGAGGAATTTTCTTGGAGATTATAAACAATAATTATATTCCACATACAGGGCTTGTATTTCAAAACTTGCCACCCACGTTATCTGCGTAAAGAGGCAGATTTGTGAAAATCGCCCAAACACGTCAACAAATTTATTGAGGGGGTTTTACGTAAAAAACATTCCCCCTCAATAAATTTGTTGACGTGTTTCGGCACGCAGACAATGTGGGTGGCAATTTTTTTTTTAATTCACGATTTGGAACTGAAAAAATTATCTTAAATTTCTACAAATTAGATAATAGAAACCTAAAAACATAAAAATCAACTGGAATAATTAGAATAATGACATAGGTCATAGGACTAGGAGATTTGGGTCAACTTTCGTTTAGCAGTAATCAGCTATTAGAAAAAAAATAGAAAAATGCCTTCAAAAAGCCCCTATAAAAACGAAAAAACACAATTTCTTCTGCGGAAATGCTTCATTTTCATTTTCCGGACTTAAGAATAGCTGAAATCAGTTATGTGAAAAATTTTTGGTTGTTTGCATTTTCAACATTTTTCTGAAAATTTATGAGACTTTAGAATAGTCGAAATCAATTACGTGAAAAATTGATATTCCTTTGCATTGTAAATATTTTTCTGAATGTAAAAAAGGAAAAATTTTCTCGCGGAAATACACAGTTTCTATTTTCAAAACCATTCAAAAAACGCCTCTTCCCGACCTTTGATGAAAATAAATGCGGAAAATGCACATTTTCCATCAGAAAATTATATTTATAATTGACGATTTGGCCCACCCTTCGAAAATCAATTACGAAAATTCCCTACTATCGGTCGCTATCAGCGCGCTTTATTGTCAACCAGTACACTTATGACCAGTAATAAATGAACTGTAACGAAACTAACCAAAAATATGCAAACTAACCGAAACTAACCCATCCACGTAATGCGTGCTAGTCCTTGCATGTAAATATTGAATTTACAAAAACAACAGCGCGCTTCGCGCGCTTTGTTATTAACCAGTAATCCAGTACACTTATAACCAGTATTAAATTAACTGTAACAAAACTAACCAAAAATATGCAAACTAGCCCAAACTAACCCGTCCACATAATGCGTACTAGTCCTTGCATGTATTGAATATAGAAAAAAAACAGCGCGCTTTGTTATTAACCAGTAGTCCAGTACACTTATACCCAGTATTAAATGAACTGTAATGAAACTAACCAAAAATATGCAAACTAGCCCAAACTAACCCGTCCACGTAATGCGTACTAGTCCTTGCATGTATTGAATTTAGAAAAACAACTTTGTTATTAACCATTAGTCCAGTACACTTATGCCCAGTAATAAATGAACTGTAATGAAACTAACCAAAAATATGCAAACTAGCTCAAACTAACCCGTCCACGTATTGCGTATTAGTCCTTGCATGTATTGCGTATTAGTCCTTGCATGTATTGAATTTAGAAAAATAACAGCGCGCTCTTATAACCAGTAATAAATGAACTGTAATGAAACTAACCAAAAATATGCAAACTAGCCCAAACTAACCCGTCCACGTAATTCGTACGTACTAGTCCTTGTATGTATTGAATTTAGAAAAAAAACAGCGCGCTTCTGTTATTAACCAGAGCCGCTTTCGGTTGCAGAGTGCGACGCTTCTAGAACACTTCGCACCTGTCATACTCCATGCGTTTTGCACTCAAACGCTTGAAACCGAACGGGTCAAACTGTAGCCGAAGTACTTCGGAGTAACTCGGGAGCGCTCAAAGGATGGCAGCCGAAAGCAGCTCAGTAGTCCTGTACACTTTTAACCAGTATTAAATGAACTATAACGACATTATCCAAATATATGCAAACTAGCCCAAACTAACCTGTCCACGTGATGCGTACTAGTCCTTGAATGTTAATATTGAATTTAGAGAAACACAAACGCGCTTCGAGCGCTTTACTTACAACCAGTATTAAACGAACTGTAACGAAAGTAACCAGAAATATGCAAACTACCGCTGACGAATTGGTGAAAAAAAAACGAGCATTAGGTAGACATATGAATTCTAAACATGGTGTAGTAATAATAATATAGGTAGTGAAATATAAAATTATCGAAACCGACTAAAGATTCTCATCCATTTGACAATCCATTTATATTCTTTAATTTTTGACATGTTTTTGTTTATAAGCAACGTTTTATTGATTTTTTCTGTTATTTTTTTTCTCTGAATAGCGGTTTTAAATTGATGTAAAGTATTTATTTTCTAGAAAATTCGTATTTTAGAATGAAGAGTCCCTATCTCGAGAAGTTGTTAGTGCAAAATTTCAAAAGTTTGGACGTTAGGGAGAAATATGCTTAAATCCAACACACAAATAAAGGGGTAAAGGTTCGTCGAAGGTGAATAGAATCCTTGTGGCGCCAATTTCACTGTTTGATCTAAGCCGCCATCCGCCATAGTGATTCGATTGCCCTATTACAACCAAACAAATGAATAATTATAACGTATTTCCGCAATAAAATTTTCACGTTTTCATATTCAGGAAATTTTTTAAAATGCAAAGGAACATCAATTTTTCACGCAATTGATTTCAACCATTCTAAAGTCTGATGAAAATTTCTCCGAAAAAAGGAAACAGCAAGGAAATAGCTATTTTCCGCAGGAAAATTTTTGTGTTTTTATATTCAGAAAAATGTTAAAAATGCGAAGCAAACAATTTTTTCAATGTATCTGATTTCAGCTATTCTAAAGTCCGGAAAATGGAAATGACGCATTTCCGCAGAAAAATTTATGTGTGTCTGATAACAGGAAGACTTTCTGAAAACAACTGTAACAACATCTCTTATATACCTGATTTTAGCTAAACGAAAGTTGAGCCGTTGTCTATTCGAAGTAGAGTTTGTTGAGGTCTAATCGGTTATCCACTTCTGTTATTTGTTTCAAGTTTTATATGGTTCAGACAGAAGAACATTATTTTGTGAGCAGATGTTATTTTTTAGAACGAACGCGATTTTCCAATAGCCAGGATTATTACTGAAGCTCTTTTCAAAAATATGATACTTGCACATTTTTGGATTATAGATTTTTTTTTCGAATCCTGTATTTAAAAAAAGTATAGCAATTTTTTAATGTTTTCCCAAAAGGATTTAGTTGCTATGTAAATATTTGCAAACTGAATTTTAAAAATACAAACGCGCGCGAAAATGGCTATTTTGTTGTGACGTCATTACATAGTAAATGGCGGTGTCAAATATTCGTACAATACAATTTTGCGTAGTTACGTAAATTGTACAAAAATCTATCTAACCCAACTTTTTCCTTACTGCTGATGGATGTTTATCTATTATTTTTATTATTCATTTATTCTCCATCATATCCAAGATAATAAATGCCAATTTTCGTCTATTTCCATCTTTTGAGTTTTCGTTTTCTTTTAAATTTTGCTAAATAGGGAAACTTCGAGAGCTTGGACTAGAAATAAAATACTTTGTGCCTACTTGTCTATTAATTTTTCCTCAATTTCTCTCGAATGTCTTCTCTCTATTTTTCATTTTTTCCAGTTCAATTTTTGTCAAAATCGAAAGTTGTCGAAATGAAGAAAATTCAAGAACCTGGAATAGAAAAAACATTAATTTCCATTTATCTACTTTTTTTTTATTTTTCTTATATTTCTTCTATTCATTTCTAAATTTTTCTATCTCATTTTTTATCTATTCCCATCTCTTGAGCCTTCAAATTCAAGAGGTTGGATTAGAAATAATATTTGTGTTTACCAGTTGTCCCTCAATTTCTCTCGAATTTCTTCTGTCTATTTCTCAATTTTCCAGCTCAATTTTTGTCTAATCTTGGTTCTTGCATTTGTCGAAACAAAGAAAGTTCAAAAGCCTGGGATAGGAAAAAAACATAAATGTCGTCTTATTTACCAACTCCAATTTTTTTTTTTTTATGTTCAATATTGAAAAAAAATCTCTTTTGGTGAAAATTTATTTATGATAAATTTCAATTATTAATTTGATGATTTTCAATTTTGAATTTCTCAGAAAATAATCATCTATAGAGCTACTCTTTCTCACGGAAACATGAAGGGAATTCTTGAATAAAAATTTTGTGCGACTACCCTATTGAATCAAATCGGGTTTTACCTTCATAACTGGTTGAAGTTTTGGAAGTAATTAATTCAATTTATATTTCTTAGTTACTAGGAACATGTTTTAGTTTTCAGAACTGATTGACTTGATAATCAATTAGACCTCAACAATCAAAATCTATTCGGTGAGATAATTGAAAAACATGAACAGGATTAATGTTAAGGCATAGTCATAGAATGTCATTATTTTTTTATATCTCGGTTGATTTTTGTACTTTTGATGAAGCTTCAGTGTAGCGAAACATGTTTTAACTTTCTAAACCCAGAGTGAGTTTTATTACTTTCAATTATTTAATTACCTGTATATGAATTTCCAACAATTAAGAGCAGATTGAAATCAATTATTTTGCTTCCTTGACAACCCAGACTCAATAGAATAGTTATTGATAAATATCTATTTTACAAGGAATAATACCTATAAAAGTTTACAACTGCATTAAAGTGTTTATTCGTCTGGCGGCAAATTGTCTTTGATGTCACACGTACTACAAATTTGTTATGCTGATGGGTTGCAAATGTTCCTAGATAAATCAAGATGTTACTGTCATCAGGTATAAACCGGAAGAAAGAGCTTTTTGAAGTTCCTCGTAAATGAGATTCTATACTTCGACTTATAGTAGTGAGATAATGTAAAAATTTAGAATAACCATAGTAGTATTCAAATGAATACATGTTAGCGAACAAAAATGTAGGTATTTATAGCTCTGGACTAGCCTTTAGCCCTCAAGAAACCAAGGGCAGTATTGACAGCAAAAAAATTTGCGAAGCTTTAACTTTTGCCTAGGCATTTCTGAATAGATACCTACACGAAAACTTTGGAAAACCATAAATCAAGAAGTTTTAAAGATATTTTACGCTTAGTCTTAATCAGACAAACCCCTAGCGCTCTAACTGCATTTTGTTACGATAGTGACAGTATAATAAGAAGTCGTCCTGTGAGAACACTTTGGATCTCATTACCAAACATAATTGAAAGTTGAGTAGGTTCCAGAAAAAAAACCTTTCTTCATGAACCATCATCAGTAGGCGTTTGTGGCCGTTCTGGAATATTTTACGTAATTTTTTTTCGATATTAATCGATTTGGTAATCAAAATTAATGATTCTCACTACATCAGACTATGTAAAATTACTTTGTGTTTACACAGATGTCATTGTCGCAGCTCAATATGGGATATTATTTACCTACTTAAAAAGGGCAGTGGAACTATAAATTTCACGTAAAAATTCCGGCCACTTAAATAATGAGTTTTTAGCAGAATGTATTTATTGAGACATAACTATATTTCAGTTTGTTTGGTGTGAAGTTAAGTGATTTATTTTATATGACTACTCAAGAATATCTTTTATAGCATAATACTTTCGTTGATGCTTGAGTAAGTGCGTTTATTTTTTTTCCCAGACACCAGACATGTTTATAAACAAATAAGAAGCATTTAAAATCTTGATGACCCGCTAAAGAAGGCAATTTCACAGTTAATTGATTGACACAAAATTAGCCAAACAATTTTGATGTTAAAGGCCCTTAAAGGCAAACAAACATCTTCAATTTATTTTAACCTGAAGAGAAATTTTAAAAAGATCGATCGATCTAAACCAAATTATTATTCTTCGAATAAAACGCTCATTAAAGCGTTCATAGAACAATGAGTAAAACTGTACCTATAGCTACTCGAGTTCATCTTGTAAGTAGTGAAAGCATGATTTTTTTTTTTTTTCAACCTGTATCCCAAAATTTCTCTCTATTATCTTTCAATCATTACTCTAAACAAATTATACATGTTGACAGGTATAATGATTAGTACTTCCAATGATTTAACAATAGCTGATTATTTATACATATATACACACGTAGCGCATTATATTCAGGCTGCTGATTTCTCCTAAACGAAACGGAAAGTGAATGACGTGTAAACGCGATGGTCAAAGACCGGAGAACCATTGTTTTTGTTGTTTAATGTTTTCAGGTCCTTTGGAAATAGGATGAGAAAAATTACGTTTTGAAAATTATCGATTTAATTACTAATTTTGCAAGGACGGACGTTACTAGAGAGTTGAATTTGCACCAGTAACAAATAAGCGTGTAATACCTAACAGGAAATTTGGGTGGGTGCAGTTTTTTTTTAAAGCTTTGCGTGAACTTATCAAAACTAACCCGAATTTCTGTAACTACTTTCCTGTGGGTACTGATCTGTTTCAAAATACTCACCATCGATTTCATTTAGCTACTTGTTTTTCAAATTTTGCTAAATTCAGTTCATTGTTTGACCCTGAGCATTTGAAAAGTTTTAAAAATTAACCTTTTTCAAATCATCAATCATTTTTTATCAAAACGTCAGAGGCCTAAAAACAAAGCTTAAGGATTTGTTCTGCGCTGCAACTATTGAGTCATATTCTGTCATTGCATACACTGAGACTTGGTTGGATTGGATTCATCTGTCAATGAGTACATTCAGGCGGTGCCAGCGGTTTAGTTCAGCCACTCAGCGGGAACGTTATTCTCGAAACAGGAAAGCAGCGTTCTCATTGGAACGAAGGTTCTGTCTTTGTCGTCCGGCATAACACTGACAATGACAGAGCAATCGTTCTTATGAAAACGCTGTTCCTTGGTTTCGAGAATAGAGTCCCTGCTGAGTAGCTGAGCTTAGCCGCTGGGACCGCCTGAATGTACCCAATGACTCCGAGTTTCGGGATTCTTCTTACACTGTGTACCGAATTGATCGAAATGCCATTAATAGTACAAAATGCCGGGGTGGTGGTGTGCTACTCGCAGTAAAAAACTTCTTGAAATCTAGCCTCTTGTCACTTGGTGATTCTACAATCGAAGAAGTTTGGGTATCCATAACGATTGGAAATTCTGTATACTGTGTGTTTGTGTCAACTTATCAAACTAAGTACCAAACTTTTCTTATTTCTGATACATTTTGTGTGTTGACATATTTCTTAGAACAATTTCATATAATATTGAAAAAATATTATTAACTTGCATTACTAACTCTTTGTTGCTTTAGTTTTTAGTCATACGTTGTTAACTTTTTTTTAAAGTAATTTTAATTGTAATATGTAGTAGGTACATAATATGTACATACCTACATAAATTAAATCTATCTCAAATTCTACTTTCTCTAAATAACGAATCATTATCAGTTCAAAAATTTTATTTCAAGGAAATCTTCTTCGTGATCATTCCATTTATATGATAAATTTAGGATGATTATGAATAAAACATTCTATGTGTGTTTGATGCTGGTAGGAAGTGTTACCTTTGAGAAAAAAATAGTTTTGGACTTCTATTACCTTGGTTATTTTATTTTTACCTACACAATTTAACGGTGTAGTATGATTGTCAAACCATGCGACCTGACGACGTAGTCAGGCGACTAGTGATATACATTTAAGTACCTAGTTTATTTGAAGTTGACTTAAAGACTGAAAGTAAGTTTTGTCAAAACAGGATAATATCATATTTTTATTTAACTTTAGTTACTATACTTTTATTCCAACTTCAATTTAACTAAGTACAAATGATTTACGATTTACTTTTCACTAACTCAATTTATCTACTAGCAACTTATAGCAAAGCAAATTCTAAATTCTACAAGGTACGTTTCCTTCTCATTCACATGGGAGTTTTGGAGTTTTGGCACGACTTGTTTTTTTCGTAGCAATATTTTTAGAACACGGAAATACTGTATGCGAATATTCTGCTTATTTTATGCCTGAAAATATTTTTAAGCCATTTATAGTTTAAAATAGACATTTCAATTAGGCTTTGTGTTTGGAGATTTATTTAAAGTTGACCTCTAAGGTGGTAGTTGAAAGCGATGATTGAAATAAACTAAAATAGAAAAGTTTATTTGGGGAATTTCTGATTTGATAAAAATTAACCCGGCATTACACGCGTCAAAAAACAAACGTCATTACACGCGTACGAAATCGAACGCATGCCCAAATGTTTACCTATATGAATTATCAAAGCACTATGATTCCTAAAATTCATAATAATACCAAAGGGAATTTTATCATGCAGTATGCACAGTTACCGTATTATCGAAAGCCAACAAAGATACTCCCAATATCAGATACTGCCAATTTTGAACACAAATAATTTAGATACCTACTCAGGTTCACGCGTCTGGTCAAAAGCACCGACTATGAAAACAACGAACTATACTTCATTAAAATACCAAAATATTTTCGGGCTAATGGGTAGTGGAAAACCTGCATCAGGCATTCTAGGATGGACAAAACTACCACCCTTGTACCAGTGGCGTAATTAAACCCATTTCATTCAAGATAGAGGAGCTATTTGTTTAATCCTTAAGATTAATTCAAAAATTTGTTATCCTTTATCAAGAATAATTATTTATCTCTTTGTGAGACTAGGTAGACTTTTATAATTATGATAATTTTTATTTCAGGATCCAACATTAAAGTAAAATGACATCGCGTTTCTTCAGAGCACATGGGGAATTCTGCACCAGCCACCCCTGGGAGGTGATTGTGGCCACCCTCACATTAACAGCTTGTATGTTAACTGTTGACCAACAAAGTAATATTCCTCCCACAAGGCCGGCTATTAAATTATGTCTTGGATGTCAGGTAAGAATAATTATAGTATTTTTCAAACCCCTATCGTAGTATATGTTTAGTTACTATTATACATACAGAGCTGGGCCAGATTACCGTACTGAAAGTATTTATGAGTAATATCAGTGTAAATTATAATACCTATCTCTCACAAGTTCTTGAAGAAATAGTTTGCAACATTTAAAAAGTACACTTGGGGTTACGACTACTACTACTGTCAAGCAAGGGTATAACCAAAGTTTACTTATAACTGATTATTTTTTCATTACCGGAGGTTCCAGAAAAAAAATTGCTTTAGAATCTCTAGCTAACAATGCTCTATTGTTTTTTTTTTAAATGCTTAGAAAAATTTCGAAAAGGCAAAAGATATTGCAGATCAAGCTAGAAAAAAAAATTGGTTCATAATATTTCTAAAATGATTTGATTTGATTACTCCAATGCTGACCAGGAGCCGGATTCTATTTTACGAGTCGAGTAGTCGAAGTGTCTGACACTCGATATCGAATACGACAGCTCCGTATGTACCGTATAATACGTATCGAAAAATCGAAAAATAGAATCGCTATTTTGACAATTCAATACAAGTTTCGACTCGACTCGTAAAATAGAATCTGGCAGCAGGTCTGATGATGGACCGTTTATAAATTTTTATTAATTAGCTACCTATTATTTTCTCAGTGGGCAAGGCTATACAATGTGTTGGTATATACCTACTCACAGAGAATTGATGCTGTTGCTAAATTTTCTTTTGTGATCGGTACTTGGAAAGAAAAATACTTTTTGGTGTCTCAATGGTATTTATTGGATTTCTGATATCTGAATTATTAAGAATCTTCAAATTCAAGATTGTTTCGAATCAACAGCATAAATGCCTGAATTCGAAAGGTTATGGATTGAAATAAATGGTTCGAAAATGGAGAAGACGAGAAAACCTAATAGCACAAAAGTTACGATGATGAACGTTTTTTCGAAATCCGTTTATCGTCGGAACGTCCAAGGACTAAAATAGAACGTTTTAAAAGTATGTCCAAAATAGGTTCGCAAAAAATCCATAAGCATAAAGTTCTATAATTAAACAGTTTTGAAGCTCTATTTCTCGGTAACTTTACAAGCAACACACTCCAATTTTGCAAGGCTTATAGAGAATTCAATACTTTTTCCAATGATATATAATTGTAGGCAATTCTCTAAAATTTCATCGAAGATATGACCAATTGAATATTTATGTCCCTGTGGTTATTTCAAAAAATATCCAGAGCCAAAAATGAAATTTCCAGTAGTAATATAACTAGTGCATAAAATATTCACAGAAATTTTTGAAATTTTTGTCTGAAGCCAATTTTTTAACAAAATCATGAGTGCATAGCGCCTGCACGAATGGTTTTGTTCAAAAAAATTGGCTGAAGATGAAAATTTTCAAAATTTCCCTAAGGAAATATTTTATGCACGTGTTATATTTTGATAGGAAATTTCCCGAGTTTGAAGTTCATTTACTACGTTGTGTTGAATTCTTTTATTGATGATGATAATTATTGATTTTTCCCATTTAAATTGCGTTTGTCAAAAAATATACACTTTGACCGATTTCTGACATCAATGCGTTTTAAATGGAAAAGCGGGTCTCAATGCCAAAAATGACAATTCTGGAAATTTTCCCCGGGATATTTCCAAAAATTTCCACTTATTAATTTTGACAATTTGCAAAATTTCCAGTGTAATTTGCACAAGGGAAATTTTTTTTGGGAATTTTCAATTTTCTTTTAAAGGTAAGGCAATAAAATCTTCATAAAGGTATTTAGTTGAAATCGGTTGCCTTCACGGTTTTTGAGAAAATCGAGTTTGAAGTTTTAGACAAAATGTTGACTAAATTTCAATTTTGAAGCTCAATATCTCAAGAAATCCACAAGCTACATTCTGGGCAATTTTCTGAAATATCATCGAACATATGAGCAATAATAGGCCCCTTGCATCAATTTTTTTTATTGCGGATTTCGTTTCTTAATGAAAAATAAGTCAACACGTGTTTTTTTCTTTTTTTTGTTAGACAAAAATTGACGGAGATACAACGCTTTGAAATGTACTTATTTTTCATATCCTATGACGTCACACCATGCTCAGTATATCTAATATCTGCCCAGCGAGTCTGTGTCTACGGGGCAATGGTAAGGGGAATGCAGTTGTAAAAAAAAATGGCTGATTTCATTCATGAAATACCCAGCTGCGTGCGGAACTTTTTGGAAGTGTTATCGTCAGTGGCGGATCTAACATGAAGCAAACGACGCACTCTGCGTCGGGCCCCCAAAGTTGAAGGGCCCCCACAGTCCCCACACAACCGAATTCTAGAGTCATTGATAAAAATGAATTTAAAAAAATTAACTCATAAATATGCAAAAAAAAATACCTACAAAAATTAAGTTTTGAAAGAGATCCAGAGAGGAAGTAACGTCAATCCAGAAGTTAACATTTAGTTATTTTGTCAAAATACCCGCCCTAAGTGGGGTTGGTGTCAGTCAACCAACCAATTTACCTAGAAATACGCAGCGCCCGCCAAGGAAAATAGTGGTGATAAACCTGCGGTTCAATTAAATTTGTTTTTATATTTGGCTTTAAAAAAACTTCAATAACAGTCTGAGACGGCCCCAAAATTTTTTTTGCGTCGGGCCCCCCTTGGGCTAGGTCCGCCACTGGTTATCGTATTGCAACTCTTACACGAAAATCAGGCAATGACCAAGTCTCCGCCACTGGATATTTCAATATAAATCGATATGGTGGAGGTGAGGATAAAATGACGTGAGCCCTGGCCAATAGCGAGACGTAAGGTGACGTTAGCTCATTGACAACTGTATGGTTCCCCATGACAACGGCGATCCTGCCAAAAACTCCACCAATCAGGTTCATCCAGGACGGATGCTTGCCAAATTGTCAAAAACTGATGGTGTCTTTAGAAAATGTTTATTTTTTACAATAGTCCAAATTTAAGAAATCAGGATTAAAATAGGGATAGATCTAACAACCACGTTAAAATATTTAGTATTTCATTATTGTTATCAATATTTTGTTATTAAAAAATGGATTTTCAAATTAACTATACTTCATGCCCAGTATTTTCGCTTTTTTATAATTAAACGTGGCAACATGGCACATTTACGTCCGAATTCCTTCCGTAGACTCAGATCCGCTGGGCAAACAATATATATACAAAACTTCATTTTTGTATAACTTTCGGAATAATCATATTTGGACAAAATAAAAAAATACGTATAGATTTTTTTTCGATTTCCTACAGTTTGCAATAAACAGTTATCAATTTAATTTTCCATGCAAGGTCCCTATTTCTCATTGCCGTGTCAAGATTTTAAAACATTTCCAGAGACAAATATTTTTTTTCTCATCAAAATTTTCAAATTTAACTGATGTTGGAGCTTTTTCTGATTAATTTGAATTTGCTTTATCGATAAGAAAGTCAAAATTGAGAAAAAATTAAAAATAAGAATTTTCAATTTTTTACACTTTTTTCTAAGGGTACCTACCCCCTTTAGATTTTTTTTTCGCAAATCTTTAAGCCGCTATATCTTGCTAACCATACGTGGTACAGGAACAAAAATTTAAGGAATTGTTATAACTCTCAATAAAAGCCCTAAAATGGCATTTACTTGAAATCAGTAGGTAACGGTAACGTTTACGGTTTGAGCAAATCGAGTTTGAAGTTTGGGACAAAATGTCAACTAAATATTCGATATCTCGGGAACTTCACAAGCTACAAAAACTAATTTTGAACGGCTGATAGAGAATTTAATACTGTTTCCAATGATGTATATTTGTAGAAAATTATCTGAAATGTCATCGAATATATTAGCAATTAATCATGAGCGTGACAAGATTTCAAAAAATTTCCAGAGCCATACATACATTTATTTTTATTTATTTTTTCATCGAAATTTTCGAATATGACTGATGTTTAGAGCTTTCTGACTAATTTAGACTGGCTCTATCGATTTGAAAATTGGAAAGATTCCAAAAATAAGAATTTTAATTTTTTTAACATTTATTTTTGACGTCTAGTCCGACTTTTATGATCTAATACTCCAAAGGAATGTGAGTTGGTGGCTCCCTCCGTTAGCACGCCAATGGTCTCCTAACCTCACACCTGTTTTTGCTGTATTTTTCCTCCCCTCGCATCTCATAAGGAAAGTGGCAAATAAAAAAAATTAAACATTAGTTTACAAGGTTGCTTGTAACTGTGACATTCGCACTACAAAAAAAGTCTATTGCTTATTCTTGGATACTTTACTGACGTTCTGACATCCGATCGGATACGTTTTTAAGACGGTTTTCAAACGTTTTAAGGGGATCAGTCCATAAACAAGAATAACGTAAATTAAGTCTTCCACTCTTCACAATTCAAAAATGTGGGAAACCAAATGTAATTCCTCCAGAATCCAACTATAGATACTCACCTCATATCACTTGTAGTCCAAGCAGTGCGGCAAACTTTCTTCTCATCCTTGCAAACTGGAGCTTTTGGCTTTCTGGAAGGCGCACACCTGTCCTTCCGTTTCTCCAGGCATTTCTTGTCGACTTCCAGGCATCCTTCCTGTTCGTACTCTCAACAGCCCCAATCGCCTCACTCGCGGAAATACGTTGCAAGGATCCGGTTCCTCGAATTCGTGCACCCAGTCCTCTCAGACCAAACGTTTGAGGTTCCAATGGACGATCCTGGGATAATAATTATTTGTTGTAGAATCTTATTCATGAAGCATTCAAGTAAAAGATAATGATGATGATTATTATTAGATTAACCAGGATAGCGATCAAGACATTATTCAATAAGATTCCACTTGCCTTGCAAGGACAATCTCCTGGAACAAATTTCGGTACTTAGTTTTTTTCGAAGCCCAATAATTGTCGTCCGCACGTTCATTGTCGGCGCAAACCTGTTTTTTTTTTACAGTCGCGTTCGGGGTTCGGCACAGACAAGTCTTACCTTCTAGTAGGAGGTGCTATAGTGGGTCCCGGAAGTTCCACACAAGGACACAAAGCACCTTCAATCAGAGGTAGTTTTTTCGGGGGGTTTGTTATATGCAAATTATGTTTTTTTTCTTTAATACAAATGAGGTAATATTAAGGAAGGACACCTTTCTTTTTAATTATTAAAGTTCATTGCCTATGTAGCTATCAAATTTTAAAATTGATATTGGTATATAGAATCAAAAAGCAGCTTTTTATTTGACGATGTAACCTTATAATAAAGAACAGATATTCACTGTCTTATAAGAACCTATTCTTAAACTTATTTGGGTCAATCGTCTTTCTGTTTAATATTGATTCCAAATGAAACGAATTGCAGCAAGTACTTCCAAGAGTTTTGCCCACATGTGTTCTGTATCAAAATTGACCACTTTTACATACATATCTATACCTACTGTACGTGTTCCTACTGAAGAAGAAACATCTATAGAACCTCAACTAAATAAAAATTGTAAACACAGACTAGGTATACCGTTTAAGAACAAACAACAATAAATTAAATTTTAATTATGTACTTAAATTATAATATACGAAATTTCTGAATATTTTCCGTATAAAATGAATTTTGCTATTTTGCCATGATCATCATCATAATTTTTCTTGTGTGGAAGGAACAATGTTTATTCAATTTCCAGATTTTGGTCTCCCACATTCAAAACGCGGTGTACAACTTTTTCTTAATTTTCTTGTATTTATAAGGGTTTTTTTTTATTTATGAGACTGTGTCTTCGAAAGTTGATTAAAATCAATTTATTGGAAAAATTCTGTTGTTTTTTTTGTCTAATTTTTAATCCTTAAAACATTTTTCGTTTATTTATAGACTCCATAGTTCCTGCATGCCCTGCATCACTTACTTTAGTTTATCTTATTTATTACTCATCCGTAACCCAACCCTAGACATTAGAGACGTTAGTATTTTTAATATAGATAGCCTAATTGGGGCACTTCCCTTGAAATAAGATTATCCCTTTTTGATTGATATGACAGAGAAAAAAAAATCGATGAGCTTTTTAAAATCTTCTCCAAAGTTTTACTTTCAATGGGCTATTTGAAATGAAATTATTTAAAACAGTTCTTTTAAACATAATGTTACAGAGCTAATTAGGAAGTTGATATTTCTTATCTTATTAGAATAAGCTTGTTCATCTGACAAACTGAGTGCTTATCGAAATCATATCTAAATAGTTAAATACCTATACTTACTACATAATATAGATAATGTTATGTGAATGTATTTCAGGCCTAGGAATTAAATCGTTCCGCAAAACTGAATGCTTGAAATCATTTTTCACTTGGAAAATAATTAGGAAAATTTTTCATTGTCCTGAAAGCGTGCTAAAATAATTTCTTGCGACGCAAAGAAATCACTTCTGAGAAAAAATCTATCCTAAGGCATCATCCTTAGGTATCATCAACACAAAAGAATTACCGCTATTATAAGTCTAATAGCAAACTTTATTTTATGACTACTCTCGTGAAATTTGATCCTTTACTCTCTCGGCACGCGTTGTTTATTTTATTGTTTTTGTTTATTAGACAATTTAAAATTATTCAATAGTTGTTGCTGACAAAGTATCATTTTATACCTTCCAAGATCATTGCTACCGCCTTAATTGGAATAAAATTACTTTTTTTGTGTGTTTTAATAATATCTATTACTGTTTTTTTGCAACTTTTGAGGTTCAGCATTGATTTTTGAAATAATCTTAATTATAAAAGTCAATAAACATTAACTACAAAATTTGGATTGGAGCAGAATTAAATAATTTTGAAGTTATTATGCGCGCTGGTAGTTACTTTTTTTTTGTTCGACGTTTCGGATTTATTTAATCCATCTTCAAGGCTCTGCAAATAAGGATAAAGCACATGTTGGTACGATAGGTACAAAGCAAGTAAAAAGTTTATGGGCGATGACACGAAAAAAGTATATATAAAAAAAATACCCTTATAAAACATATAAAAAAAAATAAAAGGTGCATGCATGCCATAAGGTTTCTTACTAAAAAAAAAAATTGAAAAAAACCCAAAAGCGTTGGCCAGATATAACGCCCTATACAACACTCTCAAAGGAGGATTTTGTTGCGGTTTTTGAGATCTGTATAGAAAGCAGCTATTTTGACTTTGGCGAGGACCTCCACCTACAAACTTTTGAGCTAGGCATGGGCATTTGCATGTCACCGATATGCGCTGATATAGTTTTTGTCATATTTTTCATTTTGCTACCATCCCGCGCTAACTCGTCGGTTCTGTGTTGGATTTGCTTAGGTATCTGGACGCTATCAGATCTAGCCCATGATAATGTTCTTTTATTTATGTATTGTAAACTGTTCAGGTGTTGTTGATTGTATATAGAATTCTCACTGTTATTTTATTGCTTGTCTTTCTAGTTTTTTGTCTTATTTTTACTCTCAACACTGACATCTAAATTTTAACTTAGTATACATTTTTAGGATATAGGAAATTAATTTTAGACTTTTTTTTTTTTGCTTTGTCAATGGAATTTGCATAATTTTTTGGACAATAAAGCTTTTTTGATTTGATTTGATTAGTTATGTCCGAAATACAGAACATCTGCATCGGTAGACTCTCCTTCCAACTATTCCTTTTTTTAGAAGGTCTGTTGATATCATTACAGCAATTCCCGAAACCAAAAAGGATGAGATATGAAATATTAACGGTTTTCAATTCCTTCCACGCAAGACTCCAGTTCACCATAGAGGTCGAGGACAACAATTCTATCCCCTTTTTGGACACTGTTATCGTCAGGGATCGGAACGTGTTGTTGGTGGACTGGTATCACAAGCCAACCTTCTCCGAGAGATTCATAAACTTCCATTCACAACATAATTTCAAAGAAAAAATCAATATCATCATGAATCTCAAACATAGAGCAATATCGTTGTCTAGTCCACAATTCCATGAAAAAAACTTCACGCTGATAGCGACCTTTTTGACTAAAAATCACTTTCCACAATCACTCGTCAATAAAATTTTGTTTACTGAATGCAATAGGTCCTAAAAATAGTTCCAACATTTCGTATTGCAGAATTCCTCCAACAAGTGCTATGTTGGTCAAACTGGCAGATATTTAGGCCAACGTTTGATCGAACATAAAAGATTCGGAGAAATGAAATATACAGCCCACCCTACGGCTTTGACACTTTGACAACACAACACAACGGTACCTACTGGACAGGAAGCAGTAGGTACTTGTTTAAGAGAAATATAAGTGAAATGATAAACATTGAAAAACATAGTATACCTGTAATTTCAGACTTGACAGAGAATCTGTCATCCTCATATTCCAACCTGATAACAAAATTAATAAAATAAGTCTGGTACCCTTAAAACCTTCATTATAATCTTTTTTTTTTTTCATGAACTGATGCATACCATTTCCATTGTGCTGCTTTTATTGTTGTTTGTCAAGCCTTGATGTGTCGTTCTTTTTAAATTTCAAACATTAAATAATTTTGAGATCTTTTTTAATTGTAATTTGTACGCCTTTTGCTTTTGTGTTGTCAAATAATGCTCGACAGTCTAGAAAAATTGTATATTTTCAAAAAAAAAAATCCTACCCAAATGAATTTTCCAGGGATGATAGGGGGCGGGTGGGTGATCATAGAACCGACGATATCACACATTCACTCCTCTGGCGTTTTGCGCTATAGGGGTTGAGAGTGCGCCATTGGCCATTACTTGCTACCTATTAATTTTACAAAAAAATGTTTCAAATAAAAGAAGTGCAAGATTATTTTATCTACAATGTTTATCTGAAGACTTTTTTGATTAAAGACCGTCTGTGGTCATAAGGGCCGCTTGAAATTTTATAATGAAGAAAAAAAAATTTAACCACCGTGAAAAAAATTTCTACAACGCATACGACGTTTTTGCTTTATGAAGTTTTTACTCACACCCTGTCGTTTTTCCAATAGGGGTAGTTTAAATTTTTTGGTTTGATTTTCCAAATATTTTCTCATCAGTGGATAATAGGTTTTCCTATTCTGGGTTTCCCCACGAACTGAAATTTGGTTGGCCGATTAGATTACTCAGATTACCATATTGCAGCGAAAATTGCTGCTTGGTGTTGAAGTTTTGTCTTAGATGGCGCCACGATCAAATTTCAACCGTTGTACTATGTATATATTGCCTACAGGCACGAAACTTGGTTTGGTTTTCTTTGCTTTTCCTAGCCATACTGATGAGACCTGATAGGTCGAAACGCGTCTATGGATGGAAAAGCATGGAAAATCAAACCAAATATTTTCTATATATATATATATATATATATATATATATATATATATATATACAAAATCCTATCATTGATGCGTCCATCAACTTCCTCAAGACATACACTATTGCTTCCTTCGAATTACTGCGTCCGAATATCGGACGCAACAATGTCAACTCATATTTTTGCGAGTTCCCGTCAATTTTTAAACAAAATTTAGGCGCGAACAGGTGACAGAAGTTTCTAAGTTTCCTTTCCACAATAAAAAGTGGAAGCATCTATTCGGATTTTTATGATTTTACTGAATTTTCGGTTTGATAGTGGACGCAATAATATTCGTGTTATAGATAAAAATGTATACTATTAGTTCATCGATTCTCCGGTAGAGGTGCGAAAATAATATACAGAGTCAAGTATACAGTATATAAACCTAGTATGTTATTGCGTCCGAAACTTGGCAACATGGCAATCTATTTTTAGCTCGGGATTTTTGTGTGGTGTGATGTTTTGTATCGTGTCATCATTTTAGCAGAAGCCAAAGCCATTGTTGCTTCCAGTCAGCAAATATGAAACGCAGTGTGAGAATATTAGGTTTATGCCACAGAGGACCCAGAGAGTCATAATAATATACAACTTTTTTAACAATGATAGTGTAGGTGCTGGATGGAGTTCGAGAGGTCATAGCTTCTTTGAAAATATTATGCCCTAAAACACTTGCCATGATTTGTATTCAATTTGTAAGTTTTGATGAAATATTAAAATATTGCAACAACAATGCAACCTATTTGCATTTTACTATCTTTGTAATAGTATTTCTACAATTTTTTTTTCTTCATATACTTATATCGCTGGCATCAGTGAACTTCAACGTAAATATTGAATTTCTAAACTCAAAAACAATTGAATGAAGACGCGTATAATAGCTGGGTTCGGTAATTGCATCTGCGAGCGAAGTGAGCAAAATTTGACAGACGTCACGTGATCACTTATCTCTTTTCGCGTGTCAATTACCGAACCCAGCTATTATACACGGCTTCATTCAATTGTTTTTGAGTTTAGAAATTCAATATTTGTGTTGAAGTTCACTGATGCCAGCGATATAAGTATATGAAGAAAAAAAAACTATAGAAATACTATTACTGAGATTTAAAAATGCATACTATTTGATAGTGATATTTGAATATTTCATCAAAAATTACAAATTAAATACAAAACCTAGCAGGTGTTTTAGGGCGTAAAAAACAATAAACAATTCTTCATATTATTATACTTATTTATTTATATAAACACCAAACTATACAAATTCAAAGCTATAAATGATAAATTTGTTAACCAAAAATAAATGAAAGAATTTGAAAAAAAATGCTAATGCTAAATTCACCAATATAAGCATTACATTCAAACTAACATTTATCTAGCTGAATGGGTCACTGAATGTCACTGGCTTTAAATTTAGCGTGGCATATGTTGCATTTAAAATTCCTCCCATTTGAGTGTGTTAATAAATGACTCTTCAAATTGTATTTAAGTTTAAATTTTACAGTGCAAGTGTTACATTCAAATAGAAAAATATCCGAATGTGTTAGTTTGTGAATCTTTAAGCGCCGAATTTATAGTCGTTCCTCGAATCTTCCTTGGAGTCGCGAATTTAGAATGGACACTTGTCACTATTTGACAAGTCAGTGATGTCAATTCTAAACGTTCAAGGCTTCCTTAAGGTCTGAGGAAACCTCAAGGACCTACAATAAATTCGGCCCTAAATCGCCTCTCTGTTTAAATTTTGATTTGCATGTGTCACATTCAAAAGGATAAATATCCGAGTGTATTGATACGTGCCTTTGCAAATTACCTTTTTCTTTAAATTTTGCATTGCAAATATCACATTCAAAAGGATAAATATCAGAATGTGTTAGTTTGTGTCTCTTTAAATAATCTTTTCCTTAAAATTTTGCTTTGCAAATGTCACATTTAAAAAGATAAATATCCGAGTGTGTTGAAATGTGCCTCTGCAAATTACCTTTATGTTTAAATTTTGCATTACAAGTGTCACATTCAAATAGATAAATATCCGAATGTGAATCTTTAAAATGTGTTTCCGTTTGAATTTTGATTTGCAAGTGTCTCATTCAAAAGGAAAAATATCTGAGTATGTTGATACGTGTTTTTGCAAATTATATGGTATGCTGGGTTCGGTAATTGCATCTGCGAGCGAAGTGAGCAAAATTTGACAGATGTCATGTGATCTGACACGTGAAAAGGGATAAGTGATCACGTGACGTCTGTCAAAATTTGCTCATTTTGCTCGCAGATGCAATTACCGAACCCAGCATACCATATAATTTGCAAAGACACGTATCAACACACTCGGATATTTATCCTTTTGAATGTGGCACTTGCAAATCAAAATTCAAACGGAAACACGTTTTAAAGATTCACAAACTAACACATTCGGATATTTATCTTTTTGAATGTGACACTTGCAATGCAAAATTTAAACAAAAAGGTAATTTGCAGAGGCATATTTCAACACACTCGGATATTTATCTTTTTAAATGTGAATTTGCAATGCAAAATTTAAAGAAAAAGGTAATTGGCAAAGGCACGTATTAACATACTCGGATATTTATCCTTTCGAATGTGACAGATGCAAATGAAAATTTAAACGGAAAGGCGATTTAAAGATTCACAAACTAACACATGCTCTTGTGAATTTTAGAGTTGTGAAAGGATAGCTCTAATACTGGTGTTGCTTGCATCTGAGTGCAAAATCAACATGTCTTCTGATCGGGATAGGACAACACTCGACTTGTACATAATTCTCGTTTTAATTTTCTACATGTGGAATCGTATTCTTGGGTTCAATTGAATGTTGACTTTTCTTTCGTTAATCGATGAAGCGGAGCAGCTGTATTAGGGAATCCTTCTACAAATCTTCGATAATAGGAACACAATCCTAGAAAACTCCTCAGTTCATGTTTGTCGCGTGGTTTTGGCCCATCTCTGCCAGCATCTATCACTCCTTTCATAACTTGTATGCCAACTTCAGATACCACGTGACCTGAGAGTTCCATTGTCTTTTGAAATAGAAAACACTTCTTTGGATTGAGTTTTCAAGTTGGCATTCTGGAAGCGGTCAAAAACTTGTTTCAGGTTATTGAGATGTTCTTGGAATGAATTTCCCATGATCAGACATCATCCAAATATACCAGGCAAGTTCTCCATGTAATAAATTTCTTAACCAAAAATAAATGGAAGCATTTGAAAAATATGCTTATGCTAAACTCACCAATATAAGCATTACATTCAAACTTACATTTATCCAGCTGAATGGGTCACTGAATGTCACTTTAAACAAATTCTCATTTGAGTGTGTTAATAAATGACTCTTTAAATTGTATTTAAGTTTAAATTTTTCAGTGCAAGTGTTACATTCAAATATATAAATATCCGAATGTGTTAGTTTGAGAATCTTCCAATCGCTTTTCCGTTTAAATTTTGATATACAAGTATCACATTCAAAAAGATAAATATCAGAATGTGTTAATTTGTGACTATTCAAATTACCTTTCTGTTTAAATTTTGCTTTGCAAGTGTCACATTCAAATGGATAAATATCCGACTGTGTTAGTTTGTGAATCTTTAAATTGCCTTTCCGTTTAAATTTTGATTTGCATGTGTCACATTCAAAAGGATAAAAATCCGAGTTTTTTTGCTCATTTCGCTCGCAGATGCAATTACCGAACCCAGCATACCATATAATTTGCAAAGACTCGTATCAACACACTCGGATATTTATCCTTTTGAATGTGGCACTTGCAATGCAAAATTTAAACAAAAAGGTAATTTGCAGAGCCACATTTCAACACACTCGGATATTTATCTTTTTAAATGTGACATTTGCAAAGCAAAATTTGAAGGAAAAGATTATTTCAAGAGACACAAACTAAGACATTCTGATATTTATCCTTTTGAATGTGAATTTGCAATGCAAAATTTAAAGAATAAGGTAATTGGCAAAGGCACGTATCAACATACTCGGATATTTATCCTTTTGAATGCGACACATGCAAATCAAAATTCAAACGGAAAGGCGATTTGAAGATTCACAAACACACAGTCGGATATTTATTCATTTGAATGTGACACTTGCAATGCAAAATTTAAACAGAAAGGTAATTTGAATAGTCACAAATTAACACATTCTGATATTTATCCTTTTGAATGTGAATTTGCAATGCAAAATTTAAAGAAAAAGGTAATTGGCAAAGGCACGTATCAACATACTCGGATATTTATCCTTTTGAATGCGACACATGCAAATCAAAATTTAAACGGAAAGGCGATTGAAAGATTCACAAACTAACACATTCGGATATTTATCTATTTGAATGTAACACTTGCACTGCAAAATTTAAACTTAAATACAATTTGAAGTCATTTATTATCACACTCAAATGAGAGGAATTTTAAATGCAACATATGCCATGCCAAATTTAAAGCTAGAATTTGTTTAAAGTGACAATCAATGACCCATTCAGCTGGATAAATGAAAGTTTCAATTTAATGCTTATACTGGTGAATTAAGCATTAGCATTTCTTTCAAATTCTTTCATTTATTTTTGGTCAACAAATTTATCATTTGTAGCTTTAAAGTTGTATAGTTTGGTGTTTATATAAATAAATAAATATAATGATATGAAGAATTGTTTATAGTTTTTAACGCCCTAAAACACCAGCTATGTTTTGTATTTAATTTGTAACTTTTGATGAAATATTCAAATATCACTATCAAATAGGATGCATTTTAATAGCTCTGTAATAGTATTTCTACAATTTTTTTTTCTTCATATACTTATATCGCTGGCCTCAGAGAGCTTCAACACAAATATTGAGTTTCTAAACTCAAAAATAATTGAATGAAGCCGTGTATAATAACTGGGTTCGGTAATTGCATGTGCGAGCGAAATAAGCAAATTTTGACAGACGTCACCTGATCACTTATCTCTTTTCACGTGTCAAATCACGTGATATCTGTCAAATTTTGCCTACTTCGCTCGCAGATGCAATTACCGAACCCAGCTATTATACGCGGCTTCATTCAATTGTTGTCATAAAAAGTGTCACATTCAAAAGGATGAATATCCGAGTGTGTTGATACGTATTTTTGCAAATTATATGGTATTTCATTCCCAAAAGCCATTTTAGAGCTGCGTGATCCCTTCGAATCACAAAATTACTTCCGACTTCCGTAGAGATACTCATGGAAATGGTCGCCTGCTTTTACTATAGCAAGCAATTCTCTTCTTGTGGCACAATAATTTCGTTCCGGCTTTAATAAAAATCTGCTGTAGTACTCTACGACATGCTTTTGTGAATTTTAGATTTGTGAAAGGACAGCTCTAATAGTTGTTGCTTGCATCTGAGTGCAAAATCAACATGTCCTGATCGGGATAGGACAACACTGGACTTGTACATAATGCTCGTTTTAATTTTCTAAATGCGGAATCGTATTCTTGGGTTCAATTGAATGTTGATTTTTCTTTCGTTAATCGATGAAGCGGAGCAGCTATATTAGCGAATCCTTCTACAAATCTTCGATAATAAGAACACAATCCTAGAAAACTCCTCAGTTCATGTTTGTCGCGTGGTTTTGGCCCATCCCTGACAGCATCTATTTCTCCTTTCATAACTCATATGCCATCTTCAGATACCACGTGACCTGAGAGTTCCACTTTCTTTTGAAATAGAAAACACTTGTTTGGATTGAGTTTTAAGTTGGCATTCTGGAAGCGATCAAACACTTGATTCAGGTTATTGAGATATTCTTGGAATGAATTTCCCATGATCATGACATTATATAAATATACCAGCCAAGTTTTTTATGTGAGGCCTCGCAAAACAAGATGCATCAGTCGCTCAAACCTAGCTGGAGCATTACACAATCCGAAAGACATCACGATTAACTGGTATAACCCGCTTCCGATACTGAAGGCAGTTTTCTCCTTGTCATCTTTGTATATTGCTACTTGCCAGTATCCACTCCTGAGATCCAAGGTGGAAAACCATTTGGAGCCCGATAGAGTTATTAATGTATCATCTATTCTCGGGAGAGGGAAGCTCTCCTTCTTGGTGACCTCATAAGGCTTACGGTAGTCCACACGAAATCTAAGACTTCCATCTTTTTTT
Source organism: Ceutorhynchus assimilis (assembly GCA_917834065.1). NCBI lineage: Eukaryota > Metazoa > Arthropoda > Insecta > Coleoptera > Curculionidae > Ceutorhynchus > Ceutorhynchus assimilis. Next base: position 10,418,838 of record OU892277.1, read on the forward strand.
GTAACCAATACTACTGGCGCAGACCATGGAATATTCGACTCTTCAATAATTCCCTCTTGAAGCATTTTATCAATTTGGTTCTCCACTTCCTGTTGTTTAGCTACTGGCATACGTCAAGGTGGTTGTCTAATTGGGTATGCCAATCCAGTATCAATTTTGTGTTGGATTAAACTGGTCCGTCCGGTTTGATTATCAATCACAGATACGTCTGCTTCTCTAAGTCTATCTGGATCGAGGTGTTTCCATGATATCTTCAAAGTCTGCATCAATTTGTCTGTATCCAATTTCGGTTTCACAAAATGTCATTTATCTGGTAGGTCACAGTTCGAAATTTGCTTAACTGGTTCGAGAGTTCCAATAATATCTCCTTTTTTATTTTTACTGTTTAAGAAGAAATATTGGCAATTCTTATCCTAATGTCACCATTTATTCTTACTAGAGTCTTTCCAACGGAAATTTTTCTGGTTTATCTCCAATAAAATTATTTGTGAGTCCAACGTAGCACCCAGATCCAGGGCGCAAAAGTTTTTCGTACCTATCAACCGATGATCTGGCATGTTCCACTTCCGCTTTCGCTCGCCTATTTAGAACAGAAAAGTCAATTTTCGTGAGGTGGGGGGAGTAAGAAAAAGAATTAGTATCAGGGGGGCTTTATTTGAAAAGTGCAAATCAAATTCGTATCAGTAAGTGGCAATGTATGCGATGGTATACCGGCAAAAATTGCGACTTACTCACACGCATTTGAATTGCGGGAGAAATTATTATTGTGTATTTTATGTTGCGTTTTTGAAGTTGTCCAAATCAGCTCATAACTTTTACCAAGAAAACGCCGATAAGCCGATATTCAATTTACCTTTGTCATAGTTTCGTAATTTTATTGCGTCCTGTCAGTTTGACAACATCGCACGGAAGCAACATTGTATGGTGCAACCAATATATGGAGCTGACAAGGTTGCTTTTTATGAGGACGCAACAGTGGTTTAAAAATATATGAAAATGTGTATATTTTAAATTTGAAGATACAAAAAAAACTACATATAGCCCCATCTATCAAATTTCTTGGTGAACCAGTATACGCCTTAAGATCCTAGATATCTCTTCGTTTTCCTGGAGACGCAACAATGTATGATTTTGTACGGACGCAATAATGTTTGAGGATGTATATATATATATATATATATATATATATATATATATATATATATATATATATATATATATATATATATATATATATATATATATATATATACATATACACCCCTAAAAAACTACCCTTTATAACGGTACGACAATTTTATTTTTTTTTAAATTGATATAAAGAAGTTATTAATTTTAGTTGGGAATCTGAGGTGCTGAATTCGACCACCTCTATACAAGTCGCGAACATCCACCTAAAAAACATGAAATCCTATGTAAAATGACCTGCCGGATTCGAATATCTTATTCGCCCTTTGATCCGGGATTGCGAAATGTGTCAAAACATGACATTTTTGAAGAAACTGAATGAAAATTTCCATTGAAATAATTTTTTTTGAAAACTAGTGCATAACTTTGTTAATTGATGTCCGATTGTTATGAATTTTGGATATGATATTTTTCAGTACTTCCCTGACATAGTTTCATAACAATAAAAAACATAGAACGTCACATAAAGGCTACATAATTTTTTTTTTTGCCAGATGACACAAAATATCGACATTTTGCAGCGTTAAATGGTGAGTCGAGAAAACTTTTTTATCTTTAGAGATAGATACCAAGTATAAGCGAGAAGAATGTTGCCAATGGAGTAAAGAAACTTTTTTACTAAAACTTTTTTTCCATACGACATTTAGTTTGGGCTGTATTCTTTTTTAAAAACCGAAGAAAATTGAATTGCCGCGTCTCAACTTTCGGCATTGCCGGTGAGCGCGATCTTAGGACGCGGTGCAGCGAATCAGTGTGTCAGAGAGAGTTAACACCACAGCTTTCTTCATACGTGCAACAAAGACACGCATTACGATATTGTTATAAAATTGTAGGGAGTATGGGGGAATGGGGGATTTATGGATTTGGTTGGGTTGGGAAACAATATGAATAGGAAAAATATTAATAATATTTTTTTTTACAAGTATAAAAAACAATATTATCATTACCCAATCAAAATATTTATTTCACTATGCATTTTCTCCCAGTCAAACACTGGCAAAAAAGGAAAAAAAAAAAAACGTCACATAAAAGGTATAAAAATTCCATTTATTTATTTATTAATTATTACTAAATATGGAATCTATTTTTAGGGAATCGAATTAATGTCAGTAAAAAAATAATAACAAGAAAACCTCCACTATTTCAAAATAACAAGATTTCTTTTCTGAAACAAAGCATCAGGCTCAATCAATTTTGTAGTAAACGGCTAATTCAAGGCTAATTTCACATGTTTTGGTGTTTTCATTCCAATTAATACAAATAAAAAGTCTTGACAAATATCCAAAACCTTTTCTTCAAGCTTCTCTTCCAACAGAACTTTTCAATCTTTGTCAAAATTTACTTCTTTTTCACTAGTTTCTCAGTAAGTATCCACGAAAAAGGTTGTATAATGACTTTGGTATGATATTAGGATGCACATTTTTCAGTATTTGTCAAAGTGTCTTGCTGCACACAATTTGCAATAATCCGCCCTTAAATATTAAACATTTGATTGTAGTTTATAAGGAGAATGGCCTTCATTGAAAAATGTGGCGTCAGCGTCAGAATTTGAAGAACTTGAATTCCTTACAGCGTCTTATTTATTGATAATTACTTTAGTAGAGCAAAGATAACTTGAAAGTTTTCCATCTCGGAGAACAACCATACTTGTTCTCTTGAAAAGACTTTGCAGGTTATTGATAATCTCTTCTGACGATGGATATTTTGCAGTTCACTCAGCGTTCCATAACTTTGCTTTCTTGCTTCCCTATGTAGAATGATTTCTATTGCCCTATAAATAGGACATTTTCTATATAAGATTGAATTTTAATAAAAATAGTTCCAAACGAAAGTACCTACTTCAGATTCTTGTAGGGAATTTACTTCTGATTTTGATTTTTGGAATAGTTCAAAAAACACAGACTATGATACGATTGATATGCACATTCATGAGCAATCATATCAATACAATAATTATTACCAAATCCTTGAATTCAATGCAAAAGTCGATGGTTGTTTTTACCATGTTCCATATTTCATTTTGCTTATCAAATGTCAGTATTTGCTTGAGTCTTCTCAAACCCCTACTATCGCGAATTTTATTGGATATTATAATTATATTATGCAAATCTTTGAATAAGAAGATTCAATTCGCTTTTTGAAGCACCTTCTTCTGGTTCAGGTCTTTTCTTGTAGGCTTTCCTGGTATAAGCTTGTCTACATTTAGAATTTAGGGTGATAAACAGGATTTAATGATAAAAACAGTTCTCTTTTGTCAGCATAGTATCTAACGGCCAATTTCATAATAGAGAATTACAGACAATACAATACATCATGGTTGAAATAGGAAATGTAGGTACGGCTTCTTTTGTGACACTCGGTAGCGTTTCCTAATTATTTGATTGACACAAAATACACTCGTTGAAATTGATATTTTGACTTATGATAGGTAGGTACTTCATGTCTTTTACAATAACAAACATAAGCGGGTGAAAAACAAAATGAAATTCAAAAGGAACGCTTCTGCCTTCGGCGTCGTCGCGTTATCTTTCTCGCACATATGAAGAAGGCTGTGGTGTTAACTCTCTTTGACACACTGATCGCTTTATTCGCTGCACCGCGTCCTGGCGCGCTCACCGGCAATGCCGAGAGTTGAGACGCGGCGATTCAATTTTCTTCGGTTTTTAAAAAAGAATACACAAACTAAACGTCGTATGGAAAAAAAGTTTTAGTAAAAAAGTTTCTTTACTCTATTGGCAACATTTTTCTCGCTTATACTAGGTATCTATCTCTAAAGATAAAGAAGTTTTCTCGACTCACCATTTAACGCTGCAAAATGACGATATTTTGTGTCATCTGGCGAAAAAAAAATTACGTAGCTTTTATGTGACGTTCTATGTTTTTTATTGTTATGAAACTATGTCAGGGAAGTACTGAAAAATATCATATCCAAAATTCATAACAATTTGACATCAATTATTAACAAAGGTATGCACTAGTTTTCAAAAAAAATTATTTCAATGGAAATTTTCAGTTTTTTCAAAAATGTCATGTTTTGACACATTTCGCAATTCCGGATCAAAGGGCGAACAAGAAATTCGAATCCGGCAGGTCATTTTACATAGGATTTCATGTTTTTTAGGTGGATGTTCGCGACTTGTATAGAGCATCTTTAAAAGGCTTCCTAGGAGGCGTCAGATTCCCAACTTTGTAAAGTTCCATGAAAATGAGGAAATTAATGAAATAAATTATTTATTATTTATTTCCAATTTCAATAAAGTAAACACATATTAATGAGCAGAAAATGTCACTGATGAATGGAAGGTTAAATATGTCGAATGTCGAACAAGTTTTATGCAGAAATATGTCTTTAGCTTGATAGTTGGAGGAGAAGAAGATAAAAATAATATTCATTTAGGGAAAAGAAGGTATAGTTATCATTCATTTCCGAAACGAGGGCTCTAAAGTAAAAACTTAGACCAATGACATACTAGCGCCCTAAAGAAAAAAAAGCTATACCTAAATCCGAGATGAGCATCAGGTTATTTGGCATCCAAGAATGTCCAATAAACTGATTATTTATGCCCGAGTTTGATGCCTCAATAAAAATGGGATAGAACAGATCAACTACATAAAATCCTCCGTACATAATATATTATCTGAGTAGTACTCCAATTCTATTTTTACTACAAGTTCCAAAAAGTAGAGGGGAGACAAAGAGTCGGAAGGGGAAAGAAGTTCTCTTAGCAAGCAACCTCCGAAAATGTCGCGATAGTTATATTCGGAGTGATTCCCGATTATTATTACATATACAACCTATTGACATCAGTAGTTATAGTGCTATATTTCTTCTACTCCAATACAAACCGGCCAGTTACGCGAGAGTGATCGAAGGAATGCAATCAAAGGTAACAACTTGTCCGATCTATTGTATCCTAAATTAGCCTAAATACTCTGTGGCCCTCAACTTTTAATAATCTGAAATTCAAAACAAAATAAACATGCTAGTGTATTATAAAGAAAAGCAACTTACACTTGCCCTAGATTTAACTTTGTTAAAAATAGTTATTCACGTTGAATTTTAACTCATTTCCTATAAGTCTGAAAAAATCTTTAATATTGTCTTAGCCACAGCGATAATAAGCAATCCTAGCTAAACAAAAACGGGTGTCAAAGAGGGAACCATGACTGACATACTCCTTATTTGGTCGTCTATCCCATAGGGCTCATTGATAGCTGTGGGTGTGTTTACAAATTTCACCTTTTTAATCTAATATATCATTTAGCCCAGGCCACCATGTAAGGGGTCAATAACCAATCGTGTCATAAAATGCAAATGAAGAATTATCCGTGAATCCGGAGCACCATTGTCGGAGAGTTGTGTTTTTACTTTTAATTTATTTCTATACATTATGAGGTATAATGTAAGTACCCATAGGCGTTATTATTATTTTTAATTTTTTTCAATACATTATATTAATTAATCAAAATCAAACAATTTTTATAACGTTTACCTAAAAAAATACCATACAAAACGTATGCTAGTGAAACTTCTAACCTTATATAACGATATAATAAAGCCTTATGATCCTTCTAACTGAAAGTCGATAGAAATATTCTCAGAAAAACCTGAAAAGGCGTCACGTTGTAAGGTAATAATTAAAGTCTGGATTCCCATAACTTCGTCAATTAGGTCCTCAAAATCCCACATTTTTTTCTCCTCTGCTATGACATGTTACATGGCATTTTCCCATTTTCTCGCAGTTGTATTCGCCAATGAATCCACCAAGAGTTGTCGTGCATCTTCGATCCTAAAAGTTTTGTTGTGCCTAGTAACATAACTTAACTTTTTACAGTGAGCCCATATAAGCTCTATTGGATTCAGCGTATAATGGTATGGGGTAAGCGAAGTGAATGATAATATGTAGGTAGTGTAGGTACAATTATTGCCCATCTTATACCTTCCTCGCCTACCTATGATCCGATTCACTAAAAAACAATTAATCGAGGTGACATGTACCTACTACCAAATACGGCCACGCCTATGGTTCAATTATTTTATGACCCCAACCAACGTTTTCTCGACGTGTGCTATCAGGATCTATGGGATAGACACCTGCATTTTCTTAGGTTCTGTGAAACAAAGGAACAATAATTTGTAATCTTTCTTCTAATACCACGTATTTCATGGCGATAAAATAAATAATAGGCATGTCAAAGTTCTTTTGACCTGGCAGTAAACTGAAGGTGAATAAACCTTTATCACATACTTATGACTCACCTTCTAAATTAACAGGTTACCTATGCTTAAATTATCAAAGAGTAAGTATTGAAATATAGTTAATAATAACAACTATAATAATATCAAATATGTTCAACATAGAAGACAAAAAAAGCGACTGTTCCAAAAAAAAAAATACGTATAAAGTAGTGTTGCATTGGAAAAACACTCCATGGCGTAAGTCTTTCCTTTTTGGTTCCCATTGTTTTTTTGATACCATTGTTAAATTATCCAGATAATGGATTATTGGATGGAAATTTTGGGATTTTCGAAATATACATAGATACCTTCCTACTACAAGGATGGCCATAAATAAGCCTTTGGAACACCCTGTATACTTTCGAGTTCGAGTAGATACTCATAATATTTAAATTTTTCTATCAAAGTGGAATCATAAAGAGTCATTTTAGAATCATAATTATCAATATATTCTCATTACTATAAAATTCAGTAACGTAACTTTGACGGAAATGTGCGCTTAATATAAATTATTGACTCTTGAGACTGAAAAGCGATAGCAAGCAAACATCTGCAAAAAGTAACTCGATACTTACTTTTTACCTACATCTCAAAACATTCGAGGTCTGTTATTTGGATAGCTAGATAAAACAGCAATAAAACGTTATTCTTGTTTCAAGTGGAGTCTATATTGTGGAAAAGGGGCACCAGCAGCGCACCATTACAAAAATCAGTTTTATCGCCGAACTTTATGGCATCTTGAAAACTTTGGCCTCGTATAGCAACTTAAGATAATAAACAATATTTTATTTATGTAAGGCGTAATTAGTTGGGGAAGTAATTAGAACTTTATAAATTAATTTTTCAACACTATAGGTATGTTTGTGTTTGTTGCTGAAGCCCATAATTACTTTCATGAAAGCAACGAAATATAGTTTATCAACAACGGGTGCAAATACAATAGATTCGAATCTTATTGATCATTTATGTCCGTGAAGTTAGCGGCAGTTTTTAGCCTGTCATTTTGGACGCGTGCCAACCGCGCACCAAAATTTTATACAAACATTTTCACTTAAAATATGTGTTTTGAAGATAAATGTAAATATGTAGGAATAATGGTTGATAGAGTTCCGCTTACTCATCATTATCATAGACGATCACTCGATACCAAGTATGATTATCTCGTGTCTGTTTCGCTATTCTTCAAAAGTTTGTGGTCCGTCGTGGACTACTCGACGCCATGAGGGCCTATCATTTGCCGTCACCTCACTCACCTCCCGCCTCCCAGTTGCTGAAATCGATGCGGCACTCTACCATATTCTTCCTAAGGACATGCTTGTAGCGTTTTTGTTGACTTTCCTGATATCAATTTCCCTGTTTCAGTTGACTCTCAGAGAATCTGTCTTGGAAGACGTGTTTCCGGCATGCGGACGAGGTGACCTCTGTCCAGCGAAGTTGGTGCTTAATGACGAGGGCTTCCATGCTACTTATTTTGGCCTCCTCTAAAACACTAATGTTCGTTCGTCGGTCCTGCCATATAATCCGTAGGATACCTCTAAGGCAGCGCTGGTGGTATTTTTCTAGGCTTTTTATGTGTCTTCTGTACGTGGTTCATGTTTCGCAGCCATATGTAAGTGTTGGTATTACAACTGCATTGTAGGCACGAAGTTTGGTCTCAGCGCTAGATGTCGCGATTTTTGAAGACTCTCTAGAAGTCGCCCAAACGCCATGCTAGCACACTTCAAGCGATGTTGGTTGCATTCGCTGACAGATGGTTCCCAAGGTATGGGTAATGTTCTACGTTCTGCAAGGAATGGTCATTAATAGTTATATTTGGGGCTTGGGGATTAGCATCCGGTGCGGGTTGGTGCAGAATCTGCGTCTTGTTAAAGTTGACGTCTAGGCCGATTCTCCTGTATGCTTGGTTGAATGCGTCAATAATTGCCTGAAAATCTTCTTCTGCATTGGCCATCACGACGTTATCATCCGCTTATCAAAGTTCAATTATCGATGTCGTCGAAACTTCCGTCGTAGCTCGTAAACTATTTAGGTTAAATAAGCTGCCATCAAGTATGTACAGGATATCCACTTCTGACGGCAGCTGATCCTTGACCAGGTGAAGAATGGACTCTTTAAATAGAGAAAATAAAGTGGGTGCAACAACACAGCCCTGTTTAACGTCTGTAGCTATTTGAAAAACTCTCCTTGTCCCGCGTTGCATAGGACATGTGCATTCATGTTATCATGCAGCAGCAGGAGTAACTGGATGTACTTTTGCCGTCACCCAACCTTTGCCGATATCTTCCAAAGAGCTTCTCTGTTGAACCAATCAAATGCTTTAACTAAATTTATGGAGGCCATGTTTGGAGGACGATTTCGTTCCCTGGATTTCTTTTGCATTTGTCTTGCACTGAAAATCATGTCAGCTGTATCTCGGTTGGGTCTACAGCCACAGTGTGCCTGTGGACAGTCAGCAGTTCGGAAAGTATGGTTTCAGTAATCCATATTTGACTTATTAGGATGTGGGTCTGGGCACTTAGTGTGGAGCTTCCTTGATTAAAGAATTCAGCAGGAATGCCATCAGTATCAGCTGACTTACTATTCTTTAGTTATCTGATTGCCTTTTCAATCTCCTTTAATCTGGGAACCTCGCTCATTTCTTGTTGTATTGGTTTCTGTGGAATTTTGTTGAAGATGTCATTATTAATTTGTGATTCTCTATTAAGCAGTTCCTGAAAGTATTCCTTCCAACAAGAATTAATGGAAGAACTGTTTTACAGCCGTCTTGTGCCATCTTTAGGGATTGAGCCCTTGAGTGGTCGGTCCGTATACCCTCCCTTCTTTTTTTTCGTCGATGTATCCTCCATTATGAGACACTAATTCCGATTTTCTATGAACTAGACCAAGATAGGCTGCTCATCGGTGGATCTACCGGAGAAAAAAAGAATGCGCCCCATCGGTAGTAATCAACTGTCAATCGATGAATATGTAAACCTTATTACGAATTGGATGAGTTTTATAACGCGGTTGTTTGATAGTTTTCCGTGATGGTCCAACATAAATTGTGAATGACTTTCCTTTGTAGGCTCTGTAGTACCTGATCAATAATTTTACGAAACTTTATGTTCATTTTAATTTTTTTACCGACTTCTCCATCTCCGTCAATATTCTAATCCATTGTGTAGTATATAAGATTTTTATTTTGAGTATTATTTATACAGTATTGTCCTCTTAGCTTATAAGTCTTAGAATAACGTCTTCTTTCTTTCTTTTTTCAAAACATTTTTGTATAAAATTTCGGTGCGGATGGCATGCGTCTAAAACTCCAGGTCAAAAATCGACGCTAACTTCATCTATATTGTATATAAATATCAATATTTGTTTGTATGTGCCTTATCCGCTCCTACACCACTTATCTGATTACGAGGAAACTTTGGTAGGTTGTTATGGCCATCCCAAGGAAGGTTTGTAGATGAGTTACGCATCTCGGAAAAAGAAATTAATTTTGAATTAATTATTAATTTAATTATAAACAAACTCATTCACATTACATAACAACATAACCCAACTTTTTTTTGACAACATGAAACAACGTTGCCACATTTCATTTATTTAGGCTTGCGCATTCAACCGATGTAACTTTATTATTTTTTGAATTCGAGAACGGCTGGACCGATTTTGAATTTAATACCACGTATCTCTATAAGTACATATAAGCCGAATTCGATTGACCTAGATTAGATCGATTTAGGTTCAATTTAAGTGAACTTCTTCTGATCTAGATCATTTTTTTGTTGATGAGGGTGCACTGATCCAACCTCAATAGAACACAGTGTGGTTCACTTAAATTGAACCAGATCGATCTAATCCGGTCAATCGAATTCGGCTATAGAGGGGAGTGCTAAAAAGTTCAGTTGCGCGAAACTCTGATACACTGGATCGCCTATAAACAGCCCGGGACGCTCTAGAGCAGCTCTGGAGTGCTTAAAATGCGTCACTGAACTCACTGAAAAGCGACTCTGGTATCGGATTAAAAAAAAAAAAACTTTTAGAAAATCAACAAAAAAATTTGAAAAAAAGTGTATTATTTCAAAATGTATTTTCACGCTGGCAACGCAGCGGGTCATTATCTAGTGGACAATAATAATTTTTTAAATTTATATTGCAAATTATTTTGCATAACTAAAAAATCCAGGGAGAACTCTGCCATTTAAAAAAAATTGAGTATATCTAACACATATATTTTTGTCAAAATCCCTTCGTATACCTAATGGAGAAGTTCAACTAAGTTTTTATTTCCAGGCTGAATATAATGCTGCTGACTTGATAGCCATGACGCTGTTTAGAAGTTTAGCCATACTTTACTGTTACTATCAATTCCGAAAATTGTACAAATTGGGCTCCAAGTATATATTGGGTAAGTTATCAATATTTTTCTTTCATATTAAATATTTTTGTGAAGTAGGTATGCCTTGTTCCCTTGACATTAATTTGATAGGTATATTATTAAACAAAGTTGTTGAACACAAGGTTGAACAAACTCGTAATAGTTATTCTACGGGATTCCACGCACGATTTAAAATCGCACTAAATGTTACATAAATTCGAAATTACAGCAGTGTGTTCCATATGACATAAAAGCCGGCATTGCACTTTCTCTCCTGTAATACATATAACATTGTGGACATTAAGTTCACGGCCTTGATTTGCTTTTCTCTTTACTTTCTTTGCTTGACCAAATGAATCTTGCTACCTGCTTATTAATAATTATAAAGTTTATTTCTATTTGATAACATCTTTTAAATGATTCTAATTTTATGTTAAAAGTAATGCCTTATTCGCTTTCAAATTGAAGCTCAATTCACACAAAAAATTGCCCTCAAGAAAGGTTGAAGTTTGGTTTACCTTTTGCTGTTTCATGAGAAATTAGATATATTTTTTTCAATATAGAAATTACAATTTACAATTCACATACCAACGTGGTTAATTGATTGATGTTGACTAATTATATTATGCAGCTACACGTTTACGATTACGACTTCCCATCTATTATTTTGTAAGTCATTGTCTGGTAGGTATGGCAAAATAAACTAGTGTGTTTTTGCACCTACGCCGCAGAGCCGCGAGGGCTTCTAAAACTTGACCAATCGATTTGTCACATAAAAGCACACAAGCAAGAGTGCAAAATGTATAGTTCTTTTTTGAACTTTTTTGAGCTGAAGATAAGAGAATCACCTTATTTGCTGGAACTGATACTTGGAATCAACTTAGGCATAAACTTCCCACCCTATTCCATTTAACATAACCGTATCAAAATGTTTCAATAAAAATATTAAGAAGATAGGATTAATAATATAAGCGATTACTTTACACACAATAAATCATAACAGAATTCCATATTTCAGCTATAGCCGGCCTGTTCACCGTATTTTCCAGCTTTATCTTCACCATGACAGTATTAAATATATTAAGAATAAATATTAGCGATTTAAAGTAAGTAACGACCAATGATGCGGAAAACATGGAGGCAATTTTCATATTTTGTATTATTTCTTAGAGATGCCCTGTTCTTTTTCTTGCTGCTCGTCGACTTCTCCAAAACAGCCATGTTAGCTCAGTTCGCTCTTAACGCTAAAAACCAAGATGAGGTTAAAAATAATATTGCTAAAGGATTAGCTGTTTTGGGACCTACTACTACTTTAGACACAATGGTTGAGACACTTGTTATTGGCGTAGGAACGTTATCTGGTATGAAGAAATACACATCCTTCATAATTTTATAAAATTAATATTTTTTTTTTTAGGAGTACACAGACTGGAGATGCTATCTTGGTTTGCCTGTCTTTCAGCGTTAGTCAACTATATGGTTTTTATAACATTTTATCCAGCTTGTTTATCACTGATTTTAGAAGTAAGTCTATACATTTCAATATTTCCCTATACCAATTATTGACGATATTTATGTCGTATTGTCCTGGATGCTAATCGGAAATGGCAGTCGTATCAACTTTGTGATACTTGGTAAACGAATTTAGCTTTCGAGAAGCAATTCTCGAAACATGAAACTTTATAATAGACTTGGCAACAGGGTTAATAATTGAACAATTAATTGTTTCAATGTTGTTCTTTGTTTTGAAGTACCTATTGTTAGTTCTATTTCTACGAAAAAACATGGGCAATGTACAGGCATCAGTTCGCGACTGTTACAGCGAGCTCTGATGACATAGCTTGACCCTAGCAATGAGTGGCCCTACCTTATGGCGGCTCCGACTCGATAGCACGGTTTTTGTTCGAATGCTCTAGGGGCGAGCACTAATTGCGCTTGCCCTACGCTGGTGCGAACTCGGACGGAAAAATCGAAAAACCGAGCTAGTTCGATTGGCGCTCATTTATCAGCTATTTCCCATGTGTTATAAAAAATAAAACGCATTGTAGTATTTGAAAACTAAAAACTTGTATAGTTACTTTATTATCAGAATCGATTTCTACAACGTCCATATAATTTGGAATTTTATGAATCTTCTCCTTATCATCAGGGCCGGATCTAGGGGGGGCGAACAGGGGCGCGCGCCCCCCTTCGCATCTTGAGGGGGCGGCAAAACGGGACACTGACACTGCCTAACTTTTTTTCATAAAACATACATATCTAGCGATTTAAAAAAATAAAAAAAATCATTATCTAATATTGTGCCAACTTGTAACACATCTTCTGATAGAACAGCCGACCACCCCACAGTAACCTTACTCAAGGTTCCCTGTATTATGCTGCCCTCTCCGGAAGAAATAGAGCTTTGACGTTCGATCACGTAGATTATAGATTGTGGGGGAGTCGTTTCGGCTTTTCAGCCGCTCAGCACTGCTACCTTTGCAGATATTTTGTACATGACTCTACACCTTCGGTTGTCTCCAGGAAACGTAGACATCTGCCGAAGAAAGCTATTTTCCTGGGTGTCAATTGGCCCACTTCTTCTGGTGACAGTGTTGCCCCCTCGAGGAATTCGAGCCTCTTGCAGAATTGGGTGCTCTGCGATCTCTATTGCGTCTGAGCAGAATTTGCAAAGATCGTCTTCTGCTCTGCCCATTAACCTTAAATAGTATTTTACCAGGCATAGTGTCCTGTGAGTCTCACCACCAATCTGATGTCTGGTCTGTTCATGTTTAGGAGCTGTTTAGCTCTTTTTGCTGAAAGGGTAATAAAGCTTTTTGACTGTCTGTGTCCCGGAGTGTGCCTTCAATATGATGACAGTTGGTCTTTTTCCCATTTGTTGAGTTCTTCATGATGTGGCTTTTCATTAAGCCACAGTAGGGCTCTGGTCTATGGTATGGTGTTGAAGCTCCTTCTTTTGCGAGGCCACCTGCTTCTTCGTTTCCTTCTATGCCTCAATGACCAGGAAGCCACATCAGCGTTACCTGGTTATGTGTCGCTAGTGTTTTTAGGCTCTGTTTACACTCCCAGACTAGTTTTGACGTGCATTTGAAAGCCCTTAAGAGGGGCGTCAGATAGGAGCCAGCGCGCCATTTTTGGGCTTTATGACATAAAGTGTGTTTTTTTTTAAAGATAATTCCCCAAGTCAAAAATTTAGTAACTATGTTGGCAACACAAGCCTTTCCTACATAAAAAAATTGAAGCATTGACTATTTTACATTGTTTTGCCAACATAATGTCATTTTGACTTTTATCTTTAAAAAAAAACAGACTTTACATTAAATATTTTTTAGTCACAAATGTGCACATTCCCTGTAAGTGATTGACTTATTTACAAGTAGATGGCGACATCTTCAATATCCATTCGTTTACACAGTAGTATACAGTGGACTAGATAATTTTATTCAGATGCAGATGAAATAATAGTATTTCACATTATTAGCTAGGTGAAACAGTTTTTACTGGCGTTTGAAAGAAGTTCATATGCTTCCCGAACTCAGCGACATCTTCAAGAGAAGCTCTGAACACACGTTTGGTTTGAGTCTCTGCTGAAAATGACAGCAATCACCTTTTTATTTGGCAGATTTTGATTAATTTTGGAACAAAAACTCATAAATTAACGGAAATTCTGTTCTTTTCATTTATTCCAGCATTTTATGATCCGAAATTTTGGAAATTTATTGTTGATGTGCTTCTCTATATGTTTATCCCTTTTTCATTTAAATCCGTGACCAAAATTTGCATACTGTTGTCAACAAAATTGGTGATAATTTTACTATTTATTAGACTGCGAATTTTGCAACCAAAAATGCTTCAACTTATACTCCAAACTATTATTGTTATGAACATATCTTCATTTCACTGAAAAGCGGTCTAAATTTGGAATTGAACAGAAATTTGTGAAGGTCTGTAAATGACATTTTATTTAAACGCCCCTCTCAAGGCTTTTAAGGCAGCTTGGCTGTCCGATAGTATAAAGATGTGTTTTCATCATCATCACGTTGTAAAGCCGCGTCCAGATTAGTAAAGAAATGCGTTGCGTTGAATTCGGGATTCGCCACATGTTTTTGCGGCACAAATTTGGTATCTTGACCGACATAAATATTTGTGTTGTGCGCCGTGCGTTCCTGCTCAACACGTGTGTGCCTATTTTATTTCAGAGTGCGCGTCGCTTTATTTTGGTTATTTGTTTCGATCGCGAAAAAATGCGTCCACACTAGAACGATGTTTCGCCGCAAATCCCTTTGATGTCTTGAAAAAAACCGACATGCCGCGGATCGCGTGCGGTGAATGCCGCAAAAATTTTTGCGTGCGTCCGTATGCAGCGAACACCCTCGGATAAATTTGTATCGCACACACAAATTTGTGCCGAATGACACGCACAACGTAAATTTTTACTAATGTGGACGCGGCTTTACACGCATGGTCCGCGCACCATTCGGTTGGCCCGCTCCCGCTAATAAGATGCGTATGCTCAATATTGGCATAAGCTTCTAATTTTGATGTGCACGCAGACAAATAAATACAATAAATTCAAAAATATCATGTCATAAATGAATAATCAATCGCCTTCTGTTGTACAATAGTACAACATTGAATCCGGCTCCGGCCACAGCTATGTATTCTGCGCTACCATCCCTCAGATAAAAGGACTCAAATATTGAGCGATAAATGAAATTAAGTTTTTTTAATGAATCTTTGATATTCCAATAAAAATTTTTTTGGGGCTTGAAATACGTCTTTGGGCGTGGCACCCGAAAATAGTTCCTGCCTTTGGTGGCACCTGTGGTGCGCTACAACTACTGGATCCCACGAGCTGGGCTTCAACTACTGGATCACTTCAGGTGTGAACCCCTTCCAGTATAGACCACGAGCTGCAACTGCTACATATAAATAAATTGTGAAATTCAACACCTCATTTGTGACTATATACATAAAAAATAATATTTAACAGGGGGGCGGCAATTCACATCTTTGCCCCCCCTCGAAAAATTCGTAGATCCGGCCCTGCTTATCATTAAAAATGAGGGTACATCAGTTCTCCATCTGACGAAAGTGATTCGTCTTCGGTATTGCTAGATGACGAAGAGGATGTTATTTCATTCAAAAATGCAATTTTTTCAATATCTCTCATTGAATAATGAATAAATTTGTCAATAACAGGAAAATAAAGAATTTTGAAAAGAATGCAAATACCAGAACTGACCGTGTATGACGGTTCCAAAATAATTACACTGAGTGCTAGTTCACGAAGTAGCTCTGATACAACCGAACAAAAAAACAATTTGCATCGGGTCAGTGCAAATCGAGTCGAACACGTACTTTAACGTTGCTCTTGCATTGCTCCTACCAGTCGAAATCGTGATTATGTTCGAGTTCGCATTGAGTGCGGCTTAGTGCAGCCAGTCGAAACCGCTGTTAGACTTTTCAGATACTTTTCCGCCAGCTACTCATCAAAACTATGGTGCGCTTTTCGATGCGTTAGAGCCTCGTAATGGGCATCAACATCGGGGGCAGCTTTACCAGGTACAACAGAAAGCTTTCAAAAGTTTGCAAGAATTTGAAATGTCTTGTTAATTTGGCCTACACCTGCAAGCAACAACAGAAATGCGGGAATAACTAGCGGCCGAAATTTTTTATCAATGGAATTAGAGTTGGATGGATGTACACAGTATACAAAATGCTGCTCATAAACAAAGAATGAAATAGGAGCGAAGCTCTAATCTAAGCCCTAGAAATCGAAGTGGTCTATAAGATATCCCATCCAAAGATCAGATCTGTGTCAATAAGAGAAAAAAAAGAACCAATAGCAGAAATTAATAAGGACTCAATGAACGAACCTTTGGAAAAAATATTAGGACTGTTACCAGAATTAACGAAGAGAACTTGAAAGGACGCTCGACGCTCCGTATGTTACCGCTGCGGAACAAAAGAATATCTTAGGCGTGATTATAGAGTACGATTGAGATCTCGCTCTAGTGACTCCCTCTTAGCCTTCAAAGGAGAACTTGAAAGGTGATACTACCGGTACCACTGCGAAAGAAGAGAATCTCGCTTTCTTTCTGATATTTATCATCCTTTGATTGAGAAATGGGAACAGTCCGATTTTCGAACCAAACATCGATTCAGTAAACTGCATAATAAAAGCCGGGAAGTGATCCAGTAGCGTAACTAAGGGCCCGCAGGGCCCGCATTTGCGGGGGGGCCCCGTGACTTGGGGGCCCCGCAGGGCCCCAGACCAGACGACCAGAAAGTACTAAACTGGCGACAAGAATATTACTAAACTAAAAGTAAATACTAACCTTTGAACCCCATAATACATAAAAACCATTGAAAAAGTATGTCTAACAAATGTAAGAGATCTCAGAGAGAAATGTTTAGACACATAGGCGCCGGAACCATGGGGGCAATGGGGCTTGAGCCCCCGTTGTGAATTTGCTATGGGGGCGGAGCCCCCATAGTGATTTTTGCAATATATGTAGTGGGTGTAGTGAATAGATACAAAAATATTGAGTTCCTGATCCTAACATTCCTAACTATTTATTTTTATATCAAACTTGTGTGTCTTATGTTTTTGTTGTTTTTGCTATAATCACTTTGACAAACAGTTTGACAGATACCCATAACCCAACATAACGGATTTCTTGAAGAAGCTGGGACGCTGGCAGTATTTCACTGCCTCAGATTTAGCTAGCGGCTTCCACCAGATCTAGACAACGACATCGAAAAAACCGCATTCAGCACAGAAAACGGGCATTATAAGTTCTTGCGCATGCCCTTTGGTTTGAAGAACGCGCCGGCTACATTCCAAAGAGTTATGGATGATATTCTATATTCCAATATATTGAGCAACTTTAACACCAAAAAATGGAACATCCCATTAATAATAGTTATTCATTATACAAGGGAAAAAAGTATTAGATTTTAGAGCGAGATGTGGTCTGCCTCCCGTCGCGAAGCGGAGGGAGACAACAACAAGGTGGCTAAAAAGCACTGGGAATGCTGGAGTTGGAACAGGGGAAATCGTTATCTTTCGTTCTCTATTCAACCTTAGAGTTTTTCTAGACATTTCATTCTATTGCATTAAAATTTGCCTGTTGTTGACCTGTCAAACCTGTATATTAGGTAGTTCATTTTTTGGCCATGCCATTAGCTTATTTATAAGTTTGTTTCGAGCCGTGTGAAGATAACAATGACACCATTTTGTAGAGAAGAAAGAATCTGGAATCTTTTGTATGGACACTTTTTCTAAAGTTAATAGATTTTGAAATATTTTATTGATTAAGTTTAATTTTTTTTTACATTTTCTTTTATATCTCGGAAACGAATAAAAACTCTGCAACCCTGTGTACTTACCTTCAATGGATACTAAAATCTACCACTTTTATCTAATTTACCTAACCTACTTCGTCCCTCTTCCGGTTCGGAGATAGCAATAGTGGTATCACTTAAAACGGACACCCTGTATAAAGCAAAATTAGAAAGAAAAAAAAAATACATAAAAGATGGGCCCCGGGAAAATCCTTGCAGGGGGGCCCCGGATTTGAAGTTACGCCACTGAAGTGATCCAATTAGAAGATAGCCAAACTATTTTCAAAACTCAAGGAAACTTGCACAAAACAGACAAGTGATCAATTAGAAGATAGTCAAACTATTTTCGAAACTCAAGGAAACTTTCACAAACACAGACAAGGCGGCTAGCAGCATGTTACCCAACAACGAACAGGTGTTCATTCTTTTAGTTCCCGTGACGTCAGTTCTTGGAAAGAAAAACCACCCATCAGGCAAGAGGATAGACAGGACGGCATCCTTTAAAGGATTCATTCAACAGGCATAGAGATGTTAAGCATGCGGATAGATGGGATGATCATTATGATTACTAGTATGACGAATATGTTCTATGATCTAGAAGACATTTTTCCATGGTTCAGGGGATCCTTGAAACTGCTGGTAGTAGGAAGATAAAGAACAATAGATGAAATCATTATGGATCTAAGTAGACCTATAGACGTAGAAGAGAAGGTGGTGCATCTTGACAGGGTAATGGCTTATTACGAGAATAATAATGGTCAGATCAAAACGACCTGATAAATAAGTGATTCTAAGAAGTCTCGAATTGATTGTTTTTCAATATAAAGGGCGTAAGTAAGTCGCCGGGCAGTCAATGTAAATGAAATAATTTTTGTATAAAGGTAAGAATTTTGTCAAAATAGTTCTATAAAAGTTGTTATTGTTAGTAAAAGTGAGTTTTTGCTGGAATCGATGACAGTATTCTAGTCTAATTTGCTGCTTTTAATTCGTGTCTTTTTTATAATATTTCATGACAGCATACCCATATTAACGTGTATCAAACATTATTGTATGTTGTTTGTTGAAGAAAAAATTTAATTTTGTGTAAAATTTTTTCGGCGTAAGACAAAGAAACCTTCCTCATGTATGTTACCTACAGTGCAAATAAATAATATCATCGTAATTACATGCTAACATTTTATTATGGTATTTCCTGTTAAAATTAACATTACCTAAGACGATAATGATTTGCATAACAAAGCATGATGTACCACTGGCATTGCATTTTTTTTGAAGATCTTCTTTGTTGCTTTAGCCAATGAATTTCTAGAAAATAGGTACAACACATTTATATAGGTATTTAATCGCACTTTTAAAGCCATATCTTCTCACTCGTAGAGGATTATTTGACATAGATATTCAAACTTGCTCTTATATTCAACCTATTTTACTGTGATAGTGAACTTTGGTGATAGGTACTTTCATAGGCTTCTTCTACCACGTTCAAAGTTTCTATCAAAATAGTACAATTATTGTTCAATAACTATACAAATGGATTTTTTTTTCAGCTTTCCGGATCAAAAATGCCTACAAAAGATTCTTTGATGAAGTTTGTTTTCAAAGAGGAAGATCATAAATCAAATCCCGTTCTACGAAGGGTCAAACTGATTATGTTTTTCGGATTAATGGTCGTCCATGTACACAGGTGAAATAAATTTTCTAAAACTAATTATTACTTATAAAAAAACAGAAATTCAGTTTTACATATTCGATATAACCAAGACTTTTTACATAAATATGTAAATATTCAGCTTGCTGCCGTTCCTTTTGACGACGAGTTTTCTATTGCGCTTATAGATCCTTAACTCTGATTAAAGCCTTAGAACTTTTTAAAACAACAATAATTTTTAGTCGTTGGCCATTTAAAGACAGTGAAGTGTACACCATCGAACCCCTAGTTCAACAATCTTTGAATAGGACCGAGGAACCCGGTGCAACTGATGGATATTTTATAAGGTTGGTAATTACTTATTTTATCATTTATTTAGTCATGAATAACCTTAAATGTAACTTTCTATTCTGCTCTTAACATTTCCGTGACCATGTTAAAAAAAGTTAAAGTTACTAACTAAGCAAAGAGTTTCAAAAACCTCGCAAATTTTGTCACTTTAGTGAAGGATCCAATAAAAATTATTATTATTTCAATTTTGTTTTAAATTATTTTAAACTTTATGAATTATTATAAAATTAACAACTTGAGTATTATAAATCTGCTCATACTCATTACTTCTACTTTATAGGGCACCTTTCAAAACATCCCAACATTCTCAAAGCTGCAACCTTAAAATCAGGGTATCAATTTTTATAGTAGATATTTTACATTTCAAAACCTTTGTTAATTTACCTATCCTTAACGCATAGCAAAATTACCATCAATTGATAGCAACTATACCTACAGTTACTATCAAAATAATAGTGTATGCTGTAACATATAGATTATCCGAAGAAATAAATTTTATGCATCAGGTGTTAGGTAGGTACTTCTCAAACAGACATTTAGGAAAATTCACTTTTCCACATCTTGAGTATCTCAAATTTCGAGATTGTGCTGACAAAAACATATTCGTGTGCGACTTTTGTGAATGACCTTCTGGATAATTCGTAGTCAACTCGTGTTGTCGTGATAGGTAATGGACACTTATCTTTTCTTCAGTTTGTGGGCAATCTGTTGCCAGTTTCTTTCAGATTGACAAGCTTCGCTTCTGACAGGAACTCTTTCACGCTGATCAATTCTGAAGCAGTGCTTGCATTGAGCTGGACATGTTCACCTGGATAAGGTATCCGAGTTGTTATGCAGTTCACCAGAACGATGTTTGTTTTGAAAATGGTACTATTGCAACTCCTCCATTAAAAGCTGAGAGTCACCAGAAGGACAGCAAGATCTGCTGAGCCGTACTCTGCAGTCACGTGTAAAATGTCCTCTTCTCCCACTCCGTACTCCTCTTTCAATTGATTCTGGTGACAGCTTTTCCTATTTCTTTCAGAAGATCGTTCATTATTGTGTCTTTGATTTCCCGTTTTGGTTATTTTTCTTCACTTATCTTATAGGCCGCTTCGATTTCTAGTGCTTTGATTAGAGCTTAGATGAAACTTGACGGGTTTGGTCACGAGCAGCATTCTCTGTACATCCATATCTCTAATTTTCTTGGTAACATTTTTGACCGCTAGTTGTTCTCGCACTTCTGCTGTTCCTTCCAGGTAGGCCAAATTAACCAGACGACAAATATCGGTTTTCAAATTCTTGTACACTTGTCACAGCTTTCTGGTGATTGCAACAGTTTTGAACAAAGGCCTATACATCGTCCACGATGTCTGACAGACTGACGGTAATCGTTCAACTTTAATACCGGTTGCAGGCGATATTGAGACATTCTTTAATCTCAAGTCACAATCCAACTTGTTAATTTTGTTCTGAACACTATCCATTTCTTAACGAAACAATTCAACTTCACGACGAACAGTTCCAACTTCCCAATAATCAGCTACAACTTCCTGACGAATACTACCAACTTTCGTCACGTACTTTTTCTATGGCATTTTAGAATTTATTTGGTCCTTCCAGAGATCACAGTTTGAATCCATTCTTGCTGAAGTTTTCCTGAAGCCGATCTTGTTGCTCTTGTTGAGTAAATTCTTCTTCGGCCGTACACAATTTTCACGAATTACAATGTGTTTTGTTTGTTACACGTCATTTTTATTAGGAACTAATAAATCCAAGAAATCAGATGACATTATAGTGACAAGTACCATCAAACAAACCATACAAACCTATCAACGCTCACGAAAGAAAAAGAGAACCTCGGCGAACTAAAACCATAATAATCATTATTGAACACCAGCTATTTTAACTCACTGACTCAGAAACTATGCACTTTGTATACAAAACCATTTAATCGAAAAATCTCTAGAATCACGTAAATGCTTGTTTATTTAAACCACAGGCTCAGTACATTGGCTTCGGCTTCTCCGCGCCAATGCAATATTGTATCAATGTCTTACCTACTTAAAAAATGCTTTTACTTTGGTTGGACAGCAACATATTTTTTCGATCGAGGTAACCGTTTTCAGTAGAGCCTCTTCAAACACAGAAAATTCGGCCATAAAAATCATTTCTAGATTTTTATTTCCATCTTTGGGAAGCGGAGGACTCCTAAGGCCAAAAATGTCAAAAATATAGAAGTAGGACCACATTTTATCCTAATTTCACATTAATAAAATGTCTTTGTTTGCAGATGGTTGACACTTAGCGCTGAGCACATCGTCATATTAATGCTGGCATCAGCACTTCTAGTTAAACTAATTTTCTTCGATACCGAAGAACAATTTGTAGAACAGAGAGTAGAGACATCTACTGAAAAAAGACCAACTGGAAAAACTGAAGACAAGCGGGCGCCGATGTTAAGCTTTAGTTTAGGCGGTAAGTAGAAAGAATATTAATTTAAAGAAGTAGGTAGCATCGGGGATTATTTCCAACGTGTAAATACCATTATTCTGACTAACATGGCGTCACTAAAATAACATTTTACGCACTTTAAAGTGAAAACAAATCGTTTCTTTTTCACAGTCATACAAAAATAAAATAAGTAATCTCGAGTCATACCACAATGTAAAATGTATTCAAAAATCGCAAGTCAGGGAAACTTGTATTTACCTGAATGTGATTTTTATCTCACAAACGTGAATGAGCATGGCGGCGCATGAATGGGGGAATTTGAATATTCCAATTTTCGAACTAACCTAACGTAAATACATTTGCTTGATGCTTTAACGATTTCAAGTTTATATTCTAAAAATGCTACGTTATTTTCTGGCTTGTTAGGGATAACGCAAGTCAAGGATGATGGTAATGTTGATTTTAAAAATAAATTAGAATTAGAAAAACTGATCTGTCGTTTACGTTACGATAAATTTAAACATTGCAGAATAAGCCTAAGGTTAAAATTCGAATACAGATTGATTTTTGTCTCTACTCGTAACTTCTCGAACCTATATGGTTGTAATAATTGTATTTGTTAACGATTTTGTTTCGTATGTAGAAATGTAGAAATCTTTACCAATTTTTGACTTTTCCTCTAAACTTATATTGTCGTTTTTTTCCTTTGATAATATTTGGTTTATGTTTTTTTACTCAGATACATCCGATTCCTATGAGCCTATCTATGAAGACAAAGAAGTTCAAACAATGTCTTCATCAAATTCAGACATTGACAGTTCACCAGAAGACGACATGCCACGTCTATGCCGGGCCCTAGAAGACTGCCTAAAAGTTTTCAATAACGTGGATCTAGGAGCTACAGCCTTATCGGACGATGAAATACTTTTATTACACAAAAACAAACACATTGCAGGATACCAATTCGAAAAGGCTGTAGATGATCCAGAAAGAGGTGTCCGTATCAGAAGAAAACTTCTGGAGAACACTCTTTTGGATGCTCCTCAAGTACTTGACGCACTGCCTTATAGGAATTATAATTATTCACTGGTAAGGAACTTCAAATTTCACTTATGAGGAAACTTTTCTGCCTCCACACGACGGTGCTGCCAAATAAAAAATTCAATGTTTTGGTTTTGACTGACCATCATCGACTTTATTTTTTCAAATACAGACATGGACTATTTTTTATCGCGTCTTAGTCTTATCCGGCCTTCGACCGGCGTGAATGAAACGTTAGCCCGAGACGTCAGTACTATACTTTTTGCGCACTTCCAGGATGCGACCGCACTATTTCTTGAGCGGTCGCTCATCTAAGTTTAAGTAATAACGCTAACGTCCCTGACACAACCGAAAAACTAAATTCACATCCAACTACAGGCACTAGTAGAACAAAAGACCGGTATCATGTTTAAAAAATAACAATTGTCCATTTTAGTGGGACAAGGACAGCAACTCCACCCATAGGTTTTATATGTCTGTTGCCAGTGACATACTTTCGCGATTATTAACGTTTTTATACAATATCTAGTCATAGTATAGAATTCGGTAAATACCTAAAAAAAAAATTCTCACAGGTCATGGGTGCATGTTGTGAAAATGTCATTGGATACATGCCAATACCAGTAGGATATGCTGGACCCCTACTTTTGGACGGAAGAGAATTACATGTGCCAATGGCAACGACTGAAGGATGCCTGGTAGCCAGTACTAACAGAGGTTGTAGAGCACTGAAGGAATCTGGTGTTACTAGCAGTGTTGTGGCAGATGGGATGACTCGTGGACCAGTAGTTAGATTTCCGTCTATCGTTCATGCTAGGTAAATAATAATTGCTACTCAAACTTGAAAGCCCCTCTGGTTAGCAGCAATAGTAAATTTTGTGATAAGAACGACTTTTTCGTGACAAACAATGTGATCGATAAAGTCAATTCAAAAATCCAATGGTTCGAGCATAAGGAGAATTAGCAATTGTATATCAACAAGACAATTTGCAGAGGAGTCGATTGTTTATGACTTATAATTTATTCTCCCGATTAGTGCTCGCTGAGGGCATTTAAACTGCCTATTAGACCAAAATAATGTTTCTCAATGAATCAAACTTTTTTTCTAATGCATTTAGTGAAGTATATGATAATTGAGAATCAGGTTCTCCCAATGAAGTAGAAAGAAGGTTTGGAATGGGCTTTGCGTCATTCAATTGATTCCAGAATGAGATGGCGCTAGTAAGGGCAAACAATCTATTGGATCTCCTATATCTCTCACTCTAACCCTGGGTGAGATAGCGCTAGTAAGGGCAGGAAAATCTCACGGATCTCTTCTGTTCTCTCACTCTAATGTTGACCGCAAATATATGTATTGAGTAGATAGGGAAAGGGCGATTCCAACCTTCTTACTACTGCATTGGGTTCTCCTAAATTAAATATCATCAGGCGATCACTCGAAACCGAGTATGATTATCCCCTTTTATATTTTTATTGTCATCGATTGTGCGTTTTCTTATACCAATTCTGGAGCTACACACTCTTCCACAGTCTTGGTATGCCCTGCCTCTGGCAGCATTGTCTCTTCCTCTCGCTCCTTCCTGCGATGCCTCTTTTCGGTCTCGTGTCTGCGTCGCTGTTTTTCAAAAGTCTGTCGTCTGTCGTGGACTACTCGACGACATGAGGGCCTATCATCTGCCGTCGTCTCCCAGTTGCTGGTATCGATGCGGCACTTTGCCTATTTTCCTTAAGAATATCTTTGTAACGTTTTTGTTGACTTCCTTGATTTCGTTTTCCCTCCTTTAGTCGACTGTAGAGAATCTGTCGTGGAACACGTGTTTCGGACGAGCTGACCTGTCCAGCGAAGTTGGTGCTTAATGATGAGGGCTTCTATGCTAGTTGTTTTGGCCTTCTCTAAAGCACTAATGTTCGTTCGTCGGTATTCGGTATTGCTATTTAATCCGTAGGATCCTTCTGAGGCATCGCTGGTGGTATTTTTCTAAGATTTTCCTGTATCTTCTGTAGGTGGACAATGTTTCGCAGCTACATGTAAGTGTTGGTATTACAACTGCATTGTAGACGCGAAGTTTGGTCTCAGCGCTGATGTCGTGATTGTTGAAGACTCGAGAAGTCGCCCGAACGCTGCGCTAGCACACTTCAAGCGATGTTGGATTTTGGCGTCAATGGTTGCATTCGCTGACAGATGGCTCCCTAGGTATGGGTAGTGCTCTACGTTCTGCAAAGAATGGCCATTTAAAGTTATATTTGGAGCTTGGGGATTAGTGCCCGGTGGCATTTTTGTATCGGGCGTCCAGTTGAGATACACTGTAAAAAATTCCAATGAGTGACTGCAGTTTGGATAGTGAGTTAGTTCACTGAGTTCATTTTTTAGCGCTTTTGCGAAATACATTTGTGATTTGACGCTCATTCCTCCCATTCACGCATTACGCAAGCTCACATTGTACGGTACGGATGCACTCGAAGCGTCGTCCTGTTCGTTTCCCAATCAATAACCCCAAATTTATTTACTTATTTATCCGAATCCCGAATGTGATGTGTAGCTTTTTTCAAAGTGTAGGTATACCTATACCTACTCGCGGGTGTAGTTTAAAGAATAAACCAAGGCGAATTTCAGATAGATTTGCATAATCCCTATTAAGCCATTAGTTTGAATTTCTTTACAGGGCATATTAGTTGATTTCCTGGAAAGTAATTTACCAGCAGGTTAAATTTACAGCAACTAGGTACTGGAACAAATATATACCTACATTAAAATTGGTAAGTACCATCCAATGTTACTGGCAAGTTAATCCTGCTGGTAGCTACTTAGAAGGAGATTGGTATTGGTTTCTAACTCAATCATTGACTGCTTTAAACTTTTATAGAGTTAAATTTTAATCAAGATCGATGCAACTGAACAAATAATAATTAAAATTAAAATAATTTTTGATTATATAATGAACTCTTTATTGATCGCCAATCACTCTTTTGGGACACATTTATTTCACTAATAAAATTTTCATTTCACTCACGCCAATAGAGTGAAAATTCAACTCAATCCGGTGTGGACCATTTCTGAGACAATATTGAGTGAAATTTGAGTGGAAATTCACTCAATATTTTTTACAGTGTACCCGACCTCGGCACGGTAATAAGAAAATCACTCGGATTACCGTACGCTTATCGCTTGATACTCGCGTCTACAGATACGAATATCATTTTGACTTTCCCTAGCTCCTCAACATCAAGCCACTTGACAATACTAACTTAATTTTGGTTCTGGTAGTCAAATAAGAAGCTTGATTGGCCTCAAATGTTGGTGTATAGATGTCGATAAAGCAATTTCAGGCATATAGCCATTTGCCCAGTCATTTACCAAGTGCATTGGCAAATAGTTAAAAATAAACAGAATGTTGCTATTTGCCTAGTTATTTGATGCTGTCTCTAACAAACTATCCCAAACCAACCCTAAGGCCTTTTCCTTTTTTCTTAGTCATCATTATTTACATCTGCCTGAATCTAATCTCCGAATTTGTCAAATAACAATTGCATTCATACAAATTCCTATAAAACAAAATAGGTAAATATCAGTGTCTAGTCGCCATGTGCCCAAAAAGCATTTCTGATAATTTTGGCCATTTGAGGCACATAAGAAAAAAAAAAAGATTAATTAACTGCCTGGAATTTCCTTATTTAAAAACAATTGTTCAATATAAATAATATTATAAAATATTCACGGTCAAAGCGTGTCAGGTCACCAAAAGTGTCGACCTTTCACTATTCCGGAACATAATAGGTTCATGTCGTAACAAGGTTAGAGACTTAAAATTATGAAAATTATTATTAAAATTATTTTGACTTAGATTAATATTAATTGTGATATTTTTCCTAATAAAATCAGTATTCAACTAGTAGTAAAATATTACTGTTGTTTTTACTCACAAAAACCTACTACGGCCAAGTCACCTTGCCTGTAATCTATAGTGAGACTGCTATAGAGTAGTAGGGAATATAAAGGCTCAGGGCTCAGGAATTTTCCCTGGCCTTTTCATGGTCCTTCGAGCAAAAAACTAGAAGAAGAAAGCCACTCTACTTGAGCCACACACGCCGAGCAGAGAAGAAAAAAAAAATAATCCACTGAGCCACAAGCCAGAAGGAAGAAAACCATCACTCTACTTGAGTCTTACACACCAAGCAGAGAAGAAGAAAGCCACTCTACTTGAGCCACACACGCCGAGCAGAGAAGAAGAAAAATACTCCACTGAGCCACAAGCCAGAAGGAAGAAAACCATCACTCTACTTGAGTCTTACACACCAAGCAGAGAAGAAAAAAGCCACTCTAGTCGAACCACACACGCCGGCCAGAGAAGAAAAAAAAACCTTGTTAAGACAGCAGTGCCGTAAGAAGCCGCATAAACCAGACGCCATTGAGCCATAGAAGCAAAAACAATTGATGAAACAAACCAGCTAGCCAAACAACAAGAAGAACTCGGGAACGAAATCAACCGGATCTTAATCAATAGCAAAAAAGACCCGGTAACGAGAATAACTGGTGAATATGTAAAAACACGAAATGCCGCATTAGACCAAGCATGGGAAAACGTTAAAAAAAAACCACGAAGAAATGGTAGCATTGGGCATACACCAGCACACATACTTCACTACAAAATATAGTGAACAAATTAGCAGCATCTACAACGAAGCCAAAGCCTATTTGAAGAACTGCCAAAAAGCGGACGAAAAAGCAAAAGCTGAAGGCGAAAACGAACAAATCGGGCGTATGAACAAAAAAGAGATAATGATCCAAGAAATATTATACGCCGCAAAATCAATCGAAGAGGAATTGAAAGAAACTAAATCAGTCTCAAGATACGCAATATTATTAGAAGAGCTGCTAGATCAATGGATGATGATAAAGAAACAGCATAATGAAATTATGGCTAACGCCTCCAAACTGGAAGAAAGTTACATGGCGGATCATAGGGCCCTAACACAAAAAATACACTTGCTACAAGAGAAAGTTCAGGAAAGAATTAAACAAGGAACAAGCTCTCCCAACTCCAGCCTTCCAACTATGAAACTTCCAACTTTCTCAGGAAAATACGAAGATTGGCCCACCTTTTTTGATCTATTTACGAGATTGATAGATCAAAATTCGTCACTCAGCAATTCCGAGAAGCTGCAATTCCTGAAATCCCAGCTGCAAGGAGATCCGCAAAACATAATCAAGCACTTAATGATTACATGAGATAACTATGGAACAGCACTGGACCTACAACGCTACCAAAATACACGATTGGTCGTCTACAAACTCCTAGATAAAATCATTGTTGCGGAAATAACCCACAACAAGTTTAAAATGTTATTATTTGTAGTTTATCAATATAATCAATTTCTATTATTTATCATAAAAATAATATTCTAAAAAAAGATTCCTGTAAAACTGGCAACAGCAGCCCTTTTGAATCGGTAAAATTACAGATTTCTTCATTACCCTATGAGCAATGGATCTATTTTGTTGTTGTGATTGGTCAGTTGCCACCCAACATCCCTGATTTATGCGACCTGTTCCGAAAAAGGCAGTCGACTCGACGCACGGTACACAACAGTAGTAATCAAGAAGCAGAAGAGTAAGCAAAGACTCTGCACCCTCTCGCCTCTGAACGCTCTACAGAGGAAAAAAACCCCCAGAAAACCCCCGTTAGTACGCGAATTATAGTAAAATACTACTCCCAGTGTCTCAAGGCCTGACATGGCCTATATTATCAACGATATTATTGATTACAATTCATGTAATTAACCCCTAAATTGTTGCAAGTCATCTCGGACCTAGCAAAATTCTCTACTACGCCTGTTTAAGGTTATTCCTGTCTCACTCTCGACGGGCTTCAACTCTGTATATCATTGTGTTCTCTCTCTTAGTGGAAAATCCCTTAGCTGACAGTGCAAATTACTACGAATAGTGATAAATGGATAAATAATCACTATATGGATTTACCGGTATGAACTGGATTAAGCAAGTAAGACCGTTTCAATTTCTCAAAACAGTCGAACAATAAATTAATAAATACTGAATACTGATTCGGTTGAAATGCACTATAAATTGAAGTGTTTGTTCTAACCTTTAATACAGAAATTTGGTTTTCACACTCGTGAAATGAACATTAATTTGTAAATTTGTATATAGAAACTGAGCATATATATATAGACTTTTCTTGCACTTATTGTTTACACACTTCAGCAGAAAAGTGCTCAAATTATTAACTCTCAATAAACAAAAGAACTTTCAAGGATTATAAACATTTTGTGAATACAGTGAGCTGATTGAAGTTCACGAATTATTTGTGTTGTGCTCTCGTAAATCTAATTAGTTAATTTGTGTTCTCGTTCATCGAACATTTAACCATAATTGATATTATTATTATGAAATTTCACTATTTTTATAAATCAAGATACTTATTTACTCGCTTATTTACTTTAGATTAGTATAAAATTTGTAGTTCGACTGGACGTCCAAATAGGAATTATTAGATAGGATTTGATTGCTGATTAAACCGAATTAACTTCATTTATTAATTAAATTGATAACTATTCTATTTCAGCGTTTTATTTGTATAAATGAGAATCAAGGCACCCCTAGTTCAATACAAGGCTTAAATGATCCAACACCTAATGGTTAATTTTTACAGTCAGTCAAAGTAAAAACTTTTGACATCCCTGGTGCGGTAATGACTAGAGTCCACAAAAGGGTAATAGCTAGTTCCGTCACATTGGTCCTTCGAGCCGGATTAAAGCCTTGATTGAAATGTAATTAATTAAAAAATTTAATGTTTTTTTTATGCCTCTATCTCTGACTGCTTTAAGATTCTCATTTCTACACTGCTCAATAAAAACTTGTGTTTTTATTATATATTGAAATTTGCCTACTCGAATCCCTGTATTGCTCGTACTTGGTAAGTACATTCTCTGTTGTAAATATTCTATATTGTAAATAGGTACATTGTGTATTGATTTGTATAGGTACAATTTATTAATTAGCTTGTTTGGCTCTCTTAATTCATTTTAAATTAATTGATTATTATTGGTGGAGTTATTTAAAGGCTATTTCTCAATATGGATTTTGATGCTATGAAGCAGGTCCGTACTCGCGCAAAAAGCGCTATTACTCGCATTGCCAATTGGGTGAAAAACAATAAGGATGTTGAAGTAGATCCAACTCAATTTGAAAATCGTATAGTTAACTTAAAAGATAACTTTGAAAAATACTCAATGACTCAAGATGAAATTGAAACTTATCTTGAAGAATTCACTGCAAATGATAACGAAAATAGAGATATTGTTGAAAATCAATTCTATGATACTCTCTCTGATACAAAAATGTATTAAAACATTGTCTCCGGTTACCCTGAACACTCCACCAATAAGCCAAACTAGTTTGCCACAGCTGAATTTGCCACCACATATGGAAGTGAAACTCCCTCAAATAAATATAAACCCCTTTAAAGGTGACACCGCTGAGTGGACTTCCTTTTTTCAAATCTTCTCTGCTCTGATAATTGATAATACTCACCTGAGTAAAATACAAAAATTTATTTATTTAAAGTCATTTTTGAGAAACGAACCATTGAAATTGATCGAAAACTTGGCTGTGACAAACGATAATTTTGATATCGCTCTAGAAATATTGCAGAAACGATATGAAAACAAAATCTCTGTAATAAACGCTCATTTTGTTGCTCTCTTGGAACAAAACACACTCAGTAAATGTAACGCTCAAACTCTCAGAGAGTTTGTTACAAATTGTAGAAAAAATTTACTTTCTTTAAAGAATTTGCACTATTCTTACGAACAGCTTTGGGAATTTTTGATAATATATTTAATGGGAAAAAAACTTGATTTTGGCACGCGCAAGGCGTTCGAGAATGAGCGCGATTTAAATCAACTCCCTCAACTTGATGACCTTTTTGAATTCCTCGAAAAAAGATGCTTAGCTTTGGAAAATCTCTCAAGTACGGAAGTGCCTTCAGCACAAAACGGGCAACGAAAAGTAAACAAAACCCCAAACTCTGGCGCTGCTCTGTTCGCTCAAAATAATATAAGTAAAGTCACTACACACTGCTTATATTGCAATCAAGACTCTCACAAAATTTATATTTGTAATAAGTTTAAAGGTTTACAGGACTCGGAAAGGAAGACTTTTGTTTATTCAAAACAACTCTGCTTTAATTGTCTTGGTTCCAAACACACTCTTGCCAATTGCCCAGCAACCAAAGGTTGTTTTATCTGCTCTCAAAGGCATCATACATTGCTCCACAATGCTTTTGTCCCTCAAAATCCTCCAGCTCAAGGTCACAGACCCCAACAAAGACCCCATCATAATAACCCTTCGATTGCTAGACCAAATTATTCTAATGGTCAGCAGCAACCGTCTCAGCATCCTCCCAAGACACAGACACAAGGTTCAAGACCACAAAATCAAGCTGACTCACAACCAAACCAAAATGAACTTCCCAAATCTTCCCAAAGTCTCCACTCCGTCTCAGCACTCTCTACAAAAAACTCACAAACTCTTTTAGCAACCGCATGCGTGACACTTTATGACGCAGACAGGCGGCCCCTTCAAGCCAAAGCCATTTTGGATAATGGCTCGCAACACTCCTTTGTAACTGACAAACTAGTTAAAAGGTTAAAACTAGTCCCCTATGTCAAAACAACATATGTGTCTGGCATAGCTCTTAGTAACAATGTTACTAATAAGATGATTGATTTGAAAATATACTCAAATTTGTATCCTCATAGGAAATTTGAGATTTCCTGCGCCGTTCTCCCTGTAATAACAGGACCCCTCCCCTCTATACAAATAAATGTCAGTTCGTGGAATATACCGAGCGACATTGTTCTTGCTGATCCTAGTTTCACTCGTCCTTCGGAAATTGACCTTCTGATTGGTTCAGACCTCTATTACAATCTCCTGACAAAAGGCCTGATTCATCTAGGTCATGGCCTGCCCACAGTCTTAAACACTCATCTCGGTTGGATTCTTGGAGGAACGTTTCCCCAAAATTCACACCATAATAACTGCTCTCATTTAGTCACTAGTAGCCCTGCACAACAAGTGCACTCCTCTGTCTCTATGTTTGTTCAAAGCCCGGACAATAGCTCTCTCGAAAATATAGTGACTAAATTTTGGTCCATGGAAGAAATTCATACCAAAGCCCCTCTCTCCCTTGAAGATGCAAAGGCTGAAGCTTGTTTCAAGGAAACAACTCAAGTATTAGAAAATGGCTCTTATCAAGTTAACTTACCCTTGAAATCTCCCTCTGAAAATCTCAAACTCGGTGATTCTTTGTCTATAGCCACAAAAAGATTTCACAATCTCAAGAGGAAATTTGTAAAGGACCCAGATTATTTTCATGAATATCAGAAATTTATTCATGAATATGTTAACCTTGGACATGCCAGGTTCCTACCCCTTTCCTCTGCTAATGAAAATCTGGAGCTCAAATGCTTCCTCCCTCATCATGCTGTGGTTAGAGGTGCGTGCTCAACGAAGCTGCGTGTGGTCTTTGACGCCTCTTGCAAAACCACAACGGGCCTTTCCCTAAATGACATAACTCTCAAAGGCTTTCAGGTCCAGCCTGACCTTTATGACATATTGTTACGCTTCAGATCTTTCAAATATGCTCTCACCTCTGATATTGAGAAGATGTTCAGACAAATAAAGATAAATCCCACTCAGACCTTTTTATTAAATATTTTATGGAGAGACGAGCCTGAAAAACCACTTCAGTGCATCGAATTGACCACTGTCACGTATGGCACTAACAGTGCTCCATTCCTCGCAACTAGAGTCTTAAACGATGTTGCATTAAAAAATAGCTCAGATTATCCCCTCGCGTCTCATTCTCTATTGAAACAATGTTACATGGATGATATCCTAAGTGGATGTGATGACCTTAAGGATTTAGAAATACTCTATAGCGAACTTATCTCTTTATTAAAGGCTTCTGGATTTGAATTACACAAATGGTGTTCAAATTCAAAGGAATTTCTAGACAAAATCTCTCATAAAGAAAAAATAGTCGAAGTAGATATGAATTTTGACGAAAACCCGAATAAGGTACTTGGCCTTATTTGGAACCCAATTCTCGACTTCTTCTGCGTCTCTATTCCTGAAGTAAAATTAACAACCCCTATTACGAAAAGAAAAATTGTCTCTGTAATAGCTCAATGTTATGATCCCCTTGGTTTTTTATCTGTAGTCATTGTGACAGGAAAAATAATTGTACAAAGACTTTGGACTTTGAAGTTGGATTGGGACACCCCAATTACTGATGACTCACTCTTGCAAGAATGGAATGGTTTCATACATGATCTTCCTCTCCTCAAAACGCTCAAGATCCCTAGATACCTTTTTTCTGACAAAACATTAAGTTCCATGGAATTCCACGGATTCTCTGATGCCAGCCTCAAGGCATACGCCGCTTGCGTTTACGTTCGCGCCCTATATACTGATGGAACAGTATCTTGTCATTTGATTACCTCTAAATCTAGAGTATCTCCTCTGAAAACAGTTACATTGCCTAGGCTAGAATTATGCGCCATGGTTTTGCTCTCAAAGTTGGTTTCAAAGTTAATCGCAATCTTCGAAGATCGATTCTCATTGAGTTCTGTAAATTTGTGGACAGATTCGCAAATTGCGCTCTGCTGGATAAATTCCCATGCGTCGCGCTGGACTGTTTTTGTGGCTAACAGAGTAGCACAAATTCAAGAACTCACCTCAAATCACAAATGGCGTCATATAAATTCTTCAGACAACCCCGCTGATTACCCATCTAGAGGTTTGCCAATACCCCAAGTCCAGGAGTGCCATACTTGGTGGCAAGGCCCTAAATTTCTTCATGACCCTGAATTAAATCTCTCCCAATTTGGCAACACTCCCAGTTTGTCTGATGTCCCTGAGGAAAAGAAAATAGCTCTAGTAGGAACTGATAAGAAAGATCAAGATCTGTTTTGGCCCGGAATATTCAATCGAGCTTCTAAATTTCGTAAGCTCCAACGCACAGTAGGGTACATGTTGAGATTTGCACATAATACAAAATGTAAACATCTCGATAGAACAAAAGATTCTCTCGAAGTCCAAGAGCTGAAAGAAGCCTTGAACTTGATCATAAAAATTCTCCAGTCAATTCATTTCTCAAAGGAAATCTCAGAGTTGAATCAAAACATATTTTTGAGCAACAAATCACTGATTAAACTCAAACCCTTCTTAGATAAGGATGGTTTATTAAGAGTGGGTGGAAGATTAGACAACGCTAATGTCTCCTTCGATCAAAAACACCCCATTTTGCTCCCTTCCCATAATCATATTGTCTCATTAATGTTAATCCAAGAACATGAGCGTTTAGGTCATGCAGGCGCACAAACAGTGCTATCGAATTTTCGCCTAAGGTTCTGGCCACTCGATGGTTTAAGGGAGACAAAACGTATAATCAACAATTGTATTACCTGTTTCCGATTCAGAGCTCAACCAGCAGAGCAAATTATGGCAGCTCTGCCAAAGGAGCGTGTGAATGTCTCCCGCTGTTTCAGCCAAGTTGGAATAGACTATGGCGGACCCTTCTTAATAAAATCGTCCAAGCTACGCAAAGCTCCCCTAATTAAATGCTATATTGCAATTTTTGTCTGCTTGGCCACCAAGGCAATTCATATTGAATTGGTGACAGGGCTCTCTACCGAACACTTCATCATGACATTGAAAAGATTTATTGCCCGGAGAGGTAACCCAACCGTGATACATAGTGACAATGCCACCAATTTCCAAGGTGCCCAAAATCAATTGAAGGAATTGCATAACTTTTTTAGAAATAGAACCCATTTGAACTCAATCAGGGACTTTCTCTCTCAAAATGAAACTGAATTCAAGTTCATCCCTCCAAGAAGTCCTCATTTCGGTGGCATTTGGGAGGCAGCAATTAAAAGCGCCAAATACCACATCGTCAGGCTGGTTGAGGAAACCCGCTTCACGTTTGAAGAGTTCTATACAATTTTAGTGCAAATTGAAGCCATATTGAACTCACGTCCCCTATGCGTTCTTTCAAACGACCCAAACGACTATCAAACTCTAACCCCTGGTCACTTCTTAATTGGTTCAAGCCTTACGGCTCACCCAGATAAGGATTTAAGTCATCTTAATGAGAACCGCCTTTCTATGTGGCAGAAAATTTCACACATCCAACAAGTGTTTTGGAAGCGTTGGTCAGTGGACTATTTGAACAGACTCCAAAATCGACCTAAATGGTTCCGGAATTCTCTAGATCTAACCCCCAATACATTAGTACTTTTAAAGGAAGATGACACTCCACCTCTAAGATGGCCTTTAGCCAGAGTCTTAGAGGTATTCCCTGGACGAGACAATAAAACCAGAGTGGTAAAATTGAAAACACAAAGTGGTGTTTTTACTCGAGGAATAGCAAAGGTATGTCCTTTACCAATTCAGGATTAAAACCTGCTACTTTCTCTATTGTAAATATGTTGTTTATTTTTTTTGTTAATGTTTCGTCTCTCATTGAAGTTTGGAAACTTCAAGGGGGGGAATATGTTGCGGAAATAACCCACAACAAGTTTAAAATGTTATTATTTGTAGTTTATCAATATAATCAATTTCTATTATTTATCATAAAAATAATATTCTAAAAAAAGATTCCTGTAAAACTGGCAACAGCAGCCCTTTTGAATCGGTAAAATTACAGATTTCTTCATTACCCTATGAGCAATGGATCTATTTTGTTGTTGTGATTGGTCAGTTGCCACCCAACATCCCTGATTTATGCGACCTGCTCCGAAAAAGGCAGTCGACTCGACGCACGGCACGGTACACAACAGTAGTAATCAAGAAGCAGAAGAGTAAGCAAAGACTCTGCACCCTCTCGCCTCTGAACGCTCTACAGAGGAAAAAAACCCCCAGAAAACCCCCGTTAGTACGCGAATTATAGTAAAATACTACTCCCAGTGTCTCAAGGCCTGACATGGCCTATATTATCAACGATATTATTGATTACAATTCATGTAATTAACCCCTAAATTGTTGCAAGTCATCTCGGACCTAGCAAAATTCTCTACTACGCCTGTTTAAGGTTATTCCTGTCTCACTCTCGACGGGCTTCAACTCTGTATATCATTGTGTTCTCTCTCTTAGTGGAAAATCCCTTAGCTGACAGTGCAAATTACTACGAATAGTGATAAATGGATAAATAATCACTATATGGATTTACCGGTATGAACTGGATTAAGCAAGTAAGACCGTTTCAATTTCTCAAAACAGTCGAACAATAAATTAATAAATACTGAATACTGATTCGGTTGAAATGCACTATAAATTGAAGTGTTTGTTCTAACCTTTAATACAGAAATTTGGTTTTCACACTCGTGAAATGAACATTAATTTGTAAATTTGTATATAGAAACTGAGCATATATATATAGACTTTTCTTGCACTTATTGTTTACACACTTCAGCAGAAAAGTGCTCAAATTATTAACTCTCAATAAACAAAAGAACTTTCAAGGATTATAAACATTTTGTGAATACAGTGAGCTGATTGAAGTTCACGAATTATTTGTGTTGGGCTCTCGTAAATCTAATTAGTTAATTTGTGTTCTCGTTCATCGAACATTTAACCATAATTGATATTATTATTATGAAATTTCACTATTTTTATAAATCAAGATACTTATTTACTCGCTTATTTACTTTAGATTAGTATAAAATTTGTAGTTCGACTGGACGTCCAAATAGGAATTATTAGATAGGATTTGATTGCTGATTAAACCGAATTAACTTCATTTATTAATTAAATTGATAACTATTCTATTTCAGCGTTTTATTTGTATAAATGAGAATCAAGGCACCCCTAGTTCAATACAAGGCTTAAATGATCCAACACCTAATGGTTAATTTTTACAGTCAGTCAAAGTAAAAACTTTTGACATCCCTGGTGCGGTAATGACTAGAGTCCACAAAAGGGTAATAGCTAGTTCCGTCACAATCATGGAACTACCATCAGTCACGCATGAGTCCGCAGAAAAAATAAAACAGCTCCATGACGTATCAATTGAATGTCTGGAAATAATCAAAAATCTAGGCATTGACACAACATCATGGGATCCATTTATAGGGAGACTCATAACGAAAAAGTGGGACCCAGAAACCAATAAACTATACGAGCAGCAATTACAAGATCCACAAAAAATTCCATCCAGACAAGAAGTGTTCGAGTTCCTCAGAAAAAGATTTCAATCCCTGGAATCTATAAGTGGCGAAAGAAAACAGCATGACGTCCCTATAGAGACTCACCGAGAGGCGAAGGAAGATTCAAATGTGCGGTATGCCACAACCCACAACCATCACGCAATTGTGTTTTGCCCAGAGTTTAAGAAGAAATCGGTGTCAGACCGAAACAAAATAGTTAGAGAAAATCAACTGTGCCAGAACTGCCTACGTCACAGCAATAAATCCTGATATTACAGCCCAGAAAAATGCAGAACCTGCAACCGGTCACACAACACATTACTTCATCAGGAAATTAATACTAGATACCAAGGCTCCGTTAATGCTGGAAACCACAACAACCATCTTGGATACTCTAGAAATCCAAGAAGCAATCACTATACAGCAAGCAATAGCCACCTAGGCATCAAAGAAGTTCTACTTGCCACGGCCCTAGTGGTAAGCCAGGCTGCCGACGGATCAGGAAAAATGCTAAGAGTACTGATCGATCAAGGCTCACAAGCGTCGTTTATAACTGAGCAGGCGGCCCAGCTATTAGCATCGCATAGTATGGAGAAGATTGTATATGTCAAACACATGGCTATTTATCGCAGCATCACCAACACAGATAGCCATAACATGCAGCGGCATCAGAGAAGATATCAGTCTGAAAAATACTGGAATACTCCAAGTATCACAAGACTGCATCATAAAAACCAGACGAAACATCCTGACTCCAAAAAGGCTAGAAACCGTTCCAGTAGTAGTCAGTTACTCCAAAGCAACCGCACTACACATTAATCAAATCCAAACCTCAAGCAATCCAAGTTCACCAATCGAAGACGAACCCATCCTCAACATAAATGACAACTTCCAGTCAATAGTCCACGACGAAGAAACAGTCAGAAGTCAACTTGAAAATACAATCTGGGCAAAAATCCGAAACCACACATATGCAAGCAATGGCATAACCCTGTGCATAATCACGATAGTATTGACAGTGGTCATGGCAGGTCACTACGCGCGCCGCCACCGCAGGCGAGCATCAAACTCACACAACCGACGTCTCGGGTCAAACACCGCTAACAACGAAACACACAAATCAACAGATACGGATGACTCGTCCCCAGCAGCACAGGAAATGATCGAGCTACGTCCTCTACGCAGCATGCTTTCCACAGACAGCCGGGAGAATGTCTAGTCGCCATGTGCCCAAAAAGCATTTCTGATAATTTTGGCCATTTGAGGCACATAAGAAAAAAAAAAGATTAATTAACTGCCTGGAATTTCCTTATTTAAAAACAATTGTTCAATAGAAATAATATAATAAAATATTCACGGTCAAAGCGTGTCAGGTCACCAAAAGTGTCGACCTTTCACTATTCCGGAACATAATAGGTTCATGTCGTAACAAGGTTAGAGACTTAAAATTATGAAAAATTATTATTAAAATTATTTTGACTTAGATTAATATAATTTGTGATATTTTTCCTAATAAAATCAGTATTCAACTAGTGGTAAAATATTACTGTTGTTTTTACTCACAAAAACCTACTACGGCCAAGTCACCTTGCCTGTAATCTATAGTGAGACTGCTATAGAGTAGTAGGGAATATAAAGGCTCAGGAATTTTTCCTGGCCTTTTCAATCTTCCTAATTTCTAACTGTTTTGCTATTTGCCATGGCATTTAGTTAATGCCTAAAATTGCTCTATGCCTGACATATACACCGCTTTGTATGCTACTTTTTTCTTGTCAAGGCAGCAACACCGCTATTCTGAAAGAGCTAAATATTGCAATTCCATGACGGTTTTCTCGCTATCGCCGTGGTAAGGTTAAGGTAAAACATAATTTTGCTCTTATTCACTTACCTACCTCGATTGCCTGCATTCATATCTGGATGTACTTTTGTTTTTCTCACAACTAACCTTTGCCAATATCTTCCAAAGAGCTTCTCTGTTGACCGAATGAAATGCTTGTACTAAATCTATGAAGGCCACGTATAGCGATTTTGTTCTCTGGATTTCTCTTGCATTTGTCTTGCACTGAAAATCGTGTCAGCTGTACCTCGGTTGGGTCTAAAATCACACTGGTATCTGGGAGGTTCTCTTCGGCAATTGAGATTAGACGATTTGATAATATTCTGGCCTCCCCAATCAAATATACAGGGTATCCAAAATATTTGTTGAAACATGTCGTTTCTAAATTATGTTTCAATTGAATTTCTTAAATACCTAGGTAGGTATAAAGATTTCTCCTAAAATTTGCACAGAAAATAGGAAAAATCCAGGGCGGCATAGCTCAATAAATCACAGAATTGCTTCTCGTTGGCATGACAGTGTTATAAATTGTTTGTGTGATCCTATGACATTTGGTGTATCTAAGTACATTTTACCTTTCCTAAAGAAGCGTTTCGTTCTAAAAATGAATTATACGAAAAAAGAATTAATTGATATTATTTATATCCTTGGGAAATGCTTAAAGAAATTGTCTTGTACGGCGAGAGGTTTCCTGATAGAAGACATCTACCTAGATACAGGATTATTTCAAAAATTGGTGGATCGATTTGACGGAACTGGGACAATTAAATACGGAAAAGATGGCAGAATAAATTCAGTGTTAAACGAAATATAGGAATTTGATATTCGGTTGTCCGTTGTCGAAAATCCACATAGGGTTAGGTTGATGAGCTTACGTCAAACTTCTGTGGAAAGAATTTTGAAGAAACAGAAGCTTCATCCACATCGTGTGCAACTTGGAGATTTTGTTAATTGGGTAAATTTCTGTAATTCCGGCATTGCTTTGGATGACACAAATTATAAAATAAACGATTAATTTGTTCTGGCGTTCTAGTTCCATTTACAAACGTCTGTTTTTTTTTTTTCAAAAACTTACTTGTTTATAATATGAAATAAATAATAAGAAACTTTAATAGTATTTGAATTATTAATTTAAGTGTGGTCCTGTAGTCCTGTATAAACAATGGAGCTTTATGTTTGTGGGAAAAAAACACTCGCAGAAACTGATTTTTCCCCTTATTTGGATGAGATAAATTTGCAATGAAATTTTTGTGTTGGAAACTTTACCTCGTGCATAATAACAATTAGGTACTATTCTATTTTTAGTAAAGCAATGCAATGGATTCAAGAGCCGCAAAATTTTCAAAAAATCAAACAACAATTCGATTCGAGCAGCCGATTCGCAAGACTACAAAGATTAACACTCAAAATAGCCGGCCGATTTTTATTTATCAGATTTGTAGCTTCGACTGGAGATGCAATGGGTATGAACATGTTATCAAAGGGAACTGAACTGTCTTTGAAATACGTCCAAGAAATATTCAAAGATATGGAAATTTTAAGTCTTAGTGGAAACTTTTGTGCTGATAAAAAGCCTGCAGCAATAAACTGGTAAGAAATAATCCCTGGACTTCAGGTATATGTATATAATTGCTTAAACAAATTTCCACAGGATTGAAGGAAGAGGAAAATCAGTAGTCTGCGAAGCGATCGTTTCTTCTAAAATAGTCAAAAGCGTCCTAAAAACCAACGTTCACGATCTAGTAGATGTAAACAATTCCAAAAATTTGGTTGGCTCAGCAGTAGCTGGAAGCATAGGTGGATTCAATGCTCATGCAGCCAACATAGTAACTGCCATTTTTATAGCAACCGGTCAAGATCCTGCTCAAAATATTAGCAGCAGCAATTGTATGACTCTAATGGAACCTTGGGGTCCACATGGGGAAGATTTGTATATTTCTTGTACTATGCCTTCCATTGAAATAGGTAAGAAAATGAATATTTACCGCAACTATCAACTAAATATGTATATGCAACAAAGTACAAAATAGATAGCAGCATTGTTTTTATGACTATTGGAACAGATTCTAGACAATTTTTTACATAAAGATCATTTCTAACCGGGCTACAAAATAAATTCAGCATTCTTATGTATAGTGCCAAAATACACCTATGTATAAAAATTCCTTCTAATAAAGAGAAATAACATACAGAAGGAATTTTATCCATGTGTGGCGGATGGAGTAATGGATGACTATTGAATACTCTAATATGTAATATTTTATTTGTATACATGGTATCATGAATGCAGAAACTCTCAGTATTCAAAAAACTTCCTAAATTATTAAACAAAAATCTAATTTTTCCAGGTACAATCGGTGGTGGTACAGTCCTACCAGCTCAAGGTAGTTGCCTGGAAATGTTGGGAGTAAAAGGATCAAATGCAGCCGAACCAGGAGCGAATGCATGCCAATTAGCCAAAATCGTATGTGCGACAGTATTAGCAGGCGAACTTTCACTTATGTCAGCCTTAGTAGCCGGCCATTTAGTCAAAAGTCACTTAAGACACAACCGATCTACTACATTATTGCCAGATGCTTTTGATAGAAGTAAAAATGTTTATTTGCCACCCTGCAAAGATAATGCTTGAGGCTTTTTTTTTAACCAATTGCAGTGATGTTTCGCAGAAGAGCCATAATTTTGGTATCTGCTATAATTTTTTTTGTACAAGTTTTCGTTAAGGGTTGATGTCGTTGACGATCCACAATTTCATAATATCCTATG
This sequence comes from Ceutorhynchus assimilis, assembly GCA_917834065.1. Lineage (NCBI taxonomy): Eukaryota > Metazoa > Arthropoda > Insecta > Coleoptera > Curculionidae > Ceutorhynchus > Ceutorhynchus assimilis. The sequence continues at coordinate 10,461,283 of OU892277.1, forward strand.
ACATCGGATTTTCTCTTATCTAATGAATGGACATTAAAATAAAATAGGTAATAGAAATATACTTTTGGTTTTGCGAGAAAAAGTTCCTCTAATTTAATGTGTGTATGTAATTATAATGATCAACTTTGAGTTGATTATCAAGAATAAAAACATATTTAGGTGTTGTAATTGTAACTGTCGATAATAATAATATTCACTAAATTGTGACATAACATAGGTTTTCATTACGCCTGTTATTTTTTGACGAATGGATCATTACAATCGATGATGAGAGTAAATTGTTCTTATTTAAAAAGAAATCCAAATCATGTATTGTATAGTGTGGGCTAGTTATTTTGACACTTTTATAAGGAAACACCAATTTCTAGGCGAGAGAGGCTAAATTTTTTTTAAACATTCAATAGTGCATACCGCATGAGATATCTTTCCCCGTTCTGCCGCTAAATGGCGTCATTCGATTTTGGGCAATACTGCAAATATTTCATCTTTTTGGTTTTGGTTCAACCCTTCATTAGTCGCTAGGAATTTTTGGGAAATTTTCAACGCTTCGGTCTGTGACACCGAAAATATAATTCAAGTCCTTCAGACATATAAATCATTAATTTATCTATTCTGAGGTCTTATTTTAACAATTTACCAAAACAACCCAAGCCAAGACAACAAATCGGGACCCTATAGAAAAAGAACTGATTACGAAGAGCGAATCTTGATCTTAACGCCATCTAGGACACGATAATCAACACTACACGCAATTTTGCTGTGCAAAATGGTGAACGTTCCAAAGGCAGACCAAAATTCAGTTCGTTTGGGTTTCACCCAAAAGTGAAACCCAAACGAACTGAATTTTGGTCTGCCTTTGGAACGTTCACCATTTTGCACAGCAAAATTGCGTGTAGTGTTGATTATCGTGTCCTAGATGGCGTTAAGATCAAGATTCGCTCTTCGAATTTCTTGCATTTGCCTTTAGGCGAAAAATTGGATTGGTTTTCTTCGCTTTTCCTAGCCATACTGATGAGACCTGATATAGGTCGAAACGCGTCTATGGATGGAAAAGCGGAGAAAATAAATCCAAAAACTTTTCTCAAAGAACTGATTACGTCACTTGATTCTGATGGAACGGGTGCCTTGAGAAGTTTTTACAGAAATCAATTATCAAACAACTATCAACAAAAAAGTTAGGCTTTCACAGTAGATTTGCTCAAAATCGAGAATCGCCCTCTTTCAGTAAAAAACGGTGAGATGATATCAATATGCGGTTTGCACCATCGGAGTTTTTATGAAATTCGAGCCTTAGAAAAGGGGAGTTAATTTTTTTTCTCCCGCTCAGAAAGCGACGTTTACTTATTCAAAGTATGCAAATTGGCCTGGGTGATCCTTATTTTAACTTATATTTTGTAAATCTTTTGATTTTCCAATGGCACTTTTTTTTGTCGCTTAAAATCCTGTGCATTTGTTCACACCTGACGAGTAACTATTTTTCAAAATATTTATTTGTTTGAACCAACCGTTTAAGGAAAGCCTTAACAATAAGTAGGTATTCCTCATAATAACATTTTTACATGGAGAAATGTCACTTCATTGAAGTTGGCTGATATTGCTTTTGACATGCCTTCCATGAAAAGAAATAGTTGCGATTTGCTCAATTCAAAGAATCCAAATGATAGACGATTTAGGTAGGTAGGTACCTACCTATGCTTTTTATAATTGATTTTAGCTAGCCATTGACTTGAGATTGGAAAATGTTTTCAAATATGTAATCCAAAGTTAGGGCCAATGGATTATTGGATATAGCTTTTTTGAACAACTGAATACAGAGAGGTGCAAATCGTTTTGCTTAATTTTGAACAGTTTGGATTCTACAGTTTTTTGAGTCTACTCGATTCAAATATGTATAACAATTAATATACCTACTAATCAAGGCTGTATAGAGAGTTTTGTGCAAAATGCTCAGAATTTTAAGTAGAATGGAAAACTTTTTTTTCAACCATTTATTAACATTTTTTTTTATAGTACATATATACATATATTACACATAATCTTAAATCAGTGTATAAAACACTGGTCTCAAGCAGTGGCGTATCAACCCAGCTCCGGGCCTGTTTGCCAAAATTTTTGCGGGCCCATCACAAGCCCCCCGCTGGAGGCTAAATTTTTTTTTGAGTAACCCAAACTAACCCAAATTTCGACCCAAAAGTCGTTCAAAAAACACTCCTAAAATTTTTTATTAGGTAGGTATTTTTATTTAAACGTTGAATTGTGAATTCACCATTTTCAAAAGTGGTATGAATAATTATATCCTGTTCACAATCCGATGTTCACAGGTGCAGGTAAATTTATCACCATAGGCGCAACTAGGGGAATGCTTGGGGGTGCTAAGCACCCCTAAAGCAAAAATTAGCACTCCTATTTGGCATCCCACCATAGCACTACCTAACACTTATATAAAAAATTAGTGCAACCAAATTATTTTATGTATTTTTTTTGCACTTTTTGTACTTACTTACGTCATCGATGACGTCATAATTTAGAAAAAAGTATTTCTCGTTGATTAATTCATAGAGCACGTTCGCAATTATTATTGTTAAAATCAAGACTTACTTAAAATATACGGTTTTTATCTTATATTAACATTTGGGATGACGTCATCGAACAAGGTCAGACAAATGTTGTCAATGTCTATGTTTATTCTATATCTTAAGGTGACATTGAAATACCGGCTCTTAAAAAATCATTGGAGTCCCAAATATATAAATTAATTAACTGCGTATTATACAGGGTGTTCCTAAATATCATGTACAAACGACAAAAGGTGATTCTTTTTTTTTACGACTGAAATTTCAAATAATATGTTCTAAAAAATTGACTTATTTAAGCAATTAAAAAAAATTCACCCTCTTACATTTTAATTTGTTTCTAGAAAACTTGCAAAGAGAAAATTTTGAAAATTTTCCCGGAATAAGAGGAAAATGAGAAGCTCATTTTACGAAAATTTCAGTAAAAAATTAATCCAGGCAAAATTTTAAAAAACTTACTTTTCAGCAAAATTAAGGAGAATTCATCCTCTCACATTTTAATTTTTTTCTAGAGATCTGGCAAAGGGAAAATTATGAAATGTTTCCAGAAGTAAAAGAAAAGTGAGTAGCACATTATAGAAAAATTTCAAAATTTTCCAGTCAAAAATCACTCCAGGAAAAATTCTGGGAAACTGCCTTTTTTAGGCACCCTCTTACAACCGGGAAACTGGCAAGAAAATTGTGAAAATTTTCCAGAAAAAGAAGAAAATAAAGAGCTCATTATAGCAAATTTTGTAATTTTCGAAGACTCGTAATTTCCGTAATTTTTCTTTAGAAATTTTTTAATTCCTGTAATTTCTCAAAAAATTCTTATAATTTTTTTATTAATTCCTGTTGTTCTTCAAATTTTCGTAATTTTTTAATTCCCGTAGTTTCTCACAAAATTCCGTTATTTTTATAATTCCACGTTTTTGTATATTTCAAAAAGTAGTAGGTAATTCCCATAATTTCCGTATTTTTTCTGGGCATTTTTCAAAATCATTTCCCGAGAGCCTTTGTGATTTCTAATTCTCGTAATTCCCGTAACTTTTTCGTAATCCCTGTAATTTTTTATAATTCTCGTAACTTTGATACTTTTCGTAATTTTCAATTCAATTTTCAATTGTCGTAATTTTTTAAATTTCTTAGACGTTTTTTGAAATTTTATAATTTCCCGGTCTTTATAATTTTTGTAATTGTAATTCCTGATTCTTGTAATTTTTGTTATTTTCTAACTTTTTGAAAATCATCATAGGTTTTTTCGATTTTTGCAATTTGTTAATAAATTTCCGTGATTTATTTCCAGAATTTTCGTAACTTTTGTAACTTTTCTAATTTCCATAATTTTTTAAAAATTTAATTATTTTCCGTAGTCCCGAAATTTTTCGTAATTTCTCTAATTTTTTCAATTCTCGTAATTTTCGTTAATTAACAAATTCCTTAATTTTTGAGTTATTTCCGATATTTTTTTTTTTTCAATTTTTCGTAATTTCCGTAATTTTTGCAATTCCTAATTTTTTTTATGATTTTCCTAATTTCCGTAATTTTTTATGATTTTCGTGTTTTCTGTTATTTTTTTAATTCCCGTAATTTCTTTATTTTATTTTTCAATAATAATAAATCCCGTAAGTTTTTGAAATTTCCGTTATTTTTGAAATTCTCGTGATTTTTATTATTTTTTCGGTAAAACGTAATTTCCGATAATTTTTTGCAATTCTACGTAATTTTTGAAATTCGCGTAATTTTTTTCAATAATTTTCATTGTTTTCCGTAATACTCGATTTTTTTCTAATTTATAATTCTTCTCTCAATTTTTTTAATAATTAATGTAATTTCCATGATTTTTTGAAATTTTTGTGATTTTTGTTAATATTTTTCCATATTACGTAATTTTCCAATAATTTTCGTAATTTTACATAATTTTTGAAATTTCCATGATTTTATTTCGTAATTTTATAATTCTCCTAACTTTTCAATAATTGTAATTCCCGTATTTTTTGAAATTTCCGTGATTTTTTGTAATATTCGTTATTTTTCATTTTTATAATTCCTGTAATTTACGTAATTTATCAATGACTTTTGTAGTTCTACGTAATATTTGAAATTGCCAATAATTTCCATTGCTTTTGTAATACTCAAATTTTATAATTCTGCTTTTTAGTTTTTAATAATGGTGGTTTCCGTAACTTTTTAAATTTTCCGTAATTTTTGCAATTCTCGTAATTTTTGTTACTTTTCCGTTATACGTTATTTTCCAATGTTTTCGTAATTTTATAATTCTCCTAATTTTTTTCAAATTTAATTTTCGCATGATTTTCGCAGTTCTACATAATTTTTGAAATTCCCGTGATTTTTGTAATCCTCGTGATTTTTGTAATTTTTTCGTAATTTCCGTAATTTGCTAATGATTTTTGCAATTTCACGTAGTTTTTGAAATTCCCGTAATTTTTTAAAATAATTTAGATTACATAAGTATTTCCATTCCCGGTTTTTATCGTAATTTTGCAATTCTCATTTTAATTTTTCAATAATTGTAAGTGCTGTAATTTTTTCAAATTTTCAGGAAATTTGCAATTTTAATGATTTTTGTTATTTTTTTGTAGTTTCCGTATTTTATGTAATTTTTCAATTATTTTTGTAATTTTGCATAATTTTTGAATATCCAGTATTTTTAAATTTTTTTTATTTTCATTGCTTCTGTAATACCCGATTTTTTTGTAATTTTTTAATTTTCCTCTTAGTTTTTTAATAATTAATGTATTTCCCGTGATTTTTCAAAATTCCCGTGATTTTTGCAATTTTTTCGATTTTTTTCATTTTTTCGCGATCCCTGTAGTTTTTGAAATTTCTATAATTTTTTAATTTATTTTTATTAATTCTCTATTTTCCGTATTCCTGTATTTTCCGTAATTTTTTAATGGAATTTTTATAATTTTCCTAATTTTTGTGATTTCTGTAATTTTTTGCGGAATCTTCGCAAATTCGGTAATTTTTTGATTTTTTCGTAGTTTCTAATATTTTTCAATTTTTGTAATTCTTTGATAATTTTTTTTGGTAATTTTTTAATTCTTTTAATTTTTATACCTAATTCTCATAATTTTTTAAAAATCTAGTAACTTTTTGTAGTTTTGAAATTTTTGTAATTTCTGCTAATTTCAATTTTTGTAATTTTCGTAAAATTTTCCGAAATTTTTGCAATTCTTATATTTTTCAAATTATCAATTCAAAACTATAGGAATTATATACATAATTCAAAATTTCAAAAAATATTCTGAAATTACAAAAAAATAGGGGAATTACAGGAATTATTCCAAAAATGCAGGAATTACTCAAAGTTATTCAAAATTACAGGAATTATTTGTAAATTACGGAAATTTTCTCAATATTACAGAAAATTACAGAATTTACGAAAAATGGAAATTATGAATAACGAAAAATTACGAGAATTATGGACATTACGAAAAATTATGAAAATTACAGAAATTATTGCAAAAATTTTAAAATTTTCAAATGAGAAATCACTCCATAAAAAATTCTGGAAAATTAACTTATTTAAGCAAAATTAAGGAAAATTCACTTCTTACATTTTAATTTTTTTTTGGAAAACTGGCATTGGGAAAATTTTGAAAATTTCCCAAGAAAAAGAGGAAAGTGAGGAGCTCATTATAGGAAAATTTCGAAATTTTTCAGTGAGAAATCACTCTAGGGAAAATTCTGGAAAATGACTTTTTCAAGTAAAATTAAGGAAAATTCATCCTCTCACATTTCAATTGTTTCCTGGAAAATTGGCAAAAGAGGAAAATGAGGAAAGTCAGGAGCTCATTATAAGAAAATTTCAAAATTTTCCAATGGAAAATCGCTCCAAGAAAAATTCTGAAAAAATGATTTTTTCAAGTAAAATTAAGAAAAACTCATCCTCTCACATTTTAATTTATTTCTGGAAAACTGATAAAGCAAAACTTGTGAAATTTTTCCAGAAGAAAGAAGAAAATGAGGAGTTCATTATAGGAAATTTTCAAAATTTTCTAGTGAAAAATCACTCTAAGGAAAGTCGATAGGAAAGTTCTGGAAAATTGACTTTTCTAAGCAAAATTCATCCTTTCACATTTAAATTTTTTTTTGGAAAACTGCTAAAGAAAAAATTTTGAAAATTTTCTAGGATAAAGAGAAAAGTGAGGAGCTCATTATAGGGAAATTTTGAAATTTTCCAGTGAAAAATCACTCCAGGGAAAATTCAAAGAAAATTGACTTATTTAGGCAAAATTAAGGAAAAATCATTGAGGTAAAATAATAAGGAAGCGACATAAGGAGAAAAAAGCGTATCCCACTTCCGCCATATTGTTACGACACTTCTGTCTGAGATTCTGTCACTTTTGTCATAGCAATGCGTCAAAATTGCATCAGGGACGCATTTTCCATCCGAAAATTTTTTAAATGCGAAAAATTTTTGAAGCCTAGAATTCCTATTTTGGCTCTTGGAAGGATCTCCTGTTTCAGTATGTTTCTGTAGCTACTTTTTTTTCTTGGTGTAATCTCGATTTTTTTACGTTTTTTTTTTGCAGTTTCGCTATGGAGCTCACGGGCCCCTCTCGGGCCCGGGCCTGTGTGCTTCGCAGACATGGCACACCGGTAGATACGCCACTGGTCTCAAGAATATAATATTAATAACAAAATGGTGTTATATATGTTAAATGTTTAATCGAATAAAAAATCTCATACCTACCATATTTAAAACCTATTTTTAGTGCTAATGTAGGTACAAGCTGAGATATAAATAATTGTCATGCACAATATTGCCAAATTTCAATATTAATAGATTTTTATTGTACTTCACGTGAATAGACACACGTAATTGCAACCTGAAAAAGCAGAGCGTGATCCATTTTTTTGTATGTCGTTGTTGCACAATTGGCAGGTTATTATTTGCAGTATTTTGATTGCGGCTTGACTGGCAAGCAATTACATAATATAGATAATTGTTGTACTCCAAACTGGGTGCTTGTTCAATTATATTCACAAATGTACCCTCCTGTGGCGGTGAAGCTTGCAGCCGCCACTGTATAGCCACCTTTAGATTTTATACTTAATGTGAATAGATAATATAGTTATAGACATTATAAGGTGGTTCTGTGATGTATTTCAATGTTTTCAAGTACTTTGTAACAATTTTTTCTTAGTTTTCTATACTTAGTATCTTACGTAACCATTAAAATTCTGTAAATACATAATTTTTAAATGTGGTTTCATTTTATTTTATTTGTTTCCGATTAACATTATCCTATCCTATAATGGGTTCCAGCGAGGAAAAAAAAACAAAAATAAAAATTGTAAATTCACACAACAGTATATTTTAAACGTAGGTACATATTTAGATAAAAAGGTTTGGACTGGACAGGTCGGAAATTGCGATTGGGGGCCATGTCCAGAAATAAAATATTTTTTGATTAGAGTAATTCAAGACATTTTTCTCTGCCCCAATTTATATTGATAGTTACCCAAATCAAAAGCTTTGCGCGTCATAATTACACAAGTTCGAAGGTTTATTTTTTTCTTTCGAGACATAATTTTGCTCGGAAAAAGTTCTACGCTGTTTCTTTGGCTCGGATAAACCAACATTTATTTTGAAAAACAACTTATGAGAAGCAGTTTTATTGTGTCAGATCCTACATCAGAAACCTGAAGCATACCTTTAGGTTCTCTTGACTAATGCTGGAAGAGAGACAACAAGAAGCAAGGGAAGACGTCAAAAAAGATGGATGAGATTGGCGAAAAATAGAGAAATATGGAAACAATTAGGTGAGACTTACAGCCACAAGTGCATGAATAGAGGCTGACAAAAAATAGAAGAAGAGAGAATGCAGACACAACAACAATAATAATTGGAACCACAAAACTAAAACACCACACTAGCTAGAACTGAATTTTCAATCCCGGAATTTCGGTACTGAAAAAAATTCTATCAGGGGGCGGATTACGAACTCTCGATTCGAACCGAAACTGCCATGTTACACCAAAATTTTGATTTCGAACGCACTCCATGCGAATGCATTTCGACGAAAGTCACTCGACTGGTTGATGTCTGTCGAAAAGCTATCGAAACAAAATCGAGTCCAATAAAGTTAAGTTATGTTGGATTTTTGGGGGCCAAAATTCGTTTGATTCTTTGTTTTGTTTTGACGTTTTGTAGTATTTTGAACTTTGAACAGAAAAATCGCTGAAAAACAATGTCTTAAAATTGATGATGGCCATTGGCAGGTTTTATTATCTTTTATGGATAAACATTCTCTATTTGCTAGAGGTCAATTTGCAGGGCCCAACGGCAAAGTCATTCAAAGGAAACACTGGAACAGCTTACAGAAAATAAAGAATCTGTGGGTAATTGTAGATGAGGTCGTACCAAATCAATAAGGTTCTGGACCAAGACTTTGCTAAGTCTGAATAGTTCAATAAACCTTGCCTCTGGGTCTTTTTTCTTGAAACAGGGGAGCAGCGTTCCCAAGAGAACGAGTGTTCCGTCTTCGTACCTACTTATGTCGTTATCATTTGCATATCATTGAAAAAGACAGAACACTCGTTCTTCTGGGAACGCTACTCCCTGTTTCAAGAATAAGGACCCTGGATGTAAAAAGGAAGCATAACTTTCTCTGATTTCTCTTCTCATATGAATTAATGCACGATTTTCTCGTCTTCTTGCATCATTTTGCTTTCGCCACCTTATGACTCTGATTATGGTAAACATATTACTAACTTTTTCCTTTTATAAAAAATTTTAAACACTTTGAAATTGCGAAATTAATCTTTAAAGAACACAAATAACCACAACACAACAATAAAAAATTAGAATTAGTATTAAGTCAATGTCAAAAAATTGACAAAATTTGGTAAATATGAGCGAAAGGCGTCACAAATCTCCGAACTTACACGAACACAAAACGAAACTTGTACCTAATCAACTCTGACGTTTCGAGCACAATCGATGCGTATTCACTTTCGTATCGTGTGTCCATTTCGAGTCGTGTTTTCGTAATCCCCCCGCAGGTTACCTTTATTCAATACTGAGATTTCCGGTGTTCAGTATCAAGATTTAAACGAATTAAATTTTTATTTTATTAAACATCGTGATATTTTACATTAATTATAACATACAAAAACAATATATAAATATAAGAACGTAAGCGCTAGTAACATAATTTTATAAATTTATTCAAATTAAAATATAATCTTGAAAATTAAAATGCTCAACCAATCTATCGTTTAGGCTTCCGTAATTCCGGTATTGGAAAAAAAATACCGAGACTAAAATACCGGATTAAAAACGCCATGATCCTGGGATTTTGGGATCCTGGGATTGAATGTTCACACACCTATCATAGCCTTGAGACAATATAATCATCAACTTTTCAGGTCAAGAGGTAAACTTAACAGGAAAAAAAAATTACCCCATTTCATTTCATACCAAAATGTTTACCGTCTAACCCTTTTAACGTTTCTCTTAGCACTACCACCAGCAGCGTTATTGAAAGTTTTTTGTCTATTATTCGACATGTCAGGACTACTGTTTCCATCAATTCCATTGAACGAGCCGTTAGTAGAAAACTCGGTAGCTGCATTCGTGGTTTGTTTTCCAAGTGTTTTACTGTCTTCATCAATGTCATTATGCATCATCAACGGCATACTTGTGTCGCTGGAATCGTCGTTTATTTGTGAGTCTTCATCTGAATTCGATTCTGCTGCGAAAATACAATTTCCACAACTAATCAGTCTTATGAATAAAATTTAGCAAATGCTTTTGCTCTACCTCCATCTTTTTTTCTGCTGCATTAGAGCTGAACATGTTCATCTTAAAAAATTTGAGCAAAAGCATTTGCTTCTGTTTTATTCATATGAGCCCAATGCCCCAATGCCCCAATGCCTATTTAGAACTTAAAAAAAAAACAAACAAGCGAAAAAAAACTTTATTAGCCTTTGATTGAGTACTTTTCAATAAAAGCCACAGTTAATGTAGGGAAAATATAAAATGATTCAAATTCTATAAATTTGGCACTAGATACTATCAATATTCTAATTAGCGACTAAAAAATAACAAAAATAATATAGATACAGTGAAATCTTAACCAGACAATTTTTTTGCTGTTGAACAAACAATAGCTATCGGTATTCATATTCTGCAATCAATAAATATTCGAAAACAAATAAATTGTCTTCAAAAATAATGCAGCAGAAACCTCCAAGACGTATTGCTTTCCCAGACATTTCCTACTACAACTAATTATAAGAATTTAAACTATTACACGGCCACAGAAGAAATTATTATATCCCTAAGGTCTCACAGATTTATAAAGGGGACTAGATTCAAGACATTCCTACCTACAGTTTCTATTCTATATCTACATCATTGAAGTTTTTAGAATAATTAAAAACTGTAAAATTCAATTATTTGCTAAAGATGCAATAAATATAGCAAAAACAAAAATGATGATCATTAAAAATAGAAATGGGAAAATTGATTTTGTTGATGATGTAGGGATTGCAATATAAACATGGAAATAGTGGTGCAATCCAACTAGGTACTTGTGCAGTAACTATATTGTATTAACACTTGACACATCGCTAAACACATTCAAGTTCATTAGAAATAATAAATAATATTGCTAAAAAGATTGATGTTCATAGTTGGTTATCTGACCATTTAAATAGTTGAAATAAATTAACAGTGAATAAAAAAATAATAGCACCCCATTTTTGCTTTTGCTCCAGATTACTTTTCCTTTTGAATTGAAATCATACTCTGAAAAAAAAAGAACAGGAAAAAGCATTAAGAATAGTACTGGTATACAACATACACATAGCACTTATTCAACTGATAATTTTTATTTACTTAGATATGGTTAGTAGAATGAGTCTGCATTATACAGGTTTTAAATATTGCAATTACCTCTGGCCTGCTGGCCTTGCTTCTCATGTCTGGTTACAAGAGATTCCACTGTAAATACATATTATGGACAAAACAAATTCATAATTCACTAGACACTACTTTAAGCATAAGGGTTGCTATCTACTTCATAATGGATCTTACTTTTTTCTTGATTGGACTGTTCTGCAATTCCACTTACAGCCTAAAATATTACACAGTTTACCAAATATTTGAATATTTATCTACAAAATAAATACCTACAACCAAAACTAGCTTTATAGCAACATGTTATCAAATTTATTTTTAATAGTGAATAGTCAGAATAGTGAATAGCGTAGGATTCATATATTGTAGTATGTTCAAACTTCGCAAAATAGAAAAGTTCAAAGACAAAAAATAGATTTGGTCTCAAAATAAAATATTACCGAAGAAGCCATGATTGAAAATCAGAAATTAAAACCAAAACATGAAATATTGAAAAAAATATAGGTATCAGTCCAACTGAAGGGTAAGTTGAGAAGTAAGTAAATACTCAAAAGTAAAACATTTGAAAGTTATCAAAGTCTGGGTCATTACAATATAATACAAACAATGACATTGGGCTTTTCATGCATACAATGAGATAAAGAATTACAATAAGATCCAGGACCCATAGCAGTTAAAAACCAAAGCGCCAAATATTAAAATTTTGCTTAGCCCACATTAAATATTCAGTAGTCGATTATCATCTCAGTTATTATGTTTTTTACTAAAATATTCAGGGCCCTAGTACGCTTCATTGTCCAAAACAGCCTTGGTAAGCTTCTCAAAGTTCTTATAACATTCAATCTCTCTCAACCCTTTTGGAAGGTGGTTTAACAGTTTTTCACCTTCCTATATGTAAATTGTAAGTACCTATTTTTATAAAGAGAGGAACTTGGGGAGGAAGCATTGCTTTTACTCCTACTAAAACAATAGTCTATTTCCAAGATTTTGAAAGCTGTCATTTCGTTATGGGACACGACCCCTACCCCATATTCAAATTTGAAGTGTTTTTTTTTCCCCAGATAGGGGGATGAAAAAAACTGAAAAATAGTTCCCTCTCAAATCAACAATCGATGTGTTCGATCATATTTCCATATTTTCATTTCAAATCCAAAAAATTGGGGTGGAAAGTTCCCATTGGTCCATCTGTATAGAATTGGACATTAAAATGAAAAATGTAACACCAAAAAAACCAACAAAAAATCTTTAGAACAATCATTCATTGCCATCCTTATACAAAATCCTCACATAAATCTCAAATTTCCTTCGCCAAACAATCGAGAAAACAATAATTGATTAAAATCAAAAAAACAAAAAAACGTAGTTTTTGAAGAATTATATTCTATCTTTTTTAAGAAATGTAGTCCACGGTCTTTTCTAAAAAAAAAATGTATTCTTACAATTTCTAAAATTAGCAAAGCAAGCAATAAAATTATTATAAAACGCAAAGGTCTTATCCACTTCATGGGTTATTGTGAAATAATTATATACAAACTGAACCACAAGGCTTGATAATCAAAATACTTACAGCCATAGATGTGATGGAGCTCTTTGAGAACAATCTCTCCGCCTCTTTGAATTTCCTATTGCGTTTATCCGCTTTTGAAGTCGTTGTGGTTTTATTACTGGAGAGGTATCTGTCCCAACCCCGTATTATATTGCCATACAGCTGGGTGTCTTCTAAATAAGAGCCTTCAAATGCGTAAATTTGTCTCTCGAGGTTTGCCAAAGTATCCTACAATATAAATTTGTGGGGTTGCATTTTGTTATTCTGATTTTAATTTTAAAGCTTTCCTTACCCCAATTTCTGTTTTCCTTTTCACCAAATCTGCAAGTTCTTGTCGGGCATCAATGGAATTGGTCTTGTTCGACATTGTAAGTAGATCAATGAAGTAGATACTTTTTCGATGTTCAATAAAAACCTAAACAAGAATTCCTGGAGAAATTCCTATTTTCCTACTTTTTTTTCTGCAATAATAATAATATTATTGATAATAAGGTCAGGGTGTCTATTGATTTGTTGTGGTTAGAGTTTGAGCGACAAGTCAAATAAGTTTGACATTCCTTGAGGCGCTGCAATGACAAATGAAGTTTCATACAACTAACCTCGGGTAGACAAAAAGCGTTTTCATCACGCAGCGGTAAAGTGATGATGTTTGTCAAATTGGGAATTTAATGGTCAGTAGTGGTGACCGCATGAAAATATTTGGTCGACGTATGTAGAACCGAATTTTCGCGACGAACGTAGTTCATTAATAGTTCATCCAAGCACGAACCCATAGTTCGCCTTGTGACGTCATTAGTTTAAACGCTGGCTAGCAGCTGCGTCCATGCTTCCGGCAAACTACGTTCAATATGACGTCATGAGTTTCTCGCGAAAGCGTTTGTGTGCATGAAATCATGGAAGTAGTTCGTCGCGAAAATTCAGTTTAGGTTAGCTGTTCATTTTTGTTGTTGTTTGGAGGCTGTATCTGACTTTCTGACATTTAGGGCCGGTTTATTCCAAGGATAATACACACTAATAAGAATTGCTTTTCGGCCTCGTTTTTGGAAATCGCAGCTATATTGGTGTATCACCATTGCCGACCTCTTTAACTAAGTCGTAAGCTGTTTGCACTGGCGGTACTAGTTTAAAATTTAAATTTATGGCGGAAAATATTATTTAATTTTGATTAACATAATAGGCAAAGAGGAAGATGTATGCATAAAGCAAAAACCCACGGAATCTCAACCTGTGGTGCAAGCAGCCTACGTCAAGGCGAGAAACGACATGCTGCTACGTCACAACTGGTGATTTGTGTGTATTATCCTTGGGTTTATTCCAAGGATAATACATACTACTACTACAGGATAGGTTATGAGGACGCTTTTCAGTGACGATTTTTAAGGAGCTCCTCACCCGTAGCCTTACACTCTGGTGCTCCAAATAACTGTTGTTTCACTGGAACGCATCCTACTTTAAGCGTCGTATTGCTGCAGGTGTTTGATAGGGTAGGGGGGAGAAAAAACGAACAGTTCAGTTGTGCGAAACTCTGTCGCACAGGAACGCCTATAAACAGCCCAGGGTACTTTAGAGCAGCTCAGGAGTGCTTAACGTGCGTCACTGGAAAACTACTAGCCTGTGTAGTTCAAATCTCAAGGCCCCCCTCTATGCCAAAGCACCAGTGATGCCATAGGCATCGAGTCGTTTGTCGCCTTGACGTAGGGTGTTTGCACCACAGGTTATGACTCCGCGGGCTTTTGCTTTACGCATACTTGGTTTCACTACATTATTTAACATTCTAAAACAACTCTCTTTTAGATCTCGTTTGCATCTTCCTCTTTGCCTATTATGTTAATCAAAATTAAATTATATTTTTCATCATAAGCACAGCTGACGACCTAGTTAATAAAAACGTCGGCAATGGTGCTACACTATATGACCGCGATTACCAAAAACGATGCCGATATAAGCAACAAGAAGTAAGGACAATACTCACTACTGCATATGCACACGATTGCTTATCGGCCTCGTTTTTGGGAATCGCGGCAATGTTGTGTAGCACCAATGACGACGTCTTTTTTGACTCAACTCGTTTGAAAACTGCTTATAAATCAAATCAGAATATGATGCTTTATTGCGCATTAATGGCCATTTCCACCAAATATTTTAGGGGAGCCCTAACGATAGGTATGCCTTAAATTGACATTTCTTCATGTAAAAATGTCATTTTAGGGAATACTTATCGTTAGGGCTCCCCTAAAATAGTTGGTGGAAATGGCTATAAGACACAGCATCCCATTAACAATGCTAATTATATAGGTATATACAGACAGGACCAGGCTACTCTAGACTCAAGCTTCAATGGAACCAGTAGTTGACTGATAGAATGCCACAGTTTCAGATACGTGCTGATACCAGAGATATGTGCTGATACCCATGTTGAGCTGCATGTTATTAAAATTCGTGCATCTTCGGCAGCTCAGCTATACTTATTGGCTTCGGCAGCACCCAGGCCGTATATAAGAGGGGGCTAGGGGGTTCAAACTACTCCCAAAAATACTGACCTATTTTCCGGTCCATCGCTTAAGCAGAAACAGGGTTGCTCTTGGGGAATTTTCGTGTGTGCCTGCAGCAGCACTCAAATAGTGCCACTTACCTAATAAATTGACTTTCTACCCATTTCTTTTTATTAAATGACTAAAAGGAGAAAGATATAATATAGTTCATATATTAAATCACTATAATGACAATTGACAGTCACGTCACTATCACTAGTCTTAACTCCTACTCACATCCAAGGAGAATATTCACATCGACAGAGCCCAAGACCGACAGATCCACCACAATTCTCACAGGCAGGGGGCGTTCTTTTTTCCATCAGACATTCACCAGGTGAAAACATGATGCCACCAAAACGTTTTTTTATTGATGGTGGAAATATGATGGTCCACCACACCGCGTTCCTATTTTACTGGTGAATTTATGGTGGATTTCATCCGATGAAAGCCTGATGCAACCAAGCTCCAACAGAAAATTTCTGTGATTACTCTGGTGGTTTTGCGTTGGCAGACCACATAACCTTAGAAAATTAACTACTGCTTGTTGTGTGACCCGCATAGTCTTTGATTTGTTTTTTTAGCTCATTTGTTTGAAGCTATAAGATAAGGAATGGAGAACCAGTAAGCTGATGACGTAACTTTTATCTACAATAGGCCGGCATACACACACGTTATTTTGCGCGGTTTATCGTGGCGTGTTGGGATGTAGCGGTTTGCACGCGCGAAAGAACGGCGTGGCAAAAAAAGCGTCATGTTCCATACACTTGACAAAGTATCCAAATGATTTCGCACGTGATTACGCGCGGCATATCAGTTAGAAAGGAAAAACCGTATGTGTATGGGTAAAAAGTGTCATTTATCGTGTCGTTTGGAAGTGCATGTTGTCATGTACTAATTTTCAACATGATAGTTCGCTACGCGGTGTTTATGTCTCCGTACTAGCCTCAAAACCGAGACGTGGAATGGCGTGTGGACACGGTTGTGAACTTCACTATCATTTACTTAAGTACTGACGCCACATTCAAGATGAAAGCACGTCTGAAATCCCTTCCCATTCTATCATTGCGCGCAGCCCTCCTAACTCACGCACATGATTTTTCACAGGTTTTTGCAGATGACACGATAAACCGCGTGAAATAACGTGTGTGTATGCCGGCCTTATGGGTAAAAAATGTCATTTATCGTGTCGTTTGGAAGTGAATGTTGTCATGTACTAATATTCAACGTGATAACTTGCAACGCGGCATTCATGTTTTCATACTAGCCTCAAAACCGTGACGTGGAATGGCGTGTGGACACGGGTGTGAACTGCACTATCATGTACTTGAGTAGTGACGACACATTCCAGATGAACGCACGTGTGAAATCCCTTCCCATTCTATCATTGCGTGTAGCCCTCCTCACTCACGCACATGATTTTTCACGGGTTTTTGCAGATGACACGATAAACCGCGCGAAAGAACGTGTGTCTATGCCGGCCTAATATTTGTCACATTCAGTAAGAAAAATGACTGCAAAGGAAATTGAGATCCTCTGAGGAGTCTTCTATTTCGCATTGCAATGGCAGCATTACTCGCATTATCCATTCCAATTTTTCTGAATTAGAAGCACACTTATATAGATATTTCGATTTTGGTCCACCAAAGCGTTCTTTTATGTAAATTGTGGTGGATATATGGTGGTGGTGCTTCCACCAATGCCATCAAAGAGTCGCGTGACAGATATAAGCTGATGCAACAGTAAATTTTTGGTGGAAATTAACATAAACTTTTGGTGGAAAAAAGAACACGTCCGCAGGTAGGTCTGAGGACTCTGAGGTCATTAGCACAGAAATAAAATGAACAAAAAATACAATAGAATACAAATAAACGAAAAATCCTGCTCCAGGTCCAGTCTTTCTCATCTTATAAATTTGTAAAAGGATAATATCTAATCAATGTGAATCGTGCCAAATTTTTCAAAGTGGTGCCACCGTGCATTTTGCGGGCGAAAAGTGCCACTTTTGGCACAATTGTGCCCTTTGAACAACACTGAGCAGAAAAGAAAACAATTTCGTAACTATCTGCCCAAGAACGGCCTTTGAGGCGTTTTTAAATACAGATGAGTCATTTTCTCCAATTATTAAAGATTTTCTACAAATGTTAATTGTAGCTTTTACCTTGCTCTACGGCAACACTAGAGAGATATGATATTTTTCGACCTAAAGCCGCGTACAGACCGAATTTCCAACGCTAGCCAACGGCACATGTGAACTATGTTGGAACTACGCGTTGGCTTTGGTGTGTACGGTGGAGTGGACGATGTTCTCAAATCCTTTTCAATGTTTTCCAATTCCAACGCCAATGACAGCACATGTGCTGTTGGCGTTGGAAATTCGGTCTGTACGCGGCTTAAGACGGCTAAAATCTTTGCTAAGAAATTAAATGGTAAACGAACGTTTAATCGCACTTAGTTCATGTCTCGTAGAATTTTCCACAACTTATCTCTTAATTTCAGGCAACTATTCATAACTTTTAATATCCGTCAGAACTTTATCCAATCCAATAACTTCAAGATTTTCTGATTTTCTTATTAAAATAAAACGCTTATATAGGTACTTTTTTTCTTATTTCGTTTTTGGCCAATTCAACAACAACCACATGATATCTTTCTGCGGAGCCGGTTTCGGCACACTTTTCTTCACATAAAAGTCTAGGAGACTTTCCAGTCCCTGTCATGTTTGAAGTCATTTTTACTTAACTTTCAACACTGCTTCTATATTTTTGAAATTAAGGAGCATTGTATACATTGACTATTAATTTTCTCTTTTAACTGCTTTACGTCTCAGTAATTTCTTTATTTCTATTCGTAGTCTCCTTTCAGTGCTGAGTTTTCTAATCTTTAAACGGAGTTTAATAAATAATTTTTTGCCTTCATATATGGATAGAGCCACGGATAAGTTCTGAGTGGGGAGGTAACCTCACTCATATTGGCCTTCATTCTACCAACGAATCATGCCAGAAGAAAGTAGTATCATCTGCAAATACTGTGAATCTACCTGTTCCTGTTGTTGTGGTAGATCATTTACATAAATGAGGAAGAGCAAGTACCAAGCCCTGAGGGACGCCCACACTAAAACCAAGTTTCTTAGAGGTACCACCATTAAATTTATCAGCCGAACCCGCTCCAATGGGCCCAAAGTTAGGACATGCTCCCCAACCTTATACAGAACGAGCGCTACTCTCTTTAGGTATAAGTGTTTTCTATTATGTATATCAAAATAGATCCCTAGAATTTGTTTACCAAAAATAATTCTCAATCAAGGGTTTTACTCACATCTATTTTGTCCCATTTTAATTCTGCATATAGTTAATTTTTTCAACGCGTTTTTATTTTTCCTGTTCCTATAATGGGTTCTGCAAGGATACAAAAACAAATAAAAAAACATTTTTGAAATCGGCACAGCAGTATATATTTTTAAAATATTTTGAAAAATCAACATCAGAAACAAGTTTTAATGTGTTCAAAAGCTGTACTTCTCTCCATTTATTTATTTTTATGGAAGTTCCATTTTAAAACTAACAGTAGAAGCCAACAGCAAACTTAAGAAACATAAAACAAAATGCCATCTCTTTATACACATTGCCCGATTCCAGAAATGACATACCGAATCAAAACTGGACCACTGATCTCAAAAATAAATGGATAAACAAAGAACGCTTGGAATGCTGCTAATTTACGAGGTCATAATAAGTCTGTTTCTGCAGAAATCACAAACCAGTCAGAATGAATTTCATTGGTTAAACCTAATGTAAACAACTGGGACAGCTGTGAGTGTGCGCAGTAGATATATGTACTGTGCGTGCACAAAATCTGGCCAATGAAAATGAAGGAATTTCAAAATTTAGAACAGTTGTTCGAAAGATGAGACACTGCGCAGGCGTTAGGCTGTTCCGTTGCACAATTGTTCATAGAATATTGACCCCAAATTTATGCACAAGTTTAGCCAATCGAGCCGTACGATTGTTTATCCATTTATTTTTTAGATCAGTGAACTGGATGCGTAAATGCAACATCAATTTGAGCGGTAAGTTGCGGTATCTCAAAATGGAGTATGATGGAAATGTTTTATGCAGAAAAGGTGTACGCTGTTGAAATCTTGAGAGGGATTAATATTGTGATGGAACCATTAAGTATATTCTTTGTTATTTTGTGTATGATGTACAGAAAAATAAATTTGACCGTATCTTCAATTGAAATAATATATGAAGAGAACAACAGGGTGATGAACAGGCTTGGCAATATCAATTGAATCATTGAATTTAAACAGAAACCATTTAAAAAAAAAAATAATAAGATAAATAATAAGATAAATAATGTAGTTCAAAACTTGAAAACGTTGCGAGCTCTAAAAAAGATTTTCTAATCTACATTTTTTCAAAAGTTTCTTCATAAGGACAAGTAGTACATTTTCGAGAATAAGTATCATCTTCTTCATTATAAACCTCCTCCACAAATTCATGACTGTGAGCTGCAGCACTAGTCCTATCATACAAGCTGCTTCTCATATTCATTCTCAACTCTTTTAACTGTTTATTATATTTTTTAGTTTTTGATATGACTTTTTTCTCTTCTCTTCTTTCCCTTTCCTCCTCCAAGCCCTCAGCATTATTCCATATTTCGAATGCTCTCTTCTCCACTTCCAATTCCAAATATAGCTTCATGTCGCCCCAATGGACGTTGTGGGGATTTTTACGTGTTATGAATTTTAGAGGAGGTTCACGTTTTTCTAGATCACAATCTTGAAGGAGGTATTTGGTTTTTGCGTCGGTTTTTGTTATAAGCTTATATGTATCAGATTCTCTACAATATAGAATGTTTATTAAAAATAGGTACTTATAATGAAACTGTACATGATAGTTATTAAACTTCAGCACCCCTAAATTGCACTTTTTTGCAGTTCATTCCGTGTGTGTTTTCAACAGTTTTCCAGCAGATGTTAAGTTTTCGTCGCGCTTTCTTGATAACTCATAGAAATCAGAACTATAAAGTATAAATGTGCCTGATTGAAGTATAAAGGTGCATCCAGACCGGTGCAACAACCACCGAAAACGTTAACATTCACGAACGTTTTGCAACAAGCATTCGGCTCAGCGCGGATAACATCTTAACTGCTGGCTGCAACAATTTTTTGTTTATGTACCGAAACCGCATTTTGCGCCGCACAAAACAGAGCGCTCGCGAGCAAGTCTGAGCGCGCAACCGTCCAAACTGACATGTTCTACGACGTTCGCAAACGTTTTGCGCTGTGTGTTGCACCGATCTGGATGCACCTCAATGCATCTCGCATTATTGCAGAACCAATAAGACACATAGACCTTGCAGAGCGGAATTTCTCCAACTACTGAGAATGTTATTAGTTCATTACTCAAACTTTTATCTGACAAGCAGCCTAAAAATGATCTGAAATATTGCGGACCTATCTTGCTCCTCTCACCTCTAAACAAAATTTATAAAAAAAAGATAACTCCAGATCTACTTCAAGTGAAGTTTAGAAGGAAACCCATTCCGTTCCTGCAGAAATCACAAACCAGTCAGAGTGAATTTCATTGGTTGGAACTAATTTTCTGACTGTTTTCAACCAATGAAATTCGCTCTGACTGGTTTGTGATTTCTGCAGAAACAAACCTAATAAAAAACTGTTTAAAAAAATTCCACCAAAAAATGCCTATTTTAATCTCTCTGAGTGGCGATTGAGCTCTAGGTGTAGGTACTAAATTTATATACAGTACAGATGTTCCTGAGCCAGATACTCCTTTTCATGAGATGTATCAACAATATCTTTGAAACAACACTAATGTCATGTACTATGACTATATGACAAATAGATCAAATTTTAAAACTCCAACAGAAAAGTCTTTTCGCAACATCATACAACATCAAGTACAGGGTTATTGGTTATAAATGTCACCCCCTCTATCTTTTTTATTAGTCATTTTAGAAAAAAGTGTGCGAAATAAAAGTTTTATGGTTGAAATTAATTTTTTTGAAAAACTCACTTTCGCATATACAGGGTGTTTCAGAAAACCTGGTCGAGCTTCAACTTTCTTATTTTAAATGGAATACTCTGTATATTATTGAATATTCGGATTTTAGTATAGAACACAAGAAGGTTGTGATGTACTATATTATTAAAATTCTTTTATTCAATGCAGTCATGTTTTGGATTCATGTATTAATGAGAAATTCCGCATCCTCGCATTTTTATTGATATTAGAGACTCTGACGTCATAGTCGTTGCTCACATTTTCGCACCAGTTTAATTGGATTCTCAAATCATTTTATTTCAAAAAATAAGCGTTTTTTTTGGAAAATTTATAATTGTAAGGATTATCCGAAGAGTGTACAGGATGTTAATGAAATGTAACTCAAACCCCTCACAAAAACTCAAGTTTTTCTAGTATATTTTGTTTATAATTTAAGAGGGACAACACTGTATTTGATACTGTTCAGTTGAATTTTCACGGGTAGGTAAATCAATAAGGGTGCACTGTTGAAAAAATGCCAATATATAAGAAGAGCATTATGAACTACATACTTAGAATATCAATATAATTCAAACTCTGAAAAACTGTCAAAAATTCAGGAATTTCGAGTTCAAATAATAGGGAATTGATAAGTTCTTACTTGCACTCATCACAACATTTACAGTCAAATGTATCGAACAACCATGAAGTGGCAAATAGCTTTTTACAATCTCTACATTGGGGACGATCTGGTTCTATTATAGGTGCTTCTGGTTGTACAAGTGGTAAGTTCTAAAAAGTAAAAACATATTAATCTAGGTTTTTCAAATAACTTCATATTAGATTATATTATATTGGTCGAGATATTGGTATTCACATTTTCATCTGGTTGGTCTGGATGCTCTTCTAATAAGAAACCTCCACCTGTGTCCTTATATTTAGTTGCCCCAATTTTAATTGTAGTTTTGTCTATTGAGACAATTTCTCTAAAATTAAATACATTGCAAATGAACTATAATAGAATAGTTCAATCAACCAACTTACTTTTTTGCATAAGGGTGATGAACAAGTTTACTGTTTTTAATTGCAATTGCTTTTTGTCGGTTACGTTCAATGCGGTCTTTGAGATAAGCTGGTAATTCATCAGGGTTTTCCGACATTTTAAACTAATAATACACGGAATTTAGTGGAGTAAACACGAAAAACAACAACTAGAAAATAAAAAATAAAACGGCCAAAATTACAAAGAAATGTTTGGTTTGACTTTGACTTGACTTTTGACTTGACTTGACTAATAGCGTTTTCCATTTGTCTAATCAGGGCAAAAAAAATGTATCGTTATGCGTACGTAACATGCTTGTAGAAAAAGATGCGGATACACTCAGTGCGGCACTGATGACAAATGAAAATCGCCATGATTGGGCCTATGTTCTGATATCAACTGTCAGTACTGACCGTGCGTTCGGTATTTTGATCTGAGTTCTCCGAGCATAAATTTACCGTTCGTTTAGTTAATAAGTGTACTCGGTGCAGGCTCATTCACCGTTCATTTATTGAAATTTCTAGCCCTCTGATACAGCGTTCAACTGCTCTGTGTGCTCGCTGGTCACGTGATTACAGCTCCGCTCTGCACGCTCTGCTCTTTGAGCAAAATAACGAACGCAAGGTGAATTTACTGGACGCCGTTCCGATATCATTTTCAGTACGTAGATTCAGTCGATTCAGGGCGGGTATTATAAAACTACTTTGAGAGTTAACTTAAAGTTAACTTCTGGAATTACATGTAATTCAAAAAGTTAACTTCAAGTTAACTGTCAAAGCAGTTTTATAATACCCGTCCTCAGTACTGAATGACCACACAAGTTGAAATCGGAACGGCAAATGACAGTAAAATCAGCACAGTAAATCCAGTACTGGCAGTTGATATCGGAACATAGCCCGGTTACATTAAGAGCCGCTTTCCTGTATGGGAGTGTGTCGCCCGGAGCTACTCGGGGCGTTGAGCTCCCGAGCTGTACGTACCCGTCAACCTGTCAGTTGTCACATCCGTAGGTGGCTATTAAATTATTTGTTTCTTGTTATATCTCGGGATCGAACATTTTCAAAATATAGTTTTGATTTTCTTCAATTTTCAATAAATAAAAAACAAACTGCACCAACAAACAGATAATTATTTTTAAAATTTGACATATTTGACACGAAGACAGGCGTCTCACGCCATGATACTGGAACGGTACAAATCTAGCGCGTGGCGCCCCCGGGGTGCTCTAGAGCGCGCCAGGGCCAGGGCCAATGTGCATACTGGAAAGCGGCTCAGGCGGTC
This sequence comes from Ceutorhynchus assimilis, assembly GCA_917834065.1. Taxonomy (NCBI): domain Eukaryota; kingdom Metazoa; phylum Arthropoda; class Insecta; order Coleoptera; family Curculionidae; genus Ceutorhynchus; species Ceutorhynchus assimilis. The sequence continues at coordinate 10,485,142 of OU892277.1, forward strand.
CCAGCGGCTTAATTCAGCCACTCAGCAGGAACTTTATTCTCGAAATTGGGGAGCAGCGTTCTCATTAGTTGTATTCCTTTCACACCTAGGAGGAGCTCCGGAACAGCTCCGGGGCTTCACGCGCTTATTCCTTTCGAAAAGTGTTTGTTGCACCACGCATCTCGTCCCTGCAAATCGGGGGCTACTCAACACCGGAGCGAGTAGCTCGAGTGTTTCAAACTCTTGAAAGGTATACAACTATTGGAACGAAGGTTCTGTCTTTGTCGTCCGGCATAACACTGACAATGACAGAGCAATCATTCTTATGAGAACGCTTGTTCCTTGGTTTCGAGAATAGAATCCCTGCTGAGTGGCTGAGCTTAGCCGTTGGGACCACTGGATGTACCCATTTGCTTGAGGTTAGGAGTCAGCTAGGTGCAAGGATGATACACACCTAGAAGGATTGCTTATCGGCCTCATTTTTGGTAATCGCTGCCATATTGGTGTGTTACCATTTCCGACGTCATAACAAGTCGTCAGCTGAGCCGCTTTCCAGTATGCACATTGGCGCTCTCTGGCGCGCTCCAGAGCACTTCGGGGGCGCCACGCACTAGATTTGTACCGTTCCAGTATCATGGCGTGAGCCGCCTGTCTTAGTATCAAATATGTCAAATTTTAAAAATATTTATCTGTTTGTTGGTGCAGTTTGTGTTTTATTTATTAAAAATTAAAGAAAATCAAAACTATATTTTGGAAATGTTCGATCCCGAGATATAACAAGAAACAAACAAATAAATAGCCACCCACGGATGTGACAACTGACAGGTTGACGGGTACGTACAGCTCGGGAGCTCAACGCCCCGAGTAGCTCCGGGCGTCACACTCCCATACTGGAAAGCGGCTCTGTTGAAACAGCCTACGTCAAGGCGAGAAATAACATGCTGCCTACGTCACAACTGCAGGTACCTGCCCCTTCGATGAATTGCTTTTTTGTAAATTGTATTTTGGAGTTACCTGGCTATCTACCAAAACAAACAAAAAATTAGTTCGTGTTTGGCAAAGAACGAGTCAATACCTAAAAATCTGATTTTTTCATAATGGCTAAATTTTTCCCCAGTTTCAATTTAGGAAGTGAGCAAGAATTCATATTCCCTTCGAGAATACTCATATTATAATGAACGTCTATGATGCTCTTCTATACCAACAACCTGTATGGGCGGGTATTATAAAACTACTTTGAGAGTTAACTTAAAGTTAACTTCTGGAATTACATGTAATTCAAAAAGTTAAGTTTGAGTTTACTCTCAAAGTAGTTTTATAATACCCGCCCTAAGGGTGAAACTTCTTAGGCGGCGTTCTGATATTTGGACGAAAATGAAGAATTTGAAAAACGCGTCACGGCAAACTTCGCTACTCGAGAGAGAAGAAAGATTTAACGTAAAGAAACGGAGAGAGACAGCTATTGATTAACACAAACCAAGGATTATAAGCGTAAAGAGGATGGCCTATTATTGACAAGCGCTGATAACATTGTGACGTCACTGGAACATTGTGACGTCACTGGAATTTAGGAAGTGAGCAAGAATTCATATTCCCTTCGAGAATACTCATATTATAATGAACGTCTATGATGCTCTTCTATACCAGCAACCTGTATGGGCGGGTATTATAAAACTACTTTGAGAGTTAACTTAAAGGTAACTTCTGGAATTACATGTAATTCAAAAAGTTAAGTTTGAGTTTACTCTCAAAGTAGTTTTATAATACCCGCCCTAAGGGTGAAACTTCTTAGGCGGCGTTCTGATATTTGGACGAAAATGAAGAATTTGAAAAACGCGTCACGGGCAAACTTCGCTACTCGAGAGAGAAGAAAGATTTAACGTAAAGAAACGGAGAGAGACAGCTATTGATTAACACAAACCAAGGATTATAAGCGTAAAGAGGATTGCCTATTATTGACAAGCGCCGATAACATTGTGACGTCACTACAGTGGCTAAATAAACCTTTACATACAGTGGCGACAATAGAGGTTTCGCCGCCATCTTGTTCCCAACCTCTTGTTACTTTTAAATATTAATATATAGGATTTAAGTGGACATCTATCATAAAAAATTGAAATCGACGTATTTGATCACCATTATTAGGTCCATCAAATACGTTGTTCTCCATGATTTATGATGAATATTCACCTAAATCCCATATATTCATATTTAAAAGTAACAAGGGGTTGGGAACAAGATGGCGGTGTTTTCAATATAAATATATGGGATTCTAGAGCCAATCAAAAATGAGACAGCAATAGGGTACTTGCATGGAAAATTAAATTGATTATTGTTTACTGCAAACTGTAGGAAATCGAAAAAAAATAGTTACTTTTTTTTAATTTCACCCAAATATGATTATTCCGGAAGTTATACAAATATTAAGTTTTTTATATATAGATATACTGAGCATGTGCGACGTCACAACTCACAACGTATTATACCTAAGTTATGACGTCGGAAGGACATTTCAAAGCGTTGTATCTCCGTCAATTTTTGACTAACAAAAAAAAGAAAAAACACGTGTTGACTTATTTTTCATGGACTATCAAAATCAGCAATAAAAAAGTTTAATGCAAGGGGCCTATTGTCGCCACTGTGGGTTATAGAGTCACTGTAGACGTCACTACAGATGTGCGCCCCCTTTCGTTATATAGGGTCTTAAAAAAAAACAATCAAAGATTGCTATATAGTTGCTTAATTTGAATATAAAACTACAGGAAGGAGCGTTTTCTATTTGTCACTACAGACAACGCAGGGACGGAAACGGCCATTTTGAGCCTCCAAGTTTGGACTCATCATTTGTTTTGGTGGTTCGCTGTGTCCTCATTCAAGTGGATGTTTAATGGATTTTAGCGGTTTTAAGTGATAATAAGTATTGGAATTAGTGAGAAAAGAGTGAGTCATAATATTTACAATCATATTTAAATAAATATACGCCACTGCCAAACCGGAAATACTAGTCGGCCATATGCAACCTCCACATATTTTGGTCGCGCAGATTCGAAGTTATGCTCCTTCCTGTAGTTTTATATTCAAAGTATGGTTGTTAAACGTACGTCGCATTATTCTTTCTTTATTGGTCAGGATTTTTTACATGACATTTTGACATTAAAGTTCATTGACAAAATTAAACAAAAATATTGCTAAGGCATACGTTTAAAAAACCATAGCAATCTTTTGTGTGTGCGTGTGTGTGTTTTTTTGAAGACCCGTATTACTACTATTCATTGTGTTTTGTGAGTATTTCCGTCATTTATACATTACATATTTGTGTCCTGTGCTTTTTAAAAATTAGTTAAATAAACTGCTCGCCAAAAAAAACGGGACAAGCAATTTTTAGCACCAAATTCAATTTCTAATAACTTTTTTATTTTATTTTTGTTTTTAATGCGGTTTGTGGTATTCGATAGTCCATGTTGTAGACCACGTGGGACAAGAATATTTTTTTCGAAGAAATGCATTTTTGAAGTTATACAGGGTGAATAATAAATTGATGCAAAAATACAAAAAGTATGGATTTCTGCCATATTGACAATTTTTTTTTTTTCGGATTTCTGTATACGCCTTTAGTAAGTTGATATCAATATCTCCAGACGTTTTTGCCAGTTTTTTGATAAGTGCCCTTTGGCAGCAGATACAATATTAAACAACAAAGTTGACAAAATCTTGTGAGCACAATATTTATAGGGCTGTATCTTGAAAACGGTCGTATTGATTTCGAACATCTTTGCAGATTTTGAAAGCTCATTTTTTTAGAGGTGCCACGACTCGCTTGCTTTTTTTGCAGATGGCCCTGTTTACATTATACAGGGGTCGAGGAAAAAATACACCTCAAATTAGGCAAATTATGATAATTGTTCTTTCAACTCTATAGAAATTGATCTGTATGCCTTTTGTTTTCTTTAAAAATTGGTTAGGTGATACTCTGGGCCAATATCTCGGAACACTTTTTTCATTTTTTGCATAAGAGTTTCCTGAAGACCCATTTTAGCACCACAATGTTTGAACGATGTGGCTTACGGTTTATTGGATTGTGAAACGTTTTCCCACAATGGAAGCTCATTTTATGACAATTAATCGGCTATTTTTGGAAATTGAAATTTTCTCATTATACAGGGGTTGCACAAAAGTAAGAGTGAGTTTCCTAAACATTCTCAAACGGCTTTAGCTTGAGAACGAGTTTGGAAGCTTATTTTATGGAAGTTAACCGAGAAGTTAACTCTCCTATTTTTTCTAATGGAAAAAATTGCATTATAGAGAAAGAATTATTTGGCTATTTTTGGAAATTAAAATGTTCTCATTATACAGGGATTGCGAAAAAGTAAACCTGAGTTTGACAAATATTCTCAAACGGCTGTAGCGTGAAAAAAAGTTTGGAAGATGATTTTATGGAAGTTAACTCTCTTATTTTTTCAATGAAAAACTTAGCATTATACGGGGACTACCGAAAAGTAGACTTAAGTTTGCAAAAAATGCTTGAATGGCTGTAACTGACGAAACAATGCTATTCAATTACCAACAATATGAGAAAACTAGCGTATCGGTAGCCAAAGAGCACTAATCAACAAAGTAAAATCACTTTTTCTACGTTTGAACAGCAAGTTTGGGAAATAAGCCAATTCGCATAATTTCAAAACTACCAGTACTAACCATTTTTGGGCAATTTTAATTTTGTTTTTATGCTTGATCTGTGTATACTAAAAGGGTATGTTATGCAAAAAAAGTCACGCCAGGTCGTGAAAAATGAGAGAAACTGATGAGTTTCCAAAAGCGTTCTCAAGTTACAGCCTTTCAAGCATTTTTTGCAAAATTAAGTTTATTTTTCGGTAATCCCTGTATAAAGCGAAGTTTTCCATTAGAAAAATAAGAGAGTTAACTTTTATAAAATGATCTTCCGAAATTGTTTTCACGCTACAGCCGTTTGAGAATTTTTGTCAAACTCAGGTTTACTTTGACGCAACCCCTGTATAATGAGAACATTTCAATTTCCAAAAATAGCCAAATAATTCTCCCTGTATAATGCAAAGTTTTCCATTAAAAAAATAAAAGAGTTAACTTCCATAAAATAAGCTTCCAAAATCGTTCTCAAGCTAAAGCCGTTTGAGAATGTTTAGGAAACTCACTCTTACTTTTGTGCAACCCCTGTATAATGAGAAAATTTAAATTTCCAAAAATAGCCGATTAATTGTCATAAAATGAGCTTCCATTGTGGGAAAACGTTTCACAATCCAATAAACCGTAAGCCACATCGTTCCAACATTGTGGTGCTAAAATGGCTCTTCAGAAAACTCTTATGCATAAAATGAAAAAAGTGTTCCGAGATATTGGCCCAGAGTATCACCTAACCAATTTTCAAAGGAAACAAAAGGCATACAGATCAATTTCTATAGAGTTGAAAGAACAATTATCATAATTTGCCTAATTTGAGGTGTATTTTTTCCTCGACCCCTGTATAATGTAAACAGGGCCATTTGCAAAAAAAGCAAGCGAGTCGTGGCACCTCTAAAAAAAATGGGCTTTCAAAATCTTCAAAGATGTTCGAAATCAATACAACCGTTTTCAAGATACAGCCCTTTAAACATTGTGCTCACAAGATTTTGTCAACTTTGTTGTTTAATATTGTATCTGCTGCCAAAGGGCACTTATCAAAAAACTGGCAAAAACGTCTGGAGATATTGATGTCAACTAACTAAAGGCCCATACAGAAATCCGAAAAAAAAATTATTGTCAATATGGCAGACATCCATACTTTTTGTATTTTTGCATCAATCTATTATTCACCCTGTATAACTTCAAAAATGCATTTCTTCGAAAAAAATATTCTTGTCCCACGTGGTCTACAACATGGACTATCGAATACCACAAACCGCATTAAAAACAAAAATAAAATAAAAAAGTTATTACAAATTGAATATAGTGCTAAAAATTGCTTGTCCCGTTTTTTTTGGCGAGCAGTTTAGGTTCAAAAATACAGAAATTATGACATTTTAAAATGTTATCAAGATAGATGACCACACTGTACCGTTGTATTTCTTTTGAAATAATCTCTCCTTCTCTCTCTCGCACGTTCAATCTCTCTCATTCCCTGGTTTTTAAGAAGTTTCACTTCTACCAAGTTGTTTTTTGAACGAAGGCCAATTCTAACAACGCATTAGGTCGATAAGATATACCTATTTGCCAGAAAACTGCTTTATAACTCCTATATTCACGTGGGTCGATTATTTTTTGTTTTTAAGAGAAAAATAATGTTTAAAGATTCGCTGTCAAGTTTTGTGGCTCTCAATTTTGAAATATAAAATAAGTATAGTCTATCGATAGTCAAATGAGACAGTAAAAAAAATAATATTCCTTTGGCCGTCGGCGTTTTCTTTATGAAGCACGGGCGGAGTAATAGAAATTTATTAATGAGGCACGATACAACTCAAATAGGAATCAAATTTATAAAAACTATCAACTGCACTGTCTTTCCAGACAAAACTGATTGGCAAGCGGCGGCCGCTACAAAGAAATACGCCGCCGCTTCAAAGAAATATGCCGCCAAATACGCCGCTAAAAATTCTAACCAATAAGATATTCCTGGAGTCAACGTTGACTGTATAAAACAACCAATACGATGCATTGTTCGCACTTGGATTTCGCATCCAATGTATAGGGGCACGCTCGATATATTTTTCCTAATAATAGTATAATAATTTTAACGGGCAATACGATAATTTGAGGACACCCCAATTTTTGCCTTGTCTCATTTGAGAAACGATAGACTATACGAAAAAAGTTTAGCTGGGTAGTCTCATCTTCCGATCTGTTTTCACTGAAAGGGGAAAGATCTTTTTAAAGTTTTCCTAATTGCCTAATGAGCTGAACGCCAGCTTAGGCGTATTTTGGGCTAGTGATAGTGGTCCCTAAAACTGATGCTGGAAGCACTGAATTTTGAAAATTCCAGACTTTTGCCTACCTAGCGCACTCATATCACTTTTTTGGCATTTAAACAGGAAAATACCAGTGGCGTACACTCGATCGACCTACGAATTAGGCGATTCGAATCAGCTGATAATTCAAGATGGCGATGCGGCACGAATGTAAACAAACCATTGAGGTTAAACATTGCCTCCATATAAATGTGTGATATTTCTACCTGTTTCAAAGTTTAATTTGATGAATTTTAATTTATTTCAATTTCCTTTAATGTCCGTAGTTAAAACCGAGTTACTTGGAATATTTATCCACCAATAAAATACCTGGGGCATCAGGACCAGCAGGTACAAAACGGACCCCAAGAAGCTGAGCATTTTATCAAAAAACCTTCTCAAACTAATAAAAACACTTTAGAAATTCACAGAAAATACACAGTCTCTTATGGACCCCTGCGTGTTTATTCTCATCAAATTTTACCGACGTATCCACCATTCTATGTCGGTCATTGTCATTTTCCATTCACTAAACAAAGATAGTTTGTCATGCCGCAACACCATCTTGAACGTCAAATATCAAATCGCCCTATGGAGAACCATACGAAAATATACAAAACTGTATGATTATTCAAAAACTGTACATAGGAAACTGTACGATTGTTCAAAAACTGTATTGTAATTGATTCATACTAACATGGAAAGGTTGAGGGGGTAGTCAGAAACAGGAAAATACCAGTGGAGTACACTCGATCGACTTACGAATGGAGAACCGCATACGAAACTGTATGATTAGATATGTATTTTATCTTTAGAACTCATTATTTATAGGTAGGTACTCAATTATTATATTTCAGAGTGTGCCTATATTATTCGTTTTGTGCATTGTGACAGGGGCGTCCATAGGGGGGGGGGGGGCAAATGGGGCACTTGCCCCCCCCCTAGGCCTGGCGATTATTATTGTTTCATGATGCTACCATTGCTATCAGAAGAATAAAAAAACATAATAGCAAAAGTGATACTAAAAGTTGCTTACACTCGGAATAGAACACGATATATGTCTCTTCAGGCGTTTTTTTCGTGCATTTTTTATAGTTTATAGCACATAAATAATAAATCAAATCAAAATTCATACATTATAATTATTAACAGCCGTATTCAACGTCCTCTTTTTTTAATTTTAAAAGCGCTTTGGAACTTGTCACTTTTAAAAATTTGTAGACATTTTCAAAGTCGCTTTTAAAGTTAAAAGAAGATGTTGAATACGGCTGTTGTTTATTTTCCACATCTATTTAACATTTTTATTTTCCCCTCAAAAATTCAAATTTTGTGTTTATTTTCTAAGCATCTATAAGTATAGTCTACGAATTCGATATTTTTTTTTTTAGCTCCAAAATTATTATAAATAATAATTGTCAAATTGACATTCTGTCTATGGTTTAGACTGCTTATGTTGATTCTGTAATATACGTATGTTATGTACGTTACCTAATAAACGGTCTTATTTAAAAAATAAAAAATAAAAGTCCGGTTGCATTGTGATGTGATTTACCATTGTAATACATATTTAAGTAGCTCATTATTGTATTACAGAAACAGAACATATTCCTATCATCTGGCTACTTCTCTTATATGTATGTATAAACGTCTAGACTAAACGTAGATATTTGAAGAGCTTTATTCTGATGTCAGATTATTTACTGACTGCTTATTGAATCATCATTTTAAGTAAATATTAGGCAAGAACCTATTCTTTTATTGATAATCCCTTAATTTTGCTTCGCTACTGGAATTCTAATTCCTATAATGTATTTCGCGTTATGCGTCATATCGTTATCGTAGTTTTCTCTATGTCCACGGTATTTTTCTCCAAGTTTTCCAAATGAATCCAATTAATATAACGTTTTTATTTTATTGACAGACATGACGCGTTTGTGATATACACGCGCCTTGAATTATTTGATTATCTGAAAAATAAATATGATCCTTATAATCCTGCTTATATTAACATATTGCTGTGATTGTTTATATTTCTGATGATTTGCATAGGTATCTTCTCAGAATGACTTCAACTTGAATCTAGCAGAGTGTCGCAATCAATATCAATATTCAAAAGAAAATGCAAGTGTACTGTACATTTAAAGAAATTCCACAAATACCACAAATTGGACATTACACCGAATTTTGCAAAAGGAATAGCATCTTCATGGCTACAAAATACAGTTGCCACAAGAGCTGAAGCCAAGTGAGCCTCATCGCTAAAGATTTTTTTATTCTGGAATGCATCGTCAACTTCGTGTTGTTTTAATATCCATTTGGTGAAGTTTCTGCGCTGTGTATGATCCGCTGGCTTCAGCTCTTATGTCAAATTTATTTTGTAGGCATGAAGATGGCAGATGCAAAGCCTTTTAAAAAAAAATTCTGTAACGTACTGCGACTGATTTTTAGTAAAGTCAATTTTTTCACCGAACACATGCCCAATATGGCCGACTTGACGCTTGACAGACAGAAATGGCGCGCGATTTGAAATTCAAGTTCTGGTTGAGACACCCATTATAAATGAATGGTGTGACAAAAAGACGTCTTTCGGAAATGCTTTTGTGAATGTAGGTAAACAAAACTTATTTGGTTCATCAATCCGTCAACTTATACTTTATACAGTCTTAGAAAAAGCATTCAAAGATATTTAACCGTGGTTTCAATAACTCCTTTGTATAACTCTTTATAGAAACGACTTCAATTTCTGAAACAGAGGCTCTGGCCTTAAACGGACATTGAAAAAGCGTTTTTATAGAACCTTTTGTGGTAGTGAGAAAAAAAAAGAAAAATTATAATTACTGCATTAAGCTCTGTCTCATCTACTTATCCGTAAAAAATCCGCAAATGAAAACAAACAAGACAAAATTTTTCTAGAGTGAACTATTTCCTCTGGGCTCTGTGTGAGGTCTTTAGTTTGTTCCAAAGTTTCAAACAAATGAACAAATAATTATCTTTTTGTATAATAATGACTTTCCTTCTAAAAAAAAAACATGGTTGTTTTAATTTTTAATATTTTTTATAATTTTTTCCAAATCATCTATTTTTAACCAGTGGAGGCTAAATTTGAGTGTTATTTTTCTGTGGGCACCTAAAAATAGGTTCTTATTTTACGTAGGTGTGCCTATCAAAATAATAACATTTAAGACCCGTGCTAGTCACGCATTCATCAACATACATACCACGTCATTTAGAAAAATTAAGTTTTTTTATGAGTTGCAGATTTTAATAACCAAAAATAAAAATACATTTTTGATTCTTGGTGAAATTTCGGGTAAAACCATAATAAACCATAGAAGATTTCGAACTTCTTGATTTTTTCAAGGAAACCGTTATCGTTCGTCCATATGGTTATAATATGGCTATAATAAATACCAACTTTTACCTATATAGGTACGTGCGATCATAAGAAAACGCACAATAACGAATATTTCGAAAAAATAAATAAATAAATAACTTCATCTTGTCCAAATAACCTATACTATTCAGTTACAACAATTACAACAACCTTAAAGTCAGCGGACTTTGTACCTACTTTTTACGACTGACGCAATATTGCATAAAACAATAAAACTGGCTAAAATGGCGAGATTGAAGTCCAAATAATATTCTTAACAATAATCATTTTTGCACAATATTACGAAATTTCGATTGCCGAAATGAGGACATAATTAAATACTTACCTACGGTTTTTGATGCACGTATACAAATTAACAAGTTCTTTACAGAAGACGGAATAAAATATATATTTTTTCATAAGATTAGCAGTATAGGACTTTGAAAGCAACAACGTACCTACTTCCTCTAAATAATTCAAGGCGATCATCTATTTTTTTGTGTGTTATCATCTTGAAAAACATATATTCAGAATTTCACTCAGGTGTTTTGTTATGGTAATGTTTCTGAACTGCCTTTCCTATAAAACCGGAGAAGCTATCTGGAAAAAGGCCACTCTCATAAAACTGAGAAGTTTTCTATTTTCTGATTACTTAGCTCAGCATTTTATTTATGTTATTTCCGCATTTTTTTGGAAAAAAGCATTTTATGCAAAACTCGTAGGTTATTGTTTCCTTCGGTAGACTACACATTGAAAGTGTGAGGGGTTAAATTTTTTGTAAATCAAAGTGCTTAAAAAGTAACCCACTTATAATTATGTTTCAATAAAGTTTTGGGGCTTAAGGCAGCAAATAGGGATAATTTAGTCAGATTATCTACACTTGCGAGTGATCGAAACAGAGTTTGATGATTACCGAGTACTTAGAAAGTTCGAACATTCGGTATTATTGAAGCAAAAATTGTTCACAAATACATTTGATGGTAGGTAATAGGTATGTAGGTAAGTACTTTGCGTACTATACAAACTTTGACTATACTATGAGTTCAATTCAGTTGAATACTGCATAGTGCGTTACCGGATAAACATGTCTTGGTTTTTTTTTTTCTTTAAATATCAAGCCAGTTCCGTTACTATATCTAATAATAAAAAAATGGAAATAATTGTTAATTATGAAGAAATGTTGTTATTGGTCGCAACCGAAGGTGTGTTTGCCACACCACAAGTTCACCATAACAGAACGAAAACAAATTAATTCCTAAAAGCATGATTGTGTGTTTTTTTTTTTTGGTCACGTAGGATTATTATTTGTGGATTAGAGGTTGTGATAAAACGAATAAGTGAACCAGGAAATGACAATTTGTGAACATACTTATGTTAAAGTTTAAAAATAGAAAGATATAAGACGTATGATGTATTGATTTTGAACATCGTTTCAGGAAGTCTCGAAATAGGTGTAATATTTTTTATTTTTGAATATCAATAAGTAAAATATAGTTTTTTTTTCTTCTTTTTTGGGTTTGACTCTCAGGGCACAAGAATAAGTTTACATGTATGACTATACTATTGCTCAAAAGGATGGCAAACAATTGTATCTTCTTATAAAGTCTTACCATACTTCGTACTTATTAACGTACCTACATGTAACTACAATATAATCATAGTTATGTTAAATGGACCAATTTTTCTCTTCAGCATTTCAACTACCTATATAGAAATTTGTTTTATAAAATTGAGACTAGCAAAATAAGTACCTATAGTATTGTACCCCCTAGGGCTGCAGATAGAAACTCAAATGAGAGCTAGGGGGAAGCTATGAAGCTATTGTACAACATTAGAACACAATACAAAACCTGGCGAGATGTTTTGTGCATTAAAAGCAAATCTCCTTTATAACAAACAAACCTTGAACTTTTTCGAAATTTTTGAACTGTCATTAGAAGCGCTCATGTTTCAAGTATAAGTGTGCAAAAAATCAGAATTTTAGATTGTATGCTCAAATTAATACAGCGGGTAATGTTTAGAAAAACAGAGTTTTTCAAATTCGAGCTCAGTCACGTTTAAGGGCCGATTTCAAAGTTCAGTCTTATTAAAAAAAGTTGTACATTCCCATTTCCTATGTGCCAAAGTGTCCTCTACAAGATGATATAGGTTTCATCTGGTTATACCTCGGAATCACCTACCCTCAGAAAACAGCGAGTTAGAGCAGTGATTTTATTCCACTATAAGGAATGTTTGTAGTTCTGCCTATAACCCGGTCATCATAATATTTGTGAAGCAGATCCTAGGTCTCTTGTGTGCACTGAGATATTGCCTCATATCTCGCTGAAAAGTAGCCTCGCAGAAGTTCATCATCATGCAGGATATATTCCCGATAGCCTTGATATTTCCTTTAAATTTACAGATTTTGCTTCTTCTTGCACTAGTTGCTACCTAGGCACCTCCTTTTTCAAGATGCAAATGCGTTTCTAGTATCGCATTAGGATTTCCGGCGCTTCACATCCTCATATTCTGGGAGCTTATGTACCGAGATTTCTGAAACCGCATGCTTCGTCGGCAAAAGATGTTAATGCAAGAAGATGTTGATTATCGTACAGATTTTTTTTTTGAGCCATTGGCAAAAAAGTACGCAAGGGATGAATTGGGGGTTTTTAAACTCTTGCACTGCTGTCATCCTATACAGCTGCTGTCATCCTGAGCCTCTGAAATTGCATAAAAACTGAAAAATGCAAGTCTCAAATAAAGCTCCAAGTTTTTCTAATAAATATTGTTCGTTCTCAAAAAAAAAAAAATCATTATGTGTCAGTGACATGACGCCATTAATGAGTATTTTGAATTTTTCAAAAATGAATTATTGGGTGTGGGTATTACGTATTCCAAAACAATTAAATGATAATGACATCATAGTTTTGCTAATTTTGTTTTATTATAAGACTAGATTCGGAAGCAACTGTTTCTGTTTTACTGCCACTCAGGAACTGCAGAAATGCGGTATTAAATAAAATGATTATTTGAACTATACTCTGGTTGTTTAGCAGCTAACAAAAATAAAATATTTCAAGTTACAGATTTGTTTGCATTTCTGATATTTTTACTGCATCTATCTAGACATTAGATATAGGCTTCCTTATCTTTTTATTATTACATCCCAAATCTATTAGGATACATCCGATAGGTACATGATTAATGTATGATGATAATGGTAAGGTACCGATTTATCAAAATAATAAACTAACTTGCAAATTGGACATTAACTTAGGTATACTTGATTGGATATTAAACCTTTCCACGGTTCCCAAATTTATCTATGTATATACCTACACGTGCCCACACAATTTGAAATTCTACCAAGAATATTTTAAATTTAGTGAAATTGCGATCAATGGCGTATTGCAAAAATCTTTTAAAACTATTGGGAATTTTTTTCCACCTACAACTATAATGCTGAGGTGAGGATGTGAGGGTACAAAAAAATATTTTTGCGAATTAACGGAAATTTACGGGATAAATTTTAATTTGCAGTAAGGATGGGTGTGCTGAATAAACTAATGCAGGTAGACTTCAATAAAGTCTAGGTGCGTGCTGACTTGCTGAGCTATCCTAGTAATAATTCTATTTGCGTGTTTCAATATGGAACTATAAAGCTTATACTAGGTCCTATAATGTTTAGTTTATTTTCTTATCTAATCAATTACTTCAATAGCATATCTACCTATTAGTTAATGAACAAATCACACAAATGTTAGAAGACAAAATAATTTATCATGTAGCCCATGGTCTTCACCTGTTTGGATTGTATCAAAAAACAAGATGCCCTCGTAAATAAAGAAATGGAGAATAGTTGTGGATTATGGGAAAATTAATTTAAAAAAAAAAACAATCGATGATCAGATATTTTACTCGACTAGGCGAAGGAAATACTTCACAAACCTGGATCTATAGCCTCTGGATTCCACCCAAATTCCATAAAAAAAACAGCGTTCAACGTAGAAAATGGTCATTATGAGTATTCGGATGCCGTTTGGTGTGAAAAATGCACCTGCCACATTTTTCAGAGGCAACCTACTATCGGAATTACAGAGAATATGCCTCAATTCAACATCACTCCAATAACACATCAAAAATCTTAGTATTCACAAGATTGGAACAATTTAATTTGAAAATTAAATTAGACAAATCAGAGTCCTTAGGAAAAAATCGAGAAAAAAACAGTAGAATTTTCAGGTCATACAGTGTCCTCCAAAATATTCGCTATACATGGAAAAATTTAGATATGGAAACGCTGAAAGTGGGGCTAGATGGCAAAATTTCAGAAATAGTTATTTGAAAAAACTGATTCTGCGAAATTTGGAGCAAAAGCAACAAAAAATAGGAAATTACTTGTTTTTCGCCATGGATATGCTCATGAATTTGCCGCCAAAACAGTGATCACGTGACCGATGTCAAAATGTACTTTTAGGTTATCGGACATGCAGGATCGATCGCACATAAGAAAAAATTTCATATCCTACAAATAAAAAATGTGGGACACTTCATAATTACACCAAATGGAATGATCATAAAACGTAATCCAAAGACAATAAATTTTCCTCTTCCAAAAACGGTCAAGGAAATAATGTTATTTTAAAAATTTATTGATAGGCTATTACCGGAAATTTATTGAAAGCTTTACAAAACTAGTTTGACAAAGTTGAAAAAATATACACAAAATTTTTGAATGGTTCCGAATTATGTGAAACTGTATTATTGCACGACCCCATACTACAACACAGCCTGATTTTTATAAACCTTTTTTGCTGACAACAGACGCATCAAATTACGCACTCAGAAAGACTTTGTTGGAACGGTCATATCTCAAGATTCTTAGGGCCATAGGAGCTGACCTTCCCATTACATATATGCATGCAGGGGCAGAACATTGAACCGGACTGAATGTAATTATTCAACTAAATAAATATAATGAGGACATTTTTCAAAGTTACAATTTCTAATTACAATATAGGTATTGTAATGAAATGAACAATTGAGCACAGAAGCAACTTGATTGTCTTGTTTGCGAGTGACCTATTTTCTTCAGTCACCTCTGTAGCTATTTTATTTTAACGGATGTACCTTCATACCTAAATACTAAATGTAAATATAAGTCTCTGAAAAGGAAATCTACTTAAGTGTTATGTTGAAAACAAACAAAAAAGTCAAAATATTATTATTTGAATTTGCCAAAATTTTGCATAAACCCATAAATTTTTATGGAAATAGCCCGAGCGAGAATTATTATTTCTCAGAGTATTGGCCACTAAAGTTCCCCGTTCACAAATCGTAAAATAAGTTATACAGATGAATATGTTTTGCATTGCAAATTGAAATTAATATTTTATTGCTAATGGTAATGCTAAAATTAGCATGAAAATTTTCCACAAAGTCATTTGATGTTTCATGGGTCGGTATGCCAGAAATGTGTAGGCGGCGTACAATATTTTGTTCGCATATACCGACACCGACTTGACGTAATAAGTTATCTAGATATTTGATTTTGCGTTGTAACAGTTTATTGTGTGAAAAAACTGTAAGCAAATTCCAGAACCTAAGGAGATAATTATTATAAGAAGCTCTACCCAATATTTCAAAATTTGTACCTTGACATAATATTTTCAAGCATTTCCCGAACAACCAACTCAAAGCTTATATTCAAAATTTTCGAAATGATTATAGAAAGGCAATAAAAACTGCAAAAATCAAATGTAATGATCGGAAAATTCAAGGCGCATCAAACCCAAGCAGGTGCATCTGGGAAATCATAAACGATTTTCGGGGTAAGCCCTCTAAGACAAATACAGACAACACCAACATCAATGCACAGGACTTTAATAACTACTTTGTCAGCATAGCAATAGATCTGCAAAAACAAATTCCCATCGAAGACATGAATCCTATAGATAACTTACAAAACCTACAAATTGACGGACATGAATTCTCTTTCAGGGAGGTCTCTTTTAATGATGTCAGAACGGTGATTGACGGCCTAACAAACAAGACTAGCAGAGACATCTATAATCTTAATATCAACTTGATAAAGGGTGTCAAGAATTTGTTGCTTATACCGTTGACAAAGTTGATCAACATGTGTATCAAACAAAATGCATTCCCAGACTGCCTTAAAATTGCCAGAGTCGCACCTATATATAAAAAAGGGGAAGCTAACGATCCTGATGACTGAACATATGGAAAATGGAGGATTCTTAAATGCAAATCAGTTTGGTTTTAGAGAGGGAAGAAATACGACTTTGGCGGTTTTGAGGCTGGTTGAGAGTGTAATGGAGGGTTTTGAGAGCTCTCAGTACATAGTTTCCACTTTCTGTGACTTGAGCAAGGCTTTCGACTGTGTTTCTCACGACATTTTATTGGACAAATTACCCTACTACAAATTTTCAAATAACAGCATAAAACTGATAAGGTCATACTTAACAAATCGACAACAAATTGTTAATTTTAATAACACAGTATCAGATAAACAGCAAATCAATGTTGGTGTACCACAGGGATCAATCTTAGGACCAATATTGTTTTTGCTTTACATAAATGATCTTCCCAACATTGCTTTGGATGAAATCTATTACAACTTTGCAGACGACACGACTGCACAAACCAAACACACTGACTTACTGATTGCCACTGAAATGGCGGGGGAGGCACAGTCGAGAGCTAGGAAATGGTTCTCAGCAAATAAACTTTTCCTAAATGAAGCCAAGACACAAAACTTCGTTTTTTCACTGAAAAGAACTGAGGCGGTGACTGGCAGTGTCAAGTTTCTCGGAGTCTCACTAGATCAGAAATTACTGTGGGATGCCCATACCGAAATGACATCCAATAAACTAAGCAAAAATGCATTTGTTCTGAGAAATTTGTCATTGTGTGTTTCTCCAGAAATTCTAAAACAGGCTTATTTTTCTATCTTCCATTCACATTTAAGTTATGCCTTGTTAGTTTGGGGCCACTCAAGCGGTTCCCGCAGAGTCTTTGCCTTGCAAAGGCGAGCCATAAGAATAATAGCAGGATTGAAATACAGAGATGATTGTAAACAAGCTTTTGTTGACCTCAAGGTTTTGACTCTCCCAGGTGAATACATCTTACAGAACCTGATGT
This sequence comes from Ceutorhynchus assimilis, assembly GCA_917834065.1. Taxonomy (NCBI): domain Eukaryota; kingdom Metazoa; phylum Arthropoda; class Insecta; order Coleoptera; family Curculionidae; genus Ceutorhynchus; species Ceutorhynchus assimilis. The sequence goes on from OU892277.1 coordinate 10,502,587, forward strand.
ATGTCAGGGACGGTCATGACAGATTTATCCGGCATAGTGATGTTCATGATTATGACACAAGAAATAAAAATAACCTACAACCTATTTACCATCGTTTACATAGGTGTCAAAATGGCCCTGGATATCATTCTATAAATTTCTTCAATAAAATTCCAGAACCCTTAAAAAATCTTAGCAGAATCCAATTTAAGAGGAAAGTTAAAGACATGCTAATTGAATGTGCATTTTATTCAATAGAAGAATTCAGCAACTCCACACTTGTTTGGGTAGGAAATAAATTGCTATCACTGTGATAAATTAAATTAGGTGCTCCAACACTTTTTTCTTTTTTTAATGCCATCTTAACCTAATGTTTGTATTATGTCTGATGTATTTTTTATTGTATATTTTAAAGTGTTTTGATTACTAGTTTATTTTAAAGTGTTTGAATGTATTTTGAATTGTGATAATTATATAATATTTAAGAAAGTATTAATTGTAAATTTTAAGCTACTTTGTGAAATCTTTTTTTTTTAAATGAAATGTTCTACTACTTTTTGACATGTGTAAACACGTAAGTGTAAATGGCACGAAAATAAATGATTTGATTTGATTTGATTTGATTTGATTTGATTTGATTTGAATACCACGTTTCCCGCAATTATTATTACAGCCATAACTTTTTTATTTTTGAAGATCATTTTGTAGAAGAACTTCCTAAATCGAAAATAAAGACATTTCTAGAAAAAAAACAGGCCTTTTTTTAGGACATAAGTATCGTTTTTGAATTAAATTGTTTGAGTACCTATGTTATTGAGTTTGTGGAAAAAATCTAGGTGAATCATATTGCTTTTTATTCAATTTTTAGTTCAAATAGAAATATAACCCTGAATTTTTTTTTTGCAATTTGTTGCAGTGATCTGGTAAAGGAAGGCCAGCGGTTAGTCGTTTCCTTTTTCCTGTTGAGACTCACTGTTTAGTTTATTTCATATATTTACCGTAAAAAGCATTAAAATAACTTTTCAGACAATATCATTTAAAATGCAAAACTCAACGCGCATTTTTGAACCACCATGTAGGCATATTCTAGAACACTTTTAAGCTGTTTGTCTTTTGTGATTCTAGATTTGTAGATTGTAGATTGCATTCGGAGTCGTTGCATCTTCTTCGGAGTCGTTGCATCTTGTTCCAGCCGCGCAAGTACTGCTACCTTTCCAGATATTTTGTGCGTGACTCTGCTTCTAGTTGGTGTCCAAGATTTGTAGGCTTCTCTCAAAGGAGGCCAGCTTCCTGGGTAGTAAAGTGTCCACCTCTTGGTGGGCCTTTCGCCTTCATAGTATTTCAGCCTTTTGTAGAAGTGAGCAGGGAATTCATAGAATAAATGTTCTGTAGTTTTGAGTGTTGAGCATTATCAAAACTATACCTAGTTATTGATATTTCATGTTGAGTTCTTTATTTTATTTGTTATTACAGAATAATCAATCAACCATATTAAGGTACCTACTAATTTTATTACGTAGGTAATTCAGCTTTTTTACTTTTGCACTTAGTTGGCTATTGCTTTTTTTCTGATATTTTACATTAATCGTTCAAAATTTAAAATCTATTCCGCATAATAAAGGGTGTTTTTTTTAGAGGTTTGTTTTTCTACCTAGTAACACTGTTCCTAGTGACAGTAAATTTGACAGGTGACAGCTCATTTCCGTTCATTATATCTTGCCATTTCATTATAAAAAGACTTACGCCAGAGCAACGCTTGCAAATTGTACAAATTTACTTCGAAAATCGTGATTCATTTCGCGAAACTTCCGCTATGTACGTTACGTCCATTTTACGGTCGACATAATCGTCCATCCCAGCAAGTTATTCGGACAACCATGAATCGTTTTTGCACTACGCATACTCTGATTGATAATCCAGAAAAACTCCTTGCTTGGTGTGCTTGTTGGGTTAGTGGAATCATTGGCCCATATTTCTTTAAAAATCATGTCAGCCAGAACGCGACAGTCAATGGAGAGCGGTATCGATTCTTGATTACTGACTTTCTTGTTCCCCAGTTGAATGGCGTTAGTGTGGAAGAGTTCTGGTTCCAACAAGATGGCGCAATATGCCACACAGCGCGTGACACAATCAACTTATTTCAGGAAACATTCGATGACCGTATAATTTCGCGCAATGAACTTTTGAATTGGCCTCCACGGTGGTGTGATCTCACACCTATGGATTCAATTCTGTGGAGATATGTGAAGTCGCTAGTCTACGGTGATAAACCAACAACGTTGAATCGACTGGAAGCCAACATTTGCCGTGTTATTGCCGATTAACGTTCCCACATATTCGAAAAAGTGGTCCAAAATTGGACTCCCAGACTTAGCTTCGTTCGAGCAAGTCGCGGCGGTCATATGCCCCAAATCATTTTTAAGCACTAATGGCATGAAATTAACTTTCTATTAAAGTCAATATCATGGCCGTTTACATGATTTTTATGAGTTTTATTCCAGTTCAAAGTTCTATACCTCTAAAAAAAACACCCTTTACTTTTGAACCATTATCATGTTTATTATAAAATAAATGTTCTATGAAATGTTGGTTTTATTCATGTTGAGTCGAGCTACTTGAGTATACAATGTAATATCAAAAGTTTTCTTCCCTGCATAGTGTGAAATCACCTTAGAAATCACACACAAAAATCAAAAAAGTAAGTAACTTTTCATATTGCAAACTGTTGTTTGTTTTATCTTAACTTAAAATTAATTAGCAATAATTTTTGAATGGCCATATATTTAAAAAAAAAAAAAAATTAAATTGTTTTATATAATATTTGAATAATAAACTTTGTACAAACGAAACCACTACAAATGTCTCATAAAAAACGTACCAAGGAGAGGAGGCTGTGTGCAATATGTGTCCGAATAAGGAAGGAAACAATGTGTATTTCATGCAAAATTACATTTATTGAAATTCACCGTAGTAGAGCGCTTTCGGCCTTCGCCATCATTTGCATGAAATACAGATTGTTTCCTACCTTAAAAAAAGATGAGCATGATGCATCTTCCATAAGATATATTAAAATATAGGTACCAATAAAAAATGTCCACCCTGTAACGGCTACATGTAAGTACAGGCCCCGCAACATAAGGTGGCGAAATTCGTGTGTATGCGTATATTCTAAACAATTATTTCTTATTATGTCTTAGAATGGTTTGTTTTAAAGTAAACTTTCCAACGCGATGCTTACAATCGGACTCTTATTCGCACGCCTATGGATGGCTGTAGCTCCGATACGGCTCGAGGACCCCTCGCCCCAGTTTTTTGCCAAAATTCGATCTACAGACTTAGAACTACGACATATAAAAAATTCAGACATGTTGACTGAAATCTATTTTCGATGGTCCAAGTTCGGGGTCCTTTGGTTTGAATTTTCAGTCCTGATTTTATTAAAACACGGAAGACCAAGCAAAAAATCAGAAAGGTGACGGCTTTGATGGACCAATTTTTTTCACAAAAGAAGGTGAAATCCTGTTGAATATCAAAGGTAATTAGGGAGCGTCTTTAAGTTTTCAAGTTGATCTGATGATCTGAACTTTTGCCCTACCATCATTATTATTTACTATCTGGTCATCTAATGATAGATACGCAAAAACGACAATAATAATATGAAAACATTGCGCATGGGTTCATTATTTCCATTTTTTTTTTGTTATTGTTTTTGTGTGTCAAATATCTCGAAATGTATTTCGAATTATGTTTATAAGCCATTCCAAGCACAATAATAAGTACATAAAATCAAAATAAAAAAAATTAAGGTTAGCTGAATGTCAAAAGTTTAGAAATCGCTTTCAACCTCGAACCGTAAAACAACCTTAAACAAAACCGTGCGTCAGCCTGAAGTTTACAAGTACTGCTCTAAAAATGGTCATCTCTATCATCAACCTTGCGCCAACTGCAGATGAAACCTCAGTTTATTAATGCTAGTGAATTCAACATTAGCTCGAAACTCTACTTCTAGCTCATAAATCAGGCTTACTCCCACGTGACAATTTTCATAAAACAACAAATTATTCAAAGGTTCAACCCCTTTATTTGATTGGCATACGAAAAACAGGAACCACTCACTCACCAACCACGCTTAATTAATTAAAATGTTAATTATTATTATCGTGCAAAATAATCGATAGACATAAGTAGATATTACGTTCAAGGTAAGTTGTTCGATGGTCAACAATGATTTTATGTTATGTTTATGTTGTTGCAAATTCCATAATGCCGAATTATTCAATATCATTTCTGATAGATGTTTTTCCACTATGCCTGATAATAAAGTACCCATATATTATCGAAAAAAATTGCAATCAATGAAGAGTAACAAAATATCAAGGATTTGACGTAGGTAATTTATTAAAATCAATATCTGTTTTCTTTGCTTTCCCACTGTTCCACGTTTCTAATAATTCTATACCTACATACGCCATGCCTACAAGAAACCTGTGTTTGTAGGTATAGCTAATAAGTTTACTTCAAGTAGTAGATGTACGCCACTGGATATGTATAACAATATTTTGGAAATAAGAAAACTCAATTTGGAAAGAGGCAACAAATACTTGATGTTGAATCAATTAACACCACATACATCTTAACAGGTTTCTCTTATTTTCAAGTCGCATAAATAGCAAAATTTGCTTAGCTTCTTAAATGATTCCGGGAAAATAACAATTAATTGCACAGAAGATAGGTAATGTGTTAAAAGCGATTTATTTAAGAATATAATTAGGTAGATATTCACTAATAATAGTTTATTGTTAAAAACCTTGATTTAGCTAGTTTCATTTAAAAAATGCACATTTTGTAAAGTTAGCAAAACACATCCAACAGTTGTTTTACATATTTGAAGTAGGTACAGGTAAAAATACGCTGCAAATTGAATTAATACTGTCAAGGGAAATTCGCTACAACTCACTAACAACAACAAAAACTTTTGAAACTACCTAATTGACTTGTTCCTATTATCGCTTTTTGGTAATTTTATGAATTCTGGAATCATCAATGTAATTTCACTGCGTCAAATCAGATCATCCCAAAGACTCAGGAGACATAATGTTTCATTCATAGGTTCGGAGTGCTTTATGAGGAAAAAAAAATGTGAGTGCGAGGGAAAAAGACAAATCTCCTAGAACCGTCTGGCAACATTGTAAATCATCCGCAATTATGGAAAGAAAAGGAGGGAGTGATATTTTGTAATTTCTTTGGATCGAACCGATCTGACCATTTATTATGATGATAAACATGTAACCTGTCAAGATGACCACTTTCAATTTACCTTTGGGGCCGCGTTGGATTCGATTATAAATCGTGTAGTAGGTACGGGCCTTCCCCTTCGAGTGTTAGTTTCGAGAATCTACCTTTCTTTCTTTAAGGATTAGAAAGAAAAACTCTGTAATTTTTCTGGAAACCTGTAAGGTTTGCGATAAGATCATATCTCGTTTTCATTCGGTCACTTGCTCTGTTCTTTCCCTACTCCAGTCTTTCGATTGAATATTCTACCTCCTGGATGTGATCAAGATCTTCATAGAGGTGGTTCGTCAGCAGGCGAGTGTCGTTTGCCTCATCTTGATTCGAATAGACCATCTCGTTGCGTCCCTGTAACGGTGGTATTAGAAACTTCAAGCAAACCTTAAATTTTTCCTACGTATCGACTTACGTTGACCGCCTAAAACTTCCTTTAAGCATGGCCATTCATTACGTATTACGTAAAAGGCAAAAGTACAAACCCTCGTGAAACAAACAGTATATTTTTTATCTTGACTGCGCTTGTGCAACAGAGTCCAATGGGAAGCGAGTTTGTCACGTGTTTGCGTCATACTTACATTCAGGGTTGGGACTCTGTAACGCATAGAGACATTTTCTCTATTTCTATTGACGTCCTCTGTCTATACATTGATTTCGGAAAGAGAGAAGAAAACAGGAAGTGTCATAGCGATAAGGATAACAATCTCTATCCGTAACAGAGTCCGAGTTCTTCTTTCTTTGTAACGTGTAATCCGACAAAAAGCGAACTAATACTTTACTCTATCACTTCTGAACTCACCGCAGTGTTGTTTAAAGTTATGTACTTGTCATATTCCTTTGCACTTTCATTGTGCGATGTTACCGGATGGAACATTTATCAAAATTAAAGTGCAAGCGATGTTAAAAGACACTTTAAAGCACTTCTCTTGTCTGATTTAAGGCGTTGTGAAACACTTGACACTATATCACTTTTTTAATGGGTGCATATAATGTTCGATTTTTATTATCTACATTCATTCTACAACAATACAATCTGGCTACATTGCAACCCACTGTTGCGCGCATGTCGTGTTTTACTACTTCCTAACTTGTATTCATATAAAAATTTTCCTGTTTATGCGAGACAGGTCAATTGCCTAATGTGTCATATTTTTCTATATTGTTTAATTGAAGATGGAAAAATGTGTTTTGTGTAAATTGCCACTAAGTGAGCGTGTTATTACTAAAGTTGATGAAAAATGACTGAAAACATTACTGACTGCTAGTGAAAAGCGTTGACGTTACGTGAAATTTTTAAAAACATGAAATCAAAAATAAAAAGTATTACAACCAGAAAACAATCATTCAAGTATCTACTATTTTGATAAAAGAAAAACTTATGTCTGAAGCTGTCGCCAGAACTGATCAGTGGGGTGAAACTTAAACACCAATATTTTTGGTTCTAGGTGGTCGTTCTATGTATGAATAGATTTGCAATTTTATCACCTACAAAAAAATTGGTAACGATATTTTTCGCCAAGCTTATAGTTTTCAATTAATCTCGGGGCAAACTTTCTTTTGATGCACCACTGGTGCGTACCACGTGATAATATATGAGCTCGCAGTACGTCGTTTTCAGGGGAATTTTGTCAGCTTCAAAAATACTTTCTTGACATTTTTTCTTAAAGTGGATAGTTTTCGAGAAAATCCCCAAAATATTGAAAGGGGGGGTTTGGGGAGCGAAAAAAGGAGGTTGCGGAAGGAGGATTCTCCAGGACTTTTAGTATATTAATATTTAGCCCTAAATTATGATGTATACCAAAAATTAGCGCTATATTATTTTTGTCTAGCTTCACCCAAAATTTGAACTATCTTGACTCAAGTATATTCAATAATGAGTTGGAAATTCTCAAAAATGCATTAAAAGCACTAACATTGCTCAAGGCACCACAGTTACATTCATGTTTCACGAAAACAAGAGAAAGATTGTAGAATCAAATAAGAATAAAAAAATATAAAACTTAATTTAAATTGAGAGCCGAGCATAAAATTAGATTAGATTTACTAAATAATTTAAGGGGCATCAAAAAAATATCAGAATTTGGTTTTCGCATTGAATTTTTGATGATGAAAAAATATACCTACACAAAAAAAAACATGTCTGCAGCTCTAAATTACTGTTTAGCATCTATTCACTAATTTGTTATCTTTTTTGCGACTTTTTACCGTCTAATCTCTACCTATAAATCTACATTTATACCTATACGTATAGAGAGCATAGTTGACGGAATTATTTCAGAGTACCCTGAAGCTATACGGTATTAATGTACGGATGCGGATGGGTCCATAATATAGAAAACGGAGATGGGCTGGGTCGTGCATTTCATATAGGTACCAAAAGTACGAATCTTCTATAAAGGAATAAGGCTTTTCGGGCTGTTTATATTTCGCCTTTGACTTTTTGTCGAATATTCTGGAACAATCCGGCGATTCTTTGTTTTTGTAAAAATTTCTGGAGCCGCAGTCCTGTTTTAGTGTCATATTTCTTCTAGTTCTTGCAAATTTTTCTGGAGCTGCTCCTGTGCTACCTGTTTTTCTTTCTGTCGTCCGTTTCTCGATCTTGCAAAATTTTCTGGAGCCGGTCCTGTTCAAGTCAAAACCGCTCTCCTTCCACATCGCGAGACGCTTATACAGAACCGTTTCAATCATTCTCTAATTTTCTCGAGAATTCTTCTAATAATCTCCGGTAATGCCGATCAATAATTATTCTCTGGCTAGATGATTTCTTCAAATCCAAACTTCCAGTTAATGGGCATACGACCAATACGTACGCCGTCGTACGGGTTTAAAAGCTATCTCAGTTATTTTATAACAATATTTTAAAAAATAGTGCGAAAATTCGTAAAACAAACTCTGTCTTTAAATTTTTAAAAGATAGCCTAATTCAAAGGAGGTATCAAAGTCTGAGGTATACACATTCTAGAAATTGATATCGTGCTATTTTCTGTCATACATTCATACTTTTTACTAGATGTATCTGTTTGAAATATCAAAGTCTAAATCATTTTTTGAGAAAAAAGATGATTAATTAGTTCATCAAATATTAATGTTTGTTATTTCGTTGAATGATACCATTAATTATAATAAGGTTGATACCTAGTTTTATTACACACTTCATAATTCAATAATCTAAATAGATTAAATTCACTTAAACTTACAGCTCATGGAAAATTCCAATCAATGAATTTACAATTTGCTATGTCAAAAATGCAAAGACAGTGAAAAACTGTCTATTTATTTTGATATGTGATCTTTTGATAGCTACTATTTTTGACAAAATATAGGGAGGTCCAAAAAAAACCGGAATTTTGTTTTTGAGCTGTAATTTTTTTATTTGTTGACCAATTTTCTTTTGTTTTGGCTTGTTTGAAAGAGAAATGAACAGGCTAACGAATCAGAGTAAAACTTTTGACATTTGAGAAAAATCCAAAATGGCGGACTCCTTCAAAAATTGCCTAGTTTTGGATAGCGCTGGAACTTTTTTGTGACACCCGGTATAAGTTTTTTTAATAAATTCTTAAAGTTCATTATTTTGCAAACATTTTAAGACCCTGACAGAAAAAATCGGTTAAAAACTAAGTGAAATATTGAATTTTTTGTAATATCGAATTTCAATTTTTTATGATGACAGCAATATCTAAGATATGCTATTTCAGCTAGATTTTTTTTTTCTACTCGACATATTTTTTCTATTTCGGACTTGTTCGAAAGATAAATAGATAGGATAAGGATTCGAAATGAAGAATTTGACTGTTGAGAAAAAATTAAAGATTTCCCAGTTCCTTTAACATAGCCAATTTTGAAAAAGTTAATGATAAGTTTTCTAACAATACGACTAATATTTTTATTTATAAAGTTAAAAAAATAAGGTAAACACATTGAAGGGGCAAGAGGCGATATGCTCTCCGTGGGCCTCAACAACCCATGCTAAACGTCTACGCCAAGAATCGATAGAATTGGCAATGTTACGTTGTTCCAGCAGTTCTCCCCAACACTCAATGATTCGGTTGCGCAGCTCTCCTAAATTATTGAATGTAGCCCCATTTTCGTGGACTTTTTCTCCCAAATCCCCTCATAAAAAGTAATCGCAGGAATTCAAATCTGGGTTATTAGGCGGCCAGTCAACGGGCTGTATAAAATCCGCAAGTTGCTCTCTTAGATAGTTGATATACGAACAGTATTTATCACTTTTAGATATCTCATAAAAAGAGAAATACAAAAACTTACAATTTTATCAAAGTTTTTGTGAGAACCAAAATCTCAACAATAAATGTTAACTAGGTGAGTTATAAAATTACCTGCATAAAAGTGTAGTCTTGAGGTGTGAGCTGTTCAATTTCGGATAAAGGTTCCTAAAGTTAACAGGTTGTCTGGTAATGGGTAACTTGATGACGCATCTAGAGTGCCATATGGAGATTTGCATTATGTTCAGGCATTCAGATGACGTCATAAAAGTTATCAGGCAATCTACCTCTCTCAAACAACCTTGATTTCGGATAGCAATTGGCGAACACAAGCTGACAATACTTGCGTGAATCCAAGCGAACTCCTTGGTCGATAACAATTAGTTGTGCTTTGTGGCTTCGAGAAATTGCTGCAGATAGATACCATTAAATAACTGCTGAATTTTTCTCTTCCTTTATCTGCTTTTCGAGCTTGGAGGGAAATTCGTAGTTGGTCGTTTTGCGAATTCTTTACTCCGGATAAGGTGAAAATTTTCCTATCACTGGACCAGATTTTTCGGATTTCAGCACGGGCACTAAATCTATTAAGTAGGATAGTTCAAATGTTTAACATGCTTCAGCATTAAATCACTGTCAACTATCTAAGAGAGCAAGTTGCGAATTTTATAGAGCGGCCAGTCAACGGGACTGGCTGCTGGCCGCCTTATAGCCCAGATTTGAATCCCTACGATTACTTTTTATAGGGTGATATAAGGCGGAAGAAAAAGTCCACGGAAGTGGGGCTACGTTCAATAATTTAGAAGAGCTGCGCAACCGAATCATTGAGTGTTGTGGAGAACTGTTGGAACAATGTAACATTGCCAATTTTATCGATTCTTGGCGTAGACGTTTAGCATAGGTTGTTGAGACCCACGGAGGGCATATCGCTCCTTAAATGTGTTTACTTTATTTTTTAAAATTTATAAATTAAAATATTGGTCGTATTGTAAGAAAACTTAACGCTAATTTTTTCAAAATTAGCTATGTTGAAGGAACTGGGAAATCTTTAATTTTTTCTCAACCAGTCAAAATCTTCATTTCGAATCCGTACCCTATCTATTTATCTTCCGAACAAGCCCGAAATAGAAAGAATATGTCGAGTAGAAAAAAAAATACAGCTGAAATAGCATATCCCAGATTTTGCTGTCAATATAAAAAATTTAAATTCGATATTACAAACAATTCAATATTTCACTTAGTTTTTAACCGATTTTTTCTGTCGAGGTCTTAAAATGTTCGCAAAATGATGAACTTTCAGAATTTATTAAAAAAACTTATACAGGGTGTCACAAAAAAGTTCCAGCGCTATCCAAAAATAGGCAATTTTTGAAGGAGTCCGCCATTTTGGATTTTTTTCAAATATCAAAAGTTTTACCTTGATCCGTTAGTCTATTCATTTCTCTTTCAAACAAGCCAAAACAAAAGAAAATTGGTCAACAAATAAAAAAGTTACAGCTCAAAAACAAAATTCCGGTTTTTTTTGGACCACCCTATATATACATTTCACATTTTTAAAACATTTATTTGTGGTTTCCTTCATATTATTATTATCCAAAGACAAAAAGAAGACGATTCCGTTTTTTTTTTGTCTTAACCGTAACAGCTGGATAGCAAAAGTTTAAAATAGGATAGGTCTGTCTTTAAAAAAAATTAACCAAGAAATAAAAAAGTTTTGGTTGTGTGAATTCCACCCCTTATGCACTATCTAAGAATAAAAAAGTTGCGTCGAAAGAGGCGCCTCATAACAGATTTCATCCCTATGGCAAAAACAATTTTTTATTTTTTTAAATTCAAATTTCCATTTTTTATACATAGTCGGTAACGATGCATTCTTAGACTAAGGAAAGTTCGGTTGAATCGACTTGTTTTCACCTCAGGAGTAGGTATGCAGTATCACGGCACTTGAAGGGACACCCTGTATATTAAATATTAAATATTATGGATTGAGTATAAATGGATACATTAATTTTTTTTATTTGAATACGTTAGCGCGCATGTACGCAAATGTTATGCGCATTTTTATCTCGAAATACCTGTCGAAAAATTAATATAAATCAGTTAAATGGTTAGGTAGTGTAAAACCGTTCGTGATCCTTGCCGCGCGAGTTCTATCGCAAACGTTAACCCTAATTAGCGTGTTTACAATAATACGATTTTTGTGTTACCTTCAAAATTCAAATTAATTAAATTCAGTTCACCAGTGCAAATTTGCCGGACCGTTATTGCATCGTTTGAATTTATTTTTCACCCATCATGGATATCGGCGATGTTTCTTCCAGAACCAATTTATTGGGAAGTAACACCATTTACAGGCCTACCGTAGTGCCCAAAAGGTAAGTGAAAATTAATTTTTCCGTTTCATTTTTTTTTTTTTTTCATTCTCATTGCACATAATACTTATGTAGGTGGATACCTAATCAAAATTGGTACTTGATATAGGTACCCAGTACGAGGTGGGCATATGTTGATGAGTTCCATATAAACTTTGACTTTGTTTTTTTTTATGAATATTTATTTTTACGACATTATGGCAAATTTGATTGAACAGTTTGCTGATGATCTTAAGACCAATAAATAAAGAATTACAGAGTGCATTTAATACAAATAATTTTTGAAATTCTATTTCTAAGCTTATAATTTATTAGACCTAGACCAAAGATGTAATACCTTTCTAGAAACTAAAAGTTTATTGTTGCTGATAACGGAACTTCCTGATAGTCCAGTGAATATAATAAAATGGGTTTTTCAAAAAATTTTACGAGGGCAGGCTGATTTTTTCAGAGCTTATTGGAGACCGTGTCCTGAGTATTGAAACACTCGAAAGCGTTCGGCCCCATTGGCCTTTTTTTATTAATTTTTTTTTTCGACAAAATTACCGTAATAAAAGTTGCAGATAATAACATTCTGATCAACTTTGCCCTATGCCTTTTTTTGATAGCTATTACAGTGCTTCAGAATTCGGAAAAAATTAAATAGCAAACCTGCAGATTATTGTATAATAATACTATGTTCCTTTATAATTAGTGAGGCTTCTACAACTTTGCGCTATTTAGGTTCAAAATTGCAATAGTTAAGCCTCACTATTGATATAAGGAACCGGGAACAGACCTATAATTTAAGTTAATGTGAATGCATTTTTGAGCTTGAATAGCGTAGAAACAGTCATTATCATAGATGGTATATTTGGAATCAGGAGAAAAATCATTCTGTCCAAATATAAACACGGTGTTCTAAAAAAAAAAAAAATGCAAGCGTTTGTCATCATGACAGTTAGCACTTGTCATTTGCCCGTTTCGACATGTGCAAAAGATAATAAAAGTAAAACTCTACAAATCTTGTATTTACCGTTTTTTTTTTTTGTTCAAGTTGTAGAAGAATATGGAACAGATTATACAATAATCTGCAGGTTTGTTATTTAATTTTTTCTGAATTCTGAAGCATTAAAATGGTCGCAGCGCCTTTAACTTTAATAGCTAGCAAAAAAAGTCATAATGCAAAGTTGATCAGGATCAGAATGTAATTGAAAGAATATCCATTTCCCTGGATCATTGTTAGTTAGTTAGTTCATGGGTTATGGGAAGGAAGAAAGAAACCACTTATCTTACGGCGAGGTTTCATGTATACTTTTTCAAACCTCAGAACCGATTGATGAACTTGAAAAAGTACACATGAATATAGGAAACGTCGCTGTAAGATAAGTGGTTTCTTTCTTCCTTCCCATAACCCATGAACTAACTAAGTTAGAAGGTAATTATTTACAACTTTCATACAGGTAATTTTGTCGGAAAAAAATAGATAAGGCAAAGGCCAATAGGGCCGAACGTACGATACTTTCGAGTGTGATTTTTTGGCCCAATACTCAGGACATTGTAGATTGTAGATTGTGGGGGGAGTCGTTTTGGCTTTCCAGCCGCTAAGCACTGTTACCTTTGCAAATATTTTGTACGTGAGTCTGCATCTTAAATTGTCTCCAGGAAGCGTAGACTTCTGCCAAAGTATTTTTCTGGGTGTCAGTTGGCCCACTTCTTCTGGTGACAGTGTTACCCCCTCGAGAAATTTGAGCCTCTTGCAGAATTGGACTGGACATTCGCAGAGCAGGTGCTCTGCGGTCTCTATTGCGTCTGCTCAGAATCTGCAGAGATCGTCTTCTGCTCTGCCCATTAATCTTAAGTGGTATTTCACCAGGCAGTTTCCTGTGAGCAGTCCTATGACCATTCTGATGTCTGGCGTGCTCATGTTTAGGAGCTGTTCAGCTCTTTTTGCTGAAAGGGTGATAAACATTTTTGACTGTCTCAGTCCCGGAGTGTACCTCCAATATGATGACAGTTGGTCTTTCTCCCATTTGTCGAGTTCTTCCATATGATGTGGCTTTTCATTAAGCCACAATAGGGCTCTGGTCCGTGGTATGGTGTTGAGGCCCCTTCTTTTGCGAGGCCATCTGCTTCTTCGTTTCCTTCTATGCCTCGATGACCAGGCAGCCACATCAGCGTTACCTGGTTGTGTGTCGCTAGTGTTTTTAGGGTCTGTTTACACTCCCAGACTAGTTTTGAGGTGCATTTGAAAGCCCTTAAAGCTCAATTTATAAACTTGCTGTCGGGATTCCGTTTTGCGTCGGCCTTGCTGGTTACCGTGTTTGGTCCAGGGTGACCCCAAGTATTGCACTTCGTTGGAAAATGTTAGTGTTGTACCGTGGGGGCTTCTAAATTCAGCTTCCTTCTTCTTGTGAACGGGACAAAAATTGTTTTGCTTGGGTTTAGAGATAATCCCTCGCTTTCGCTCCAATTTTTAACGATGTTTAGAGCTTTTTGCATTCGGCTTGTTATCACGCCTTCATGTTTGCCCTTGATTATAATGGCCAGGTCATCTGCATAGCCTATGACCTGGTATCCAGCAGTTCTTAGTCTGGTGAGGATTTTGTCCACCACTAGTGTCAATAGTAGTGGAGAAAGAACACTCCCTTGAGGACACCCTCTGACCATGGTGGCGGTAGTTGATACTCCGTTTATTTCAGCCTATTGTAACGGTGTTTCAGCATCGACTCTATCGATTTTACAATTTGGACTTTAACATTCCATTCTTGTGAGGCTCTAGCGATTGATTGATATGAGGTGTTGTCGAAGGCATCCTCTATGTCAATGAATGCTGTGAGAGCGATCTCTTTGGACTCGATTAACTCGAACATAGTCTCCAATCAGCTCTGAAAAAAATCAGCATGCCCTCGTATCATTTTTCCATAAACTCATATATTATTCACTGAACCGCTAAAACCGCAGATAATGCAGAAGATATGAAATATACCTGGATCAAAACAAAAAATCCTACATATTAATAACTTGATAAGCACTGATTGTATTCCTGTTTTGACTAGGCTTTAAATTATTCTAAAGATAACAATATTTGCATGCAATGATAAATATCAGATGCCACGAAAAATTTATTGGAAGAATAATTTAAATACTTACCTAAAATATTCAATATTCTGAAGTTTTTCCTTCTTTTATAAACCAAATTTCAATTTTCCATCGTTTTCAGTTGCGGTATTGCCTTATGTTTATTATCTCATTATGCATCAAAGATAATAATGCCTTTTCAATGTTAGATTAGAACAGGTTTTTTTCTTAATTCCACCATGCGCTTATGCAAGCTATGAATATTTTACATTATCACAGTAAATTTTCCTACATGCATAAACATAAGAAAATTTTGATACCTTTCAATGACAAAACATTATTTAAAATAATAAATAATGCATTCTAAAAAAAAAAAATAATCAAGTTCAGTTTATTGGTCATGAAGCTTTTCTTCATATCAAAATTTTACCTTCCTCTGGCATCCTACTGGTAACGCCACTGAAAAAATACTACTTCCTGCTCTTCAATTATTACCCAATCAAGATGAAGAAATAAAAGTGGTAACCAAGCGTAAACAAGCAAAAAACAGAAAAGCTAGATAAGCATTGTTTGCGATTTTTATTAGGTGAAGGTAGCGCAAGATATATTTTAGCGAATTTTTAAGAGAAGGTGATTCGTGATTTTGTTTATTATTGGCACACGCTTTCACCACCAGTCAGGATTTAAAATTTACTGACCGCCATTTTTTCGTATTAATAGTGGGTAGGCGCAAAAAAAGGCATTGAGATTAAGGGCGGCCATTATAAAACTATTTTGACAGATAACTTAAAGTTAACTTCTAGAATTACTATGAGAAGTAACGTCATTCCAAAAGTTAACTTCTAGTTATTCTGTCAAAATAGTTTCCAATGTTTGTTTCGGGGTAGAAGAGATAAAAAATATGCAAAATGTATGTCAAATTTTAAACTCAAATCACGCTCTTGATTCTTGTTAACCGGTATTTGATATCTGAACATAGGAAGAAAAAGCAATCAGATCCGTTGCAGCTAAGAAAGGTCCACATTTCCAAAAAAACAAGATCTGATTAACTTTTAGGCTTTGAGGTATGTACAATGTAGGTACATACAAGGTGGAAAATTAAAAAGGATCCACCTGGATTTTCTCGAAAATTATCAGGAAATTAATTAAAACGCCGAAACACGTCGATTTTGTTTGCAAAGGGGACACTTTTTGGCTATTTCAAAATTTTCCTAGCTTGCACCCCCTTACCGGGGTGTGTTACACCTTGAAAAGTTGAATAGGGAAACTGGGTTGAGTGGTACCTTGTTCGAGAGGTATTTGAGATGACTTTACAGATCTGTCATTTTTTTCAAAATCTGACTTCTAGTTTTCAAGATATTGCCTCGGAAGTTGCCATGGGGCGAAAAGAGAATGTGTGTTTCCTGAAAATATGAAAAGTGGGTCATGTTTGAAAGGTTATTCAAGAGGTTCAAACTAACAAAGAAACAAAGGTTCAAAATAAACAAAATTGACGTGTTTCAGGAATTTCAATTTTTTCTTGTAGAAATGTACGAAAAACACTTTCTCTTTTTGCCGCATGGCAACTTCCGAGGCGAATATCTTGAAAACTGGTAGTCAGATTTCGAAATAAATTACAGATCTGTAAAGTCATCTCAAATACCTGTCAAACAAGGTAGCACTCGACCCAGTTTCCCTATTCAACTTTTGAGGGTGTAACTCACCCCGGTAAGGGGGTGCAATCTAGGAAAATTTTGAAATAGCCAAAAAGTGTCCCCCTTGGAAACAAAATCGACGTGTTTCGGCGTTTTTCTAATTTCCTGATAATTTTCGAGAAAATCCAGGTGCATCCTTTTTAATTTTCCACCCTGTATATCTGAACTGTATTGATGAATATTATTTAGTTTAAGATAATTTGGGCTTAAAATAACAACAATAATTAACCTACCTACTCAGGGGGGAAAAACGAAAAAAATAGACTAATGAGAATAATAGTTCAAAGTTGCTTAAAAGGCATACACCTGCTTTCGGAAAATTTGAACAATAAACAGTGTTTTTCACACAAAAAAGTTATTTTCGTCGGACAAAAATATTTTTTATTGATAATTATTGGCACGCGAAGCCGAATCATTAAAATTGGAATTTAATCGCGCCAGCTTGTTGACAAGGAAGTTTCACAATTTCAAATATCCACCTATATTGCCAGATTTTTTTTTGAAAACCATCATTCCAGTTTTTTTCCATAAACATATCTGATTCGCCAGCGGACATTTTCGAAAGGATATCCGAACGCACTGCTCACGTGATGTTGGTCACGTATAATCGAGCGATAAATTATTACGTTTGGAGGTACCCACTTCTCTTGGTCTACCAGTCTCTTTTCGAAGTATAAACAAGAGAAAGAGTCACAAAACGGCACGTGTTGAAAGCATTTATAATTTATGAATAGAATAAGTGAGCATCGGATGAGAGTAGTTAATATAGAGGATTAGATTTATTTGAACGAAGATGCCTTCTCAAGCCATGCATGCCTTCAGAGCGCTTTGCAAGGGCACCATAGATATGTACGGCTTTCTTCTGCCAGTCTCATTTTTTCCAGTTGCTTGTTGAGTCTGCAACGCCCTGTCATTTTAACACACCGTTATCCTTATAAGTTTTAAAAGCTTCTTCGTCTGATATATAATTTAATTAACTTAACATTGATGAAATCAATTTCAATTGAAACTTTATCCTTATAAGCTTGCGGCTGTGGTTTAGTAGGTCCGATGTGAAATTGGGCAAGCAGGATTTATTGAACTGCTTTGCTTGTCGTTGTCCTGGTGTTTACTGCCACCAGCTCTGGAACTCCCTGTCTATCCCGTTCTTGATAGATGTTTTGAAAACGTCTACTGAGTTTCCGCAAAAAGGTCCTCCTGGGCCTATCATCTCTGTGGCTGAGCCTCATTTGGCTAAGATGTCAGCCTCTTTGCCCAGCTGGCCCAGGTAAGTTTATTAGACAAACCCACCTCATCTAGGGCATGTATACAGACCCGACCAGTTTGGAGCTCATCTTCTGGAAGCTGATTACCTTTAGATCCGCTTGGCTGTCTGAGTAAATAATAATGCTTTTTTCTCTCAACTTTTTTTTCTTTTATCAGTATGGCATTATTGCAGCGATTTTCACCTGAAACACCGGCGTACTATCCGAGACTTATGGATATCTCATATCTCCACCATAGTCCAGGGGTCGTATTTTCGAAAATTCTCGCATACGAAATTTGATTCGATTTCGAATAGTCCCCATTTAATTTACATTGCTGTCAATCAAATTTCGTATACGAAATGTACTCGAATAAATTCGAAAATACGACCCCTGTCCTTGGATACCGGCTCCAACTCCTTCGTTGGTTTTGGAGCCGTCGGTAAACCAGATTTGGTCCTTCCTTTGAGTTTTTTTTATCCGGTATGGCTACCCCAAAATACCTGCTGAAAAGCCTGAACGATGACAAGAGGAGTTTTTTTTTTTAACTGAGGGCATCTCGAACAAGGTGCTGACCTCTTGATCCTCCTCTATATTCCAGCTCACGGTCCTTTGGTGTTTTAATTGGACCCTGGCCTTGCTCGACTCTGTGAACTTTTAGTTTTTACTTTACCCTGTATGAAGATATGTTCTGGCGGCAAGTTTAGCTCTAGGACGGCAGTACGGGTTGTTTTCATACCCCCCGTGAATCGTGATGCATATGCAAACTAGCCTTTGCAAACTTTGGAGCTGTCTGATTGCTACAGCCTGACTTTCGCGCCCCAGGCAATCGAGCCATAGGTTATCATTGGTCCTACTACCATTTTAGATAGCCATAGGTTCATTTTTCGGTTAAGTCCCTAGCTTTTTCCACAAAGCCTCCTGCATCTCCCAAGGGCAATTTTTGCCTTGTGGACTACTTTGTTAAGATGAGGTCATCTTTTGGCCAAAATGAATCCTAGATGTTTCTGCCTCTGACTACCAAGACTATGTCGTCCGCGTAGCCAAGGCAGTGAAATCTCTTATGGGCCATTTTTTCCAGAAGAACGTCGACTAGGACCGCCCAGTATACTGTCGATATAACGCCTTCCTGTGGGCAGCCCCTTCGCACTTTTGCTTCTACTGTATCCTTACCCAGAGATCTAACTACCCTGTTTCTTTCGCTGGCCTCTTTCCAGTTGCATATGGTGTACGGAATGTTCCTACGCATAAATGCGTTCATAAGTGATGCTGTTCGTCATCGATTAACTTTTTCAGGAGCCTGTTTAGAACATCCAATGCGGAGTCTGTAGACTGGTTATATAGGCATACTGGCGATCGCTTAGAGGATAGATTATCAGTTTGTGGTCCCTAATATATCTATCCATAATTCTTTTCAGCTCTTTGTGCCGATCTTTGGCAAGTAGACTAATGTCACCCCTTGTCATGCTTCTGGTATATGTCTAGCCCTAAGCGATGCATGCTCGGAAAATTTTGCATAGGTCGGGCATCAGTAGTATGTCCTGACCTTTCTGGAGCAGTGCTGGTTAGATTCCATCTAGGCCTGGCAATTTGAAGGCCTGGAACTCGCATATGGCCCATTTGATCCTCTCATATGTTACCAACTCCTTTGCCAGCTGCGCCAGTCCACTTTTAATGGTCTTCTGGTCCTTCGGACTTTTCTGTCGGCATAGATTAACAGCCCTATAGGCTTTCCTCGTTATTGCTCGTATAGACGCTGTTTGATCTTCTTAGGGATCCAGGGCCCCCGCAGTAACTTCCCTTGCGAGGACTCTGTGCACCCTGTCGCACTCCGGCGTTTCTGTGATTTCTTTACAGAACCGCTCCCATGATTTTCTTTTTTCCTTACGAACCTCCTCATTGTACTGCGTAGGTTTTGTTGTACATGTATTTTTGTCTTGGTTTATTTTCGCTTCGTTAAATAACCTTCGACCTCGGATCTAAGATCCTCTAGCTAGATGATTATTCCACCAGACTGTCTTCTTTCTCCGTTGTCTTGGTTGTTCCGGATCCTGATAGCACAGCTTCTGATAGGCTACATGTATTGCTTGTTGTTTCGCTCGATCAAATAGGTAGGTACCTACATCTTTGCATGACCTTTCAAACAAACTGGACAAATCAAATAATTATCTCAGATTGACATCAATAGGTATTAAAAATAATTAATTACACAAAACATTACGCATTTATGTCAATTTCAATCAATGCTGAAAAATTCCATTATTTTGAGAAGTTATAATATATTATGAGGAACGTTTTAACAACATCGGCCTAAATGTAAAATTGTGCAATTAAGTTTCTAAAAATAAACTACCTAATGAGTGAAATTCTTGCATTAGAAGAAGCAAGAGTATGTATTATGTGAAACGGAATTCTGATTTTACAACGGACTCGGCAGCAGCGGTCAAGTCAAGGAGGTGTGTCGCTGACGTCACGACCATATTGGTGAACAATTCTTTATTTACCATTTTTAAATTGATCGGTCTATAAATGTTTAAAAATTAAACGTTATTAAACCCGGGGTCAAGGCGCTACAAACGATGGGCCAAATTCAACGCATGTCGTTCTAGTGGTCATCCTTTAATTACTTCTTGACGTAAATATTTAATAAACCAGTATTTAAACTCGTTACAAGTTACAATTAACTAAACTGTTTTACTGTTGTTATGTATGGTATGGTAAGAAAGAATTGAGCCAACATAAAGGCAAGGACAAGTGACGTTTTGGGGGCCTGCCAAATGCTGGCCTCTCATTGGCTGACACACCTCCGGTACCCGACACCATGGAGCCACATTCCGGTCTGTCTCAGTGACGTTGCCTGCTGCTTATATTATTTTGTTGCATCAGACGTAAACAAAAAATGGTGAAATTAATGTTATGCCAACTTTTTTCTATGTGGGGTAATTGTTTTATTATTAGATTATAACCTTGGTGGCCTTTTAATTAAAAACTAAACAGGTCTTTGCAGACTTACATGGAATCTGCTTGAACCAGTAACAAAAGCAACATGCAAAAGATGTTTGGGTTGGTCATTCTACCTTTTTTATCAGGAACTAAACAATTTTTATTTATTTTTTTTGGAGTTATATTTTTGTTGAGAAATTGTGAACGCACTGTCAAGTATAGGTATATCAACTCCCAGAAAAAGGGTGTTCAAGTAAAACTCTTTTTGGTATTTCATACGAAATAAGTCGTGAGTTAAAATAGAATTTTTAGGTATCTTTATAAATTAAAAGATTTGAAAAATATATTTAATGTAGGTTAGGTATTCATCATAATCATAGCAGGCGATCACTCGATACCGAGTATAATTATCTCCCATTCTATTCCATGTCGTGGATTGCACGTTATCTGATGGATATACAGTGTGTCCCAAATTGGTGGTGAATGTATTAGGATATAGGAAACAGTTACGAGGGAGTTTAAATGGGGAAAGTTTTAGACAATAATTATATTAGACGTTTAATAGCGTTTGCAGATTGAGTCAAGCTATTCACATTTCTGAAATATTTAGAAAAAACTGAAAAGTTGGTTTTTTGAAAATGCTGTAAATCTTTTATTTTTGAAAATTTCTAAAATCTGCAAAAACACTTTCAAAGCAACTCTTTGTGCAGAATACGCATGTGTGATTAGATTTTTTTAGCACGTTTCGGTTTTCTGGAACCATCATCAACTTCATTATTTCTTATAGCCGCCGTATTGGACTTCTATAGATACCATAAAATAGAGTGAAAAAATATAAAATCAATGATATGTATAATACACTTGACCAAAATAATTAATTTTGGCCATGTAAAATACGTTTTTATGTTTTGATCAACTTTGCAACGTCGCATTACAGAACATTTAGTATAGGGAAGTAAATTAATTTATATTCTAGAAAACCGAAACGTGCTAAGAAAAATCTAATCATACATGCGTATTCTACACAAAGAGTTGCTTTGGAAGTGTTTTCACAGATTTGAGAAATTTTCAAAACTAAAAGATTTACAGCCTATTTTCGGAAAACCAAGTTTTCAGTTTTTTCTAAATACTTATCTCCAAAATGTGAATAGCTAATAGACTCATTCTGCAAACGCTATTGAACGTCTAACATGATTGTCTAAAACTTTTCCCATTTAACCTCCTTCGTATCTGTTATAGTTTCTATATCCTAATACATTCACCACCAATTTGGGACACACTGTATGAACCAATTCTGGAAGCCGCACACTCTGTCACAGTCTTGGCACACCCAGCCTCTGGCAGCATTATCTCTTCCTCTGTTCTCTCGCTCTTTCCTGGATACCTCTTTTCGATCTCGAGTCTGCGTTGCTGTTCTTCAAAACTCGACGCCATGAGGGCCTATCATTTGCCGTCTACCAGTTGTGGATATCGATGCCGCACTTTGCCATATTTTCCTTAGGAACATCTTTGTAGCGTTTTTGTTGACCTTGATTCCGTTTTTCCTCTTTCAGTTGACTGTAGAGAATCTGTCGAGGAAGACGTGTTCCGGGCATGCGGACAAGGTGACTTGTCCAGCGACGTTGATGCCTGCCTACTGATGAGTGCTTCCATGTTAGTTGTTTTGGCCTCCTAAACACTAATGTTCGATTGTCGGTTTTGCCATTTAATCCGTAGGATCCTTCTTAGGCAACGCTGGTGGTATTTTTCTAGGCTTTTTATGTGTCTGTAGGTGGTGTATGTTTCGCAACGATATGTTATTGTTGGTATTACAACTGCATTGTACACGCGCAGTTTGGTCTCAGCGCTGATGTCGTGATTTTTGAAGACTCTCTGTAGAATTCGCCCGAACGCTGCGCCAGCACACTTCAAGCGATGTTGGATTTCAGCGTCAATGGTTACATTTGTTGCCAGATGGCTCCCGAGGTATGGTGTTCTACGTTCTGCAAGGGATGGTCATTAATAGTTGTATTTGGGGCTTGGGGATTAGTGCCCGGTGCGGGTTGGTAGAGAATCTGCGTCTTGTTAAAGTTGACCTCTAGGCCGATTCTCCTGTATGCCTGGGTATGTATGACTTTATTACCACAGTGGCGACAATTGCTGCCGTCTTCTTTTTGATTGGTTCTTTAAAATCCTATATATTCATATGGAAAACGCCGCCATTTTGTGCCCAACCTACTTTTAAATATGAATATATATAGGATTTAAATGAACATCCATCATAAAAAATTGAAAACAACGTATCCGATGACTATAATTAGGCACATCAAATACGTTGTTTTCAATTTTTTATGATGAAGGTCCATTTAAATCCTATATATTCATATTCAAAAGTAGCAAGAGGTTGGGCACAAAATGGCGGCGGGACCTTGTCGCCACTATATGTGAAGGTTTATTTAGCCACTGTCATCAAATGAAGACAGAAACTCCATTTATTTTTTGGTCGGCGCACAAAATACTGCAACCAAGAGCTGTTATTAAACAGTATCAAAATTGGAGCCGATGGACTCGTAAAGGCTTACATCACAATTACAAGAATAGCTAATTTGGCCACCAATCAGTACCAAATTAGTCTGTTAGAAACCGAAAAATTGATTTTAATTAAGGTATCGGACAATTAGGGACCTAAGAAGTGTTTTCTCTCTGCAAGCCCATAAATGGTCCTGCAGAGAGAAAACACTTCTCAATCGGTGATAATTACCTGAAGATCCTCCTCTGTAGATATTGGCCACCAATCTGTTTAGAGACAATAGAGTGGGTGCAATAACACAGCCCCGTTTAACACCTGTAGTTATTTGGAAAGATTCTCCTTGTCCATAGTTGCTTAGGATGGTTGCATCTATATTATCATGCAGCAGGATGTATCTGGATGTAATTTTGCGGAACCCCACATTTGCCAATATCTTCCAAAAAGCTTCTATGTTGACAGCATCAAATTTCTCACTCAATCTATGAAGGCCATGTATAGAGGGTGATTTTGTTATCTGGATTTCTCTTGCATTTGTCTTTGCACTAAAAATTATGTCAGCTGTACGCTGTACCTCGGTTAGGTCTAAAGCCACACTGTGTCTCTGGGAGCTGGTCTTCGGCAGTTGGAATTAAAGGATTTGATAATATCCAGGCAAGTGTCTTTCCCGCAACAGAAAGTATAAAGATATTCCTCTGTAATTTCTACAATGAGCATTGTCTCCCTTTTCAAAAATGCAACTATGGAGGCATCTCCAAGTTCGGCAGGTATGGTCTCAGTAATCCATATTTGACTTATTAAGATGTGGGTTTGGGCACCTCGCGGGGCCTCCTTGTTTAAAGAATTCAGCAGGAATGCCGTCAGTGCAAGCTGACTTTGTGTTCTTTAGTTGTCTGACTGCCTTTTCAACCTTCTCTAATCTAGGAACCCCGCCCAGTTCTTTTTGTATTGGTTTCTGTGGAATTTCTGAAAGTGTTCCTTTCAACCAGAATAATTAATGCAGTCTTGTGCCATCTTTGGATCGTAGGGGTCCGTATACCATCTGAGTAGCCTGAAAGCAGGCCCTGTTGCTGTGAGATTCAGCTAGTTGCTGCATTCCGTTTGATTTTCTTATTAACCACTGGCTCTTTAATGCTCGCGTTTGCCTTTGAACTTCTGCTTTCGGTTCTTGGTATTGCGGTCTTCAGCATTTTCCAGTGCTCCTTAATGCTTTCCGGGTACCCTAACGGAAGTTTCTGGCTTAGAGAGGCTTGGAAGATTGCCCTGATATGTTCGTCTTGAAGTCGTTCTTAGGTTAAATTTGCGTTAGGACTGCTTTTTTTGACATCTACGGTTTGGTGGGATGCGCAAGTTCATTATGGCTTGTATCAGCTGATGATCAGTTTAGCAGTCATCCGCACTTCTTGTTGAAGCTCTCGGAATGTATACATCATTTCGGTCTTTAGAACGTTCAATTATATAATCGATAAGATGCCAGTGCTTTGACCTAGGGTGTTGCCAGGAAGTATTGAATTTATTTTTCTGTCGAAAAAGTGTATTCCTATTTTCCTACTTCTGACACCAAATTGTAAAAGAACTCCGTGGGTCTACTAAAACTATATTCACCAATAATTACTATGACAACTTTATTTGAATTAATTGGCTTTATGAAATTAGCACGTTTCCACAAATAAATAAGATAGCCATTGGAAAAAGTTCCATTACCTACATACAACATAAATAATGTATAAGAAGTTTGTTCCAGAATGACATGCCTCTGTCGTTTAAATGTTAAACCTAATAGTTATAGGCAATTTTTTTATTTATAAAAAATGCAATCAAAGCTCTAATGCATAAATATTTAAAAGGGAAAAAATCATTTATTTACAATAGAGATGAGATGTATATGTTGAAAAAAAAAACACATCATTTGTCAGCATATTCTATGACGATCTAGAACGTCTTTAATTGCCAAATAATTTTTATAGCCAAGGTCGCCGATTCAGGAAAAAAAAAATGTGCAGTTTTATCATTTGAAATTTTCCATGGATTATGCTTGTAACAATATATTAATTTATTAATTATATTATTCAAGTCAGTGAAATTTTGGAAGAGGCTTGAACTTGTATATAATTATTAACGTATTCTAATTGAAATGTTTAACATAATTCGTTCTTTTGTCTAAAATTTTTAAAACCAGAATAACTAATTGCTATTGAGCATGTTCTGTTTTCAATATTTTATCAATCCCATAGGTACTTATTATGATACGTCTGGCAAATAAATTAATGCGATAAACCAATTATTCTGATTGATATAAGTAATATATTTTATTGTCGTTAACACTTGATACAGAAGTGATCCATTACATTTCTAGAACCATAAATATTTTTATGTATCTATGGGGTAATTAGTTCGTTTTCTTCTTGCTAGAAGCAGCAGCGTCAATCAGCTCTATTATATTCTTCTAATTAATTTTGCGTTTTCTTCTCGATAGATGGCAGAGGCAATGAGCGAGTTCGGGAGTAAGCTCTAAAGAGCATAATTTATTTATAATTGTTGTTCGTTCAATATCATGAATTCACCATATTAGTTAGGTTAGGAAAAATCGGGCGCGAAATTTGAAATGGGTTCCTAAACACATTTCAACAAATTTGACAGCAATGTATTTCTTATGGGGGATTCAAAAGAGTGATTTTCAGACGGGAATATCTTGGGTTCTGGACATTTCTTAGTATTTGAACCTATTATACGTCAAACTTTGAACATATTTCTCTATAATTATGCTCTAATTGTTTTTTTAGACCTATGAATTAAAAATACAAATGATTTTAATTAAAAGTGTCTGTTTTCGGTTGACGTACGTCGGGTCTAAAACCAGCTGTAAGAAAGTGAGGTTATGTGTTGTGTTATGATTGTTGGTGAATTGTTTATTTATTTATTTATCACTAGTTCAGTCATTTATTTTTTCAAGTTTTTTGGATTATTGAAGTACATCTACTAACCAAGTATGTAGGTACACTTTTATTTTATTATAATTAATTATAGGTACCCATATATATACTTATGGATCAAGCAACGACATACGTATTTTATACAAACATCGGCTTCTTAAATTGGTAATATTTTTATTTTAACAATGTTTATTCAACTTTCAAATACTCTCTCAGTTAATTGACATATTAAAAAATTTATTTATACAACTCACTTCCCTAACAAACGTTCTATCACGTCTACAGACGCTTTTAAAATTGAGTCCCCATAAGACATCAATGTAATAATTTTTGAATTAGGAACCCGCGCCAATTTGCGATTCTAACCTAACTAATATAGTGAATTAAATTAAGTATTGCATAAATAAATAGGGATAATCGACTTGATGCGTCTGCTCGTTTGTGAATGAAAATAGCAGTGATTGAGTTGGGAAAGGAAATATTGCAATAAAAATAAATGATGCATGTCATTTGGCTCGAAGGTCTTCTTGGACTTCTTGTGCTTTGAGCTTAGCATAAAAAGACCTAATTCTTGGCCTAATGAAATAAATGTATTTTAATCTTACTATGTGGATCTTATCCTCATTACTTAGCTTTGGTTTTGTGTTACATCCTTCGGTTGGTTGGCGAGGTTTTTCGCTGAATCGTGGGTCTAGGTTTCTCGGCGGCCCTTGTTCTATTTTCTTGCTGATCCGCTAAAAACCTCCAAGATTCACCAAAGTCACGTCATTGTCAAATTTCCAACCTTGCGCCTGGTTTATTAGTCCAGCCTAGTCGGCCCTATTCATCTCTACATTGTCTCTTGTGCCTATCTTTTTTAGGTACTTCGTAATCCACGTTCCTCGCCTTCCTCGGATATCATTTGATTATCTCATCATGGCTTATTTATCATTTTCTGCTAGGAATATTCCACAGCTAAAATTAGAATAAAATTTTATTTATTAATCATTTTAGACACGTCATAATAATTATATTGATAAAAACGCCCATCGTCTTGTTTGGTGAAACAAGTTGCATGTTTTCAATTCTCGATGGCCGCAGTGGCAGTAATTTCAATTGAATAAAAGAATAATAATAATGCATAAATTATTATTACTCTCGGCCTCGTCAATAATATAATAATTTGTTTTAGGACATTAAAAGTATTTATTATTTCGTTTTCATTTGGTTTCCTAATAAAAACCGCAGTATGACCTGTACCATTGTTTACTGAGAAAGCGTGCATGGTATACGTGACTTTTTTCTTATTTCTACTGATAACACGTAGGTAATAAAAATGAAAACTTGAACAATAGGTAATTTCATACCTAAACGAGTCATGGACTACTTTTTCAACTTTTATTATTATAAACGTCTTAACTGGTCACTCAAAAAAACGCTATAATACACCTAATTAAAAACTTTTCCACCCATCTTAATAACGAGCAGATTAATGAACGATTTAACTGATCCAATACATAATTGGTCTTGTATTTCTTTGCATAAAGTGGTTTGTCCATATTGCTATGTCTATGTCTGCCTTTCGCCTCGTCCTTATATCACGTCGACTCATGCTTCAGCTTACTGCTGAAGCCCGATCCTCGGGCCAGGGAGAAGAGCTGCCCGATAGAACGAATGTTTTGTCTTTGTCAACGTAATCGAAAAGTAAATGAGAATGATAAAGACAAAAAATTTGTTCTCTCGAGGAGCTCTACTCCCTGGCTCGAGGATCGGCCCGCCAGGTGGCCGATCCTCGGGCCAGGGAGTAGAGCTTCCCGATAGAACGAATGTTTTGTCCTTGTCTGGCTCGAGGCCAGGGAGTGGAACTCCCCGAGAGAACAACATTTTCGTCCTTATCATTCTCGTTTACTTTTCGATTACGTTGACAAGGACAAAACAGTCGTTCTATCGGGGAGCTCTACTCCCTGGCCCGAGGATCGGCCACCTGGCGAATAAGTGGAAAATTCCGCTAGATACTTTTAATTTTAATTTATTTTCTTCCTGGAACACTGCCAATCGTTTTATTTTGGCTTTCTAACTTATTATTTATTGTTTATTGTTAACCGTAACATAGCTATCTATAATTAAAATTTTTCTTAGGGCATGGTTTTGCCAAAAAAGTCAAAAAGTGTTTCACTTAAAAATTAATTAAAAATCATAACATTCGATTCAAACTATTAAGTATCTGTTGAAACTGAAAAACTCTTTCTATAAATCATTGTCAAAAATAGATGAGAGCACACACATTCTTGGGGAGACTTCTGAGAATACTTTTTTTTATACGTGGGTATTGTGTTTCCTAAAACAATATAGATAGCCTTAAACATTGGTTGAAGTAGAAATTTTCCTGAGGTACCTACCTATAGTATTTTTAATCCCAAGTAAAACACCAAAAAAACATCTAATCGGCATACATCAAACAAATATAAGACATGAGCGTCACATAATTTTTATTTCTTTAAATGGTGATAATGAATATCGAACAACACAACTAATATAAATATGTAATACGTGGAATAAAACAGCAAATAATATATAAATTGGGATGACACTGGTTATAAAAATCACGTAGTCTAGTCAGTTAGGCACCTGGACTCGGACTCTGTAACGAATAAAATTATTTTCTCTACCTCTATTGACGTCCCCTCTCTATTGATTTCAAAAAGAGAGAAGAAGACAGCAAGTGCCATAGCGATAGGTTTAACGATCTCTATCCGTTACAGAGTCCCAGCCCTGCAATCTTCCCGGGAAGACCTAAGTAGCCCACCCCAATAATTCAACCTATAGGCGCGTGCCAACCTAAATTATTATTTTGGGCTACTGTAGCCATATTTTCTCGCTGCTTATATTTTGTACAGGGAATCTTTACAATAGATTTTCTATGAAGTTAATAGAAGAGAGCGACGTGATGTTGAAATATCCTCGTATAACGCAGTGTTTCAGGTCAGAATAAATATATTATACCTACAATGTGGTGTTTCAGGAAAATTTATTTTTACTTACTTTGAAGATCGTTTTTTGTTTTGAATCGGTATACAAATAAAACATATAAAAGAGAATTTGAACAGAGTGTATCAACTGAAATTTCCAGTTCTGCTCATAAAAAAATTGCACAATGTTGTTCAATAGTAAACCTGTGTAGGTATACAATGAACCAAATTTTATTTTTCCAGCTAATCAATAAGTCTTAGGGCCGGTATTTCAATGTCACCTCAAGGTACAGAATAACGTTAAGTCATCCTTTATACAAGTTTTACCGTATAGCAAAGTTTCCTTAATTCAAGGTGGATTTCAAGCCACCTGAATAAACTGATTTCAAGTTCACCTTACCGTTAAGGGTACCTTAGGTAAGTCTTGATTTTAAGGTAACACTGGAATACCGGCCCTTAGTAATAAAAGCCATTACGACTTTCTTGGAAAATGTCTATTTTTGTTGGTACTTTTTTGAAGTTCACGTGGTACTCCATGGACTACCATGATTCACAGCGGTCTGATGTACCTACTGCATCACGCATTCGCAAAAATCCAATTGAAAAAGCCACGAAACTGGACATTTCTTGCCAGCCAGAGCATTCTCCATTTTCTAGCAATTCCTTGTCAGCTTTCTGTTTTTTTTTTGAAGACTTCTTTGGCAATGTCTTCGCCATCAGCAACCTGCCTTTCCTCTTGTGATAAACCATCAGTTGCAGCTTTGTAATGCATCTAATGAAAGAGCGATTTGATATTCCAATTTTTTGAAACTGATCACCCACTGCAAGGCAGGTTGTACGGTTCTAGTAACATATACCGCTAAAAGCCCTTTTCGGGTGACAAAATTATTTTTCTCTACTTTCCCAGGGACTGAAATATATTATCAATACTTAATTTTTTAAAAAAAATTGCGAGAGACCATCTACTATTCCACAAAGCGGAGCGTCGGCGTCTAACATGAACACTCTTACATCCATGGGATCCCATGAAACTGGAGCACTGGTCAATCTGTTTTTCAGCTCCACGAAAAACCGTTGAGATTATGGTGTCTAATCAATGCAAGATCATCGCAATTTTCCCGAAATCCTTGAGAAACCGGCGGTAGTAGTAACTGCAGAGTCCTCTAGAAAGCTTCTGACTTCATGTTTGTTCTTTGGTCTAGGCCAATCTCGTACCACCTGGACAAGTTCTTCATTCATCAGGTGTTTGTCAATATCTTTGTCAATCACCACGACATCGTCCAAATATAACAAATAAACAGCAAAAATTACTTATCTATCTTCCCAAAATAGCAGGGCATCGCATAATCCAAAGGGCGTGACGTTAAATAGATACAGGTTGTATGCAGCAGTAGAGGCTGTCTTGTCTTTATCTCTTTTATTGAATTCTTGTCTAGAGATATAAACCACTTGGATCCTTATAAAGAGTTGAGGGTATCTTCAATCGAGGGTAATGGGCAGCTGTCTTTCTTCGTGACATCATTCAACCTACTATAATTCACGCAGAATCTTGAGGAAACATTATTTTCGGTAACTAGTGCGACCGTCGAAGCACTTCAACATTCTTCAAATATTCATTGTCTCAGTCTTAGCTTTATCATGTGCAAAAACATACCACAGCATCATATAAAAGAAGCAAGTAAGTTTGAATTAATAGACATATGTATTTAAGGTCGACTTTGAGCCAAAAGGAAACATGAAATTTGGTATTTTATACATAGAAAATTCCATTGCAGGAAAAATATCATCATGAGCTAGTTACGGCACTGCTCTCTCATATTGACCGTAATAATATTATTGTTACAATCTGTGAATAATCAGGAAGATTCGCAAATATTCTAGTTGCTCTAGAGTCTCCAAGTTAGGAAAAAGTCCTGTAAATAATAAAGAGGCGTGAAGAAAAACCGAGATATTAAAAAAAAATGTATAGGATTTCTTTCTAGGTATGTACAGAGTGTCTCATTTTGGTTGTACACTTGGCAATCATAAAACTGGTACATGCATTTTCCTACTGTGTTGTATTGTGTAAATCGTCCTTTTTTTTCACCTCATAAAGGACGAAAAAAATCGAGGCAGTGTCATCTTTAAATCAAACAAAAGGCCGCCACAAGGTGCAAATACATTTGACATTCGACATTAACAAAAACTGCCTGACCTAAAGTTTTTCAGAAGAAACTTTTTGTTGTTAAGCCAGACTTGCGTTAGGCAAATTCAAAAAGAACCTTTCGCCTGTCCCAGATTTATGATTGGTCAAGTGTACATAACGGATAATAACTTGGTTTTAATTGGAGTTAGAAGGATGCTGTTTTCGCAAACGTTTGCTACTTTTTGGTCAAATGCAACAATTGTCAACAGAATTGTCGCATCGCCCTTTCTGTTTTTCAGATACAAGGTGTGGTATTTTGGGATACCTCTTGTATCTCTGCTAAGGTGACAACAGCTTCTAATTGATCTTTTCACGTAAATTCCAGTAGCGTAGTCATTTTTTTTCTAGAAGTGATAGTTTTTAAATTAAAAACCAAGCATACATTTTTCCAAATGAAACACCCTGTATATTAATAACTCATTGCATAGCTCTGCTTTTGTTGATTTCAATCATACAACGCTCGATAGGTTTATCTCCAACAGATTTTGAGGATAAAATTGAAATCCGTTTTTGTCAGAAAAACCATATTGTGTTGGAAAAATACTTTATATCTATAAAGAAAATCAGAAAGGTCTCTTTCTAGCGCATTGATTCTTATGACAAAAACAGGTATAATTTTTTCTTCACAAAGTATTTTGTTTCTATTCCAAGCTATTGAATTTTCTCTATTTATTTATTTATTTATTTACGGCAAGTCCAATTTCCAATAACAATAATAAAAAACAATTTACAATAAATAGTTTTACAACATACCTGAACCTAAGCACATAACAAATAACATCCTGATGAATTCACTAATTTAATAACTATTCAGTTGCTGTGAATTCCAAAAAACAGAAACAACTATTTTAAGAACGATCCAGCAAGCAATGGTAGCAATCTCCTTTTGAAGGCAAGAACAGAAGGACAACCAAACAAGTTGAGTTGGCAAACCTAAGCACCCTTGCGATCGACTCCTTCATAGCATAATTAGTATTATGGAATGGTACATAAAACATGTCAGAACCTCTCACCCTTCTTCCTCCTGCTCTTAAAGAAACAAGACCTAAAAGGTCTGAACAGTCAATTAACCATCTCAAAAGTTTGTACCGGAAAGAAAGATCTGCCTGAAGTCTCATGCTTTGCAAGGTATGAACACTCAAGAAAGCCCTCATCCCGTCATAAGTATACTCATCATGAGGCAAGCCCAACCTGTAAGCAGTCACCCTTAGAAATATATTCTGAACCCTTTCCAGAGCTGCAATGTGAACAGCATATTGGGGTGACCAAACAACCGATGAGTATTCCAACATGGATCGCACTATCGCACAGTACAATATTCGCAATGTACTCATAGACATATCAGTACCTGGACCTACACATATGGAAGCCCCTCTCCATGCTGTTCATGATACAAAACCGAAGGATAACGCGCACCTAACATGGGATTTTTGTGCTCTATGGATTTTGCCAATTTTTTGATATGTTGTAAAGGATTTAATTCTCAACAGTGTTTAAATAGGACGAAATCTTGTAGGTGTGGAAGTTCAGCTTTTTGAAACCAATATTTAAAAGTGGGTCAAGAGGTCACAGATTACAGGGCTGTTTCACGCAGTCTAAAATTCCTAAGTTGCTGGATTGTCTCATTACCAGGGGACATAGCTGGGAGTGAAGGTACCTTTTAAATCCGGAACAGCATAGATTTACGGTGGGTAGGTCGGTAGGTCGACATCTACAAAGGATAACGCACACCTAACATGAGATTTTTGGGCTCTATGGATTTTGTCCATTTTTTTGATATGTTGTAGCGGATCTAATTCTTAACAACTTTTAAATGGGACGAAATCTTGTAGGTATTACAGTCTTTGAGATATGAGCGTTGAAAAATGAACTTTTTTGCGACTTTTTGGAAAGTATACGAAATACTGGTGCTACTGGTGTTTATCAGTCAAAATATTGCCATGTTCACATATTTTACGTCACGTAACAAATTAATGTCAAGAAAGGCTAAGGCCGGGATCGCACTGGGGTCAATGTTGGCGCCAGTGCGGTCTCGGCGTTAGCCTATGTTGACATTTGTTAGTGACGTAAAATATGTGAACCTGTCAATATTTTGACTGATAAACACCAGTATTTCGTATACTCTCCACACAAAAAGTCGCAAAAAAGTTCATCCTTCAACGCTCATATCTTAAAGACTGTAATACCTACAAGATTTCGTCCCATTTAAAAGTTGTTAAGAATTAAATCCGCTAAAAAATATTTAAAAAATGGGCAAAATCCATAGAGCCACAAAATCTCATGTTAGGTGTGCGTTATCCTTTGTAGATGTCATAACCTACCCACCGTAAATCAATGCTGTTCCGGATTCAAAACGTACCTACAGTCCCAGCTACGTCCCCTGGTAATGGGACAAGCCAGCAACTTAGGAATCTCAGACTGCTTGCATACAGCCCTGTAATCTGTGACCTCTTGACCCACTTTTAAATATTGATTTCAAAAAGCTGAACTTCCACAAAACCGGGTAAGAACCTGTCGACAATGAATGGTTGAAGAGATTTGCCAGGGGCGTCGCAAGGGTGTACAGGCATTTCTTTCTAAGGAGCGAGGGAAGATTCAGAGAAATTTACAATAAAACAAAAGCTTTAGAGACAGGAATAGACAAAAAATGAGACGGAAAAATTGAAAAATATTTTTTTTTTCAGATTTTGACAGTCCATACATTATTTTCTTTTGTGAAACAATAATCCAATAAATTCAAAAACCAAATTCAATTAAAAATTAATTTATTTGGAAAAAAGTTGCATATTTTGTGTAGATAACTGACCCAGCGTTTGAAATAAATAAGGAAATTAGCATTTATTATGTTGAATATGATGAAGAATAAAAGAATGATAAAAATTATAAGTAAACAGCGGTAGGGAAAAAGTTAGGTCAAACGACGCTTTAGTGCAAATATTTGATTTTGGTACAATTCACATAACTGCGCAAAATTGTACTATACGAACATTTGACAACACCGTCATTTACTATGTAATACCGTAACAACGAAAAAGCCGTTTCCACGCGCGTTTGAATTTTTTATATTTAATTTGAATTGCTATATTTTTTTTACCCACAGCATTCGGAAACAAATATAATACAAAATGTGCCAGTAGTCAGTAGACCTTCTAAGGCCCAGTTTTCGACTTATTCATCTTCAGATAATCTTGCTGGTAACTATCCGCAAGATAAATTTAACGTTCTATAATTCTATTGGTCGGCGGATAACTGGCCGACCAATGAGATTACAGATTGCGTTATTATCCGTCATATTGCATATCTAACAGTTTATCAGAAAACGAATAAACCGGCCCTGACTCCAATAACAATCAAGTTATCCGTTATGTACCATGAAAATGGGACACCCTGGAACTCAGGATAACCGTGAAAGTATCGTCATTGAATGCAGGGTATTTAAGCATGGCTGCTTAAATTTAAAATTCGAATTTGATATTTTCAAGTAGGGGTATAGTTTCAGCTGCACAGGGTAATCCCAAAACGATGTGCCCCTGTTAAATAATATGATATGTTTGGTCGATATAAAAATAAATGCTGATCAATAAGATTCTCTAGTTGGCGCTAGGAAATTTACTGCCTGTCGACGAGGCAATGATTTTAAATGCAATTGTTACAATTGTGCATATTAAGCCCTATTAAATTAATTTTTTAGCGTGTCAACATATTATATTATAACGCGTTAGAATTTCGTGATAAAATATTTTTATCAGTAGAGCTATGTTATAATTTAAATGAAAAAAAAAATGTTTTCTGAATACCTATGTCAAAGAAATTTGAATGCAGTGTTGGAAAAGTTAGAGAAGTATTGATTATTACTGTGCAGGTCTGGTCATCTGGCATTGAAAACTACATACTTTATACGTTGATGATAATACAATATAAATATGTACCTATTTTGAAATTTTAAATAATATGGTCTAATATTGCAACAATTTTTAGCTGAGGAAGTTGCCAGAGCATCACACATAAGATTTGCGTTGCTTTTGCCATTCAACTTGACACCATCTTTAATTAACAAAACATACCTACCTATTAATTTTTGCGACTTACATTCAAAGGCAAAAAACTGCATGCTTACTTACTCAAAAGGATAAATTAGTATGGGGATCGAGTAATGAGTTATTCGTTTGGTTTTGATATTGTTAAAATCACGTATGTCGCTACACGCGCGTACGCGCATCATCAGGTATGTTACCTACTACATAACAGCGAGAACGTTTAAATATACTTCATTCACTAATACCCAGCCGTGCTTAAAAAAAGTCGCGTAACTTGCCAAAAGAAAGTAAAACAAACCGGCGTTCTTTGACTTTTGTTTACAAAGTTTTACCTATTGTTTTTATGAACAGCTGTGATTATGAGCAAAACTGACAGAGAATATTATTCCAGGGTTCCTAGCACTCATAGGCCTTATACCAACGCTCCATCATCAAATTGGTCCTCATATTTACCATGGAACCATCAACGAAAATGGGTAAGTTGTTTTATATTTTATTTTTACCGCCAAGAAAAGTTTTTTTTTTCTTCAAATTTGATCAAAATCATTACCTTCTCATCTCAAGCCATAAATAAATTTGTGAACGTGCATTTTTGCACACTAGTTTTGACTAATTATTGCAAGTTCAGTTATTATTCACGTCCGTCAAATATATTTATTTTTAAATTGTTTGAAATAACTATATTAGTTTTGGTTCAAAATATTTTTGTTTCTGAAAGATTTACAATAATTACTAGTGTAGACATCTAATGGTAAACACTTAAAGATTATATTTACGTTTGCATCATTAATTCAGTTATAAAATGAACCATAAAATATTAAGAGTTTCTGAATAATGAAAGACACTCTTCTAGAAAATTCGTCCCAGCTGCTATGGCGCGGACAAACCGCAGTCTGTGCTTGGGAGCTTTTAAAATATTACGTTAGGGTTAGAGGAATAATACAGAGTATAATAAGTATAATACGGTATTGTTTTATTCGTTTGTGGCTGAGCTTTGTGGTTTCAAGCTAAGTTACCGCAATTCTGATGGATGGAGCTGCTATACGCTTATAGACAGAGATCTATTTGTTCCAATGAATCATTACCGGTTTCTGTTTTATTGTAGAATCCGGTCGATGATTATTTATTTTTCGTGTTGGTCAATAGATTGGCGCAGGTCCTCTTGTTTCAAAAGAGCTTCCTCTGAATCTTAGATGCAGACTTTTTTTTTTAATTTCAGTTTTTAATCTTGCAAGGCCAGAAATGCCTCGACCTGGCTACTGTGTTATTTCCCTCCCATCTAAAAGAAAACATAAAAGTTTTAATCTATAACGAATTCTAAATTATTCTGTGAGTTAGCTAGAATTTCTTTCAAAAATATTCATAGTGAATCATTCTCCGCAATGAGGTAAATTTAAGAAAATCTACCTTTAAATGCACACAGATATAATATTTAGAGTACACTAATAATATAGGTGCTTTTTTGCTTGATTAGGATCAGAAAAATGCTGCAAAAGAATCATCACAAATTTAGCATGAATTATCAAATTATTAGCTATAATAGATACCTACCTACCTATATAAAATTAAATAAAAAGTAAGAAGACTTAAACAATCAATTCATAACACAGTGGTGCATGAATAGGGGACATTATACCCACTTGCCTTAATGCCTTAGGTAAACTATTTGAGAACTAATAAACAAAATTTACAAAAATTGACATGTTAAACAAATTTATTTCAAAAACAAAATAAACAAAAGGATCATGGTCATTTGAAATAAAAGATCAATGGCAAAAAAGTAGCAATTACTATTCTATAGCGGAACGAATCTTCCACGGAAATAATTACTTACACCTGATTGTAGTAGGGATTGATAATTATGTAAAATTATTTTTTTTAAAAGTGTCAGGAAACATTTTATTGTTTTTTTTTTTAACTTAGAAATAACTTAAAACGATTAAGATATATTCATTGCATCTTAATCTGATTCAATTTATTAGTTATTATAATATTTGTTTTACCCAATTAGACAATTTTGTTAATTTCAAATTGTTGTCTGTCATGAAAATATTGTTACTATTTAGCAAAGATTCAAATTTGTTTTACATCCAGATTATGATTATTCCTGCCCGAATTCAATTAAAATATACCTATCTAATGTCATATCGGTTTCATAAATATGCAGTTTATATTGTAGTTTTGTCGATAGGAATTGCAAATTTTATGAACGCGTAACCGAAGGTCAACGAAATGCAGTATTTTTCCACTACTTAGTTTAAATTAGGTGAGAAGTGGTAATATTATAATAATAGGTTTATGTTTTTTTTTTCAATTTCAATAAACCTATAAGTAAAGTTTGTTTTCCTCTTAAATTGTTTTTCTTCACCTATTGGATTTCAATAATAATGGGGAGTTTCACTATATTTAAATTTCATTGCTTTATTATTTTCAATCAGTTGTATGAACCAAATTAAAAATACCCGTAGTTTCAATTGGCTTTAAAATATCCTATTTTTTTAATAAATAATTTTAAAAAAATATAGTTTTCATACCACATATTCAAACGTACTGGAGTGGCGCCAATGTATGACGTAGAAGTCTACCGACCAATAAGAATCGCTCACAATGGCTATGACGCACATCTGTCTAGTCTAACATAACCTAATTTTATGTTGACTTTGGGAGTACGTTTGATTGTTTTGGTTTTTATTTTCGTTCTCAAAAAGATTAACAATATGGCTTTGTTATACAGGGTTTCCTTAGATGAACTGACACATTTTGCAGATAAATATCTTTAAAACGAGAGGAGATAACAAGATGCAGTTTGTTCTGGGAGAATAACGATTTTTTAGAGTTTTTTTTCACAGTACCTATTTCCGACTCCTAAAATTTGATCAAATTTGGTTTACCGGACATGCGATTTTTTGAAATAAAAATACTGCCTTATTGTTGATGAAACACCCTATGGCCTGTATATTTTGTCATCGTCAGCAAGCCTGATTTTTCTACTTTTCAAAAATGTATACAGTGTGATTTTTTAAGTGTGCAACATATGGGGATTTTTTTTTGTAATAGCACAACCCAAATACAAACAAGGCCAAAAGTTGGTGCATGTCTGATAATCATATTAGGTGCACTTAGAATGGTTGCAAGTCAAACAGCATACAGGGTAGCTCAAACAATATCAAAGCTGGTACTGTAAAGTACCCTCATTTTAGAAAATTCAGCAAAATGTTATAGAGAAAAGTTGTTTGGAATTAAAAGTTATGCCGAAATACCAAAACATAGCCTCCTAAGATTTTTTTTATTTTCTTTCGAAAAAAATCTATAATTTCTATATTTTTTTTATTTTTTATTTCCGCTCTTGAGACTTTAAAAAATTTATTAAAATCAAATCAATTTTACATAATTTTGTTCAAATTCAAGCATATTTGTAAAATTAACTTAGATTTTTAATTTTTTATGGAATCACAAAATTCATGTTTGTTGCAATGATATTCAACACAACTTTAAAATGTCGCAATTTTTACTAATGATAATAGCCATATTAAAAAAACTGTCCTTAAAGTGCAAAAGATTTATTTTATTTAAGTAAATATTAGTAGAATTTTGATATTTTTTGAGCCACCCTGTATGCTGTTTGACTTGCAAACATTCTAAGTGCACCTAATACGATTATCAGACATGCACCAACTTTTGGCCTTGTTCGTATTTTGATTGTGCTATTACTAAAAAAAAAATCCCATATGTTGCACACTTAAGTAATGACACTGATAGGGTGGTTAAAAAAAAAAGGAATTTTGTTCTTGAGCTGTAACTTTTTTTTTGTTGACCAACTTCCTTTTGTTTTGGCTTGTTTGAAAGAGAATTGAACAAGCTCACGAATCAAAGTAAAACTTTTGAAATTTGAGAAAAATTCAAAATGCACGCTTCTACGATTTAAGTGAGAAAAAAATCCATAATTAAAAATCCATTTCTGAAAAAAATCATATGTCTGTAAAACCAAATTTCAGCAAATTTTAGTTGGCAATACTGTGCAAAAAAAAAACTTAAAAAAAATCTTATTCTCCCAGAAATAAACCGCATCTCGTTATCTTTTTTCGTTTTCGAGATATTTACCTGCCAAATGTTAAGTATCTAAAGGCAATCTTGAAAATCAACAATGGCAATGACAATATTACAACGTTACAATATTTACTAATTTGTAGTATATTATTGCTTGTTGTAGCGAATGACGTAATATTTGACGTGTGTTTCGGCGTTTGAAATGCTGCCTTAAACGTAGGAATTTATATTTTTTAAAAAAAAATTAACGACAACTCAAATGTCCCAAAATAAAACTTCTGGCTCTTTCAAATGTAACTTTTATATTTTTTTCTCATTAGCATAAATATGATAACGTCTCATAAGAGAACGATTTGCTCACCCTTAATCAATATGAAGCTGACCTTAAGCATTCATTTTGCGACACTAATTAACAATAGAAATCCATTGCTTTTTATTTTTAGCCTATATAGATTTATGATCTAGTTAATGAACGGAAGCTTTTTATCAAGGTCCGTTCCAAGATTGCAAAATTATAATTGCAGCTTTTTTGTGTGTCGGTACTCATTCCTAATAGGAACAGTGTCGAATCAGCCACATGTCAGTAACATTGATGAGGCCTTGTCATACAGGGCGTTTTAGAAACTATGTTGCAAAGTTCCATTCAAAATGCATCGTTTTGATGTTAAGACTAGTTTGCAGGTAGACTTGCGGATTGGCAAAAGCGAATAATGATTGACTCGTTTTTATCTGGCAATAAATATTCATCTAGCCCTCTATTCTGAATTCCATTTTTTACGCCTTTGTGGGTCCTCCTAGTTTACTTCTTTCTTTTGAGCTCCGCTCTATGGTTCGTTTTGGTTCTCTGTCGTTTCCCATTGGTTGTATCCTACATGTTGTAACATACCAGTTGATGGTTCATGACTTTCTCCTCCAAACGGAATTTTCCTGCTGCTCGCCTACTACAGAAATCCATTTCGGTAAAGCATAACACTTTTTCGGTTTTCTCTTTAATCAGCAACTCTTCTGAACCATTCACAATTGTATATGACCTTTGTATTGCTTTTCCATATTATGTTTTGTTCCCAGAGTATTCCATTTAATATGGATACTGCTCTTCTTCCTGCTTATCTGATCTTTTTTGGCCTATGACTTTTTCGTTCTTCCGATTTACATACGCTTTAAGCCCAAAAAGTGTCAGCGATATAGGGAAGCTGATAGTTTTGATCGCATTGGGGTTATCTTCTCGAAACTCTGCTCGTTATTGTCTAGTTTTCTAAACTGTTGATCCGATTCAGAATCTCTTATTTAAGATATAAATACATCTAAAGGTTTCTTTCATCCATGTTGTCATATAGCTTCCCCATTCTCCATGCTTTTTTGACCTCCTATCCGATGAGCGTTTTCGTAATCATGTTCGCTCTGATTTATTTTTTCTGGCAAGTATGTGTTCTCTTATCCACCATTTCTCTCTCAATCTCTTAATCCCACCGTATAGTTGATTTCATCATCATAGGCGATCACTTGATACCGAGTATAATTATCTTTTATTCTATTCTTATTGTCGTCGATTGTGCGTTTTCTGATGGCTATATAAAACAATTCTGAAGCCGCACACTCTTCCACAGTCTTGGCACACCCAGCCTCTGGCAGCATTGTCTCTTCCTCTGTTCTCTCGCTCCTTCCTGCGGTCCTTCTTTTTGATCTCGTGTCTACGTCGCTGTTGTCCAAAAGTTTGTGCTCCGCCGTGGACTACTCGACGCATCATTTGCCGTCGTCTCCCAGTTGCTGGTATCGATGCGGCACTCGACATATCATATTCTTCCTAAGAACATCCTTGTAGCGTTTTTGTTGACCTCCCTGATTTAGATTTCCCTCTTTCAGTTCACTGTAGAGAATTTGTCGAAGAGTTGTTTCGGGCATGCGGACAAAGTGGACTGTCCAATGAAGTTGATGCTTAGTGTCGATGAGGGCTTCCATGCTAGTTGTTTTCGCTTCCTCTAAAACACTAATGTTCGTTCGTCTTTCCTAACATTTATTCCGTAGGATCCTTCTCAGGCAGCACTGATGGTATTTTTCTAGGCTTTTTATGTGTCCATGTTTCGCAGCCCTATGTAAGCGTTGGTACTACGACTGCATTGTAGACGCGAAGTTTGGTCTAAGCGTAGATGTGATTGTTGAAGACTCTCTCTAGAAGTTGCTCGAATGCCGCGCTAGCATACTTCAAGTGATGTTGGATTTCAGCGTCAATAGTTGCATTCGCTAACAAATAGCTCTCAAGGCATAGGTAGTGTTCTATGTTTTGCAAAGAATGGTCATTTTTAGTTATATTTGGGGCTTGGGGATTCCGCTGCGGATTGGTGCAGAATTTGCGTCTTGTTGAAGTTGATGATCTCTAGGCCGATTCTCCTGTATGCCTGGTTGAATGCCTTGATAATTGCCTGAAGATCTTCCTCTGTATGGGCCATCACGACGTTAGCATCCGCATATTGAAGTATGTACAATTATCGATGTCGTCGATACTTTCGTCTTGGCTCGTAATGTGTTTACCTTGAATAAGCTGCCATCAAAGTCTATACCGGATATCCACTCCTGTCGGCATGTGACCCTGGATAAGGTGAAATTTGGATTCTATAAATAGAGAAAATAAAGTGGGTGCAATATCACAGCCCTGTTCAACGCCTGCAGTTATTTGGAAAGAATCTCCTTTTCCATCGTTGCTTAGGATGTTTGCATTCATATTATCATGCAGCAGGCGAAGTATCTGGATGTACTTTTGCGGACACCCAACCTTTGCCATAAACTTCCAAAAGCTTCTCTGTTGACTGAATCAAATGCTCTCACTAATTCTATGAAGGCCATGTATAGAGGGCTAATTTGTTCTCTGGATTTCCCTTGCATTTGTCTGGCACTGAAAATAATGTCAGCTTTACTGTATCTCGGTTGGTTCTAAGGCCACACTGTGTCTCTGGAAGGTTCTGTTCGGCAGTTGAATTAGACGATTTGATAATATCCTGGCAAGTTTCTTTCCCGCAACAGAAATTAAATATATCCCTCTATAGTTTCCACATTGAGCCTTGTCTCCCTTTTTAAAAAAAGGCCACGACGGAGGCATCTATAAGTTTGGTAGGTATGGTCTCAGTTATCCATATTTTATTTAATAGGATACTTATTTAAAGAATTCATTGTTCATCTAGCTGTTCCATGGCAATGTTTGAAGTTCTCCGTTCAGTCTGCTTTGGTATAAGTGCTTCCGGCTCTCGTGCTCTTTGGTTAATCTTTTCTCCCATGCTGCTTTCTTTGTCTTGGTTGTTGGTGTTTGGAAAATTGTGGTCCAGTTGTACTGGAGGAACCGTTTTGGATTGTAAACGTCTGACTGTTCGGAAAGTATTATGAACCTGTTTCCATTATCGTGGGCAACGTTTATTCACCTTTCGATTTGTTCTACTCTTCATTTCAATCAGGTCCTATTCAATTTCGGTATTGCGCAATTGTTACGTGTATGTACTTTTTTATATATTGTATAGGTAATTATATAAAGATTGAAAAAAAAGTTTGAAACTGTAATTGTCAATTCTTAGAAAAATAATAGAATTGGGGTATATAGTGGTAACTGGTGCAAAATAAATATAACCTCT
Organism: Ceutorhynchus assimilis; assembly: GCA_917834065.1. Lineage (NCBI taxonomy): Eukaryota > Metazoa > Arthropoda > Insecta > Coleoptera > Curculionidae > Ceutorhynchus > Ceutorhynchus assimilis. Next base: position 10,545,658 of record OU892277.1, read on the forward strand.
CCACATTCCAGATTCACTTTGCGAATACGTTTATTTATGACGTCAATTTTTATCTTGTTCACGAGGCCGGCAGTGATTCCGGATTCAATGTATATTTTCTTTGACCCTCCAGGTCACATTATTATCAACCATTTATTGTTTATAGAATGGACAACATCAAAAGCTGGCCTCCCAGGATACTCCGTGTATTTCTGCGAGTACAACAGCCACGAATCTATCAACTCTTGGCGATTTTCAATCCACTTCCACTATCTACAACAATCCGGCTCGCAGAATGAACTTGGAAGAAAATCTAAGAATGACTATACCTGAAATCCTTCCTCTGCAAGATCAGAAGGAGAAGGATGAACTTGCGCCTCCAGAATTGCCTGAACAGAATAAGCAGAAGAAAGTGCCGATGGGACAGATTAAAACGCAGGTAAAAATTTTTGTTCCAACATTTGTAATTTGAAAATTTGATTTTATTCGTACTCCAAAATAACAGTTCAACACAGATCCATTTTTCGGCACGCACTGCTTTTTTTTATTAATAAAAATATTACATTAATTCACCATTGCATAGGCGAAATGTTAAAATTATTATGCACGATAGAAAAAATAACTTAAGTATCTCTTTTCAAGTGACTGTGTACAATCAATTCGAAGTAACCACCTTTTGCGACTAATAAATGCTTATCCAATCATAAATTATTTACTGTTACAAGAATTTATTGTTGTTTGGAAGAAAAAGTTATTTCGCTTTTTGGGTTATCTGTTTTTATTATGTCTTTCAAACCTAAATCAATGTTTTTTTAGCTAGGGAAAAATAATATTCGCATCCAAATACTTTTTTTGGAATTATTACCTTTATAGGTACCTGTCATATTTCGATTAAATTTTTGGAAAATGTTTGAAGCATTTAATTACTCAACTTAAGCATGCATTATTTTCATAACAATATTTTCTGTTTTGATTTGATTGGATTATATACACTTCCTTCAAGTGTAGGTGCCATTGGCTCGGATCCATCGTGCTTATGTTATTCAACTCTTCATAAATTTCATCTTCTTTTTGAATTCCTTCATAATGATCCATATCAGTGTTTACTACATTGGTTGAAGGATTGTCAATAATCTCAAATTCATTGATAATGTCATCGTAGCCCTCAAACATGTCTTCATTGACTATTATGTGTTATCTTCTGATGTTATCTCTTAAAGCTCTTTTGAAGCTATCATAGATTCACCCATTTCATCTGATGAGTCATTTTCTTTCTTAAATATCCTAACAAATAATAGTTTGATAAGAGAATCTATGGATGGTTATGGAGGTATATCTGAAGCATTTTCAGCATTACCCAATCGTTCTCGAAATTGTTTATTTATTGAAGATCTACTTGAAGCACCAGAAGGAGATTTATCCCTCCAAGAGAATGAAATGTTTGGTAATACAAAACCCGGGTTTTGTTTCAGTATTTATATTATCTACAGATTCGGCTTTGAGCAATTGAGTTTCGATTTTTCCCAAAATTGCATAAATTGAGTCGCAACGTCAGTGAGGGAGTACTGCTGCTATGTTGATAGTTTTTACTTCATTAAATTTTGTTGAACTTTCAACACTAACATGCATGAGTTTGTCAATCATTTTGGTTTCTTCACTAATGTGTTTCTCGATAACATCATCTTGAGCATCTCTTCTATGAGATGACGGCAGCATACTGAACACTTTTAGTCATTGAATTTCTAAAAGTGGATTTTTTTCAAAAAATTTGCATTGCTTCACAAACTGAGGTTCCATGAGGTGCATAAGAGAAGTCCAGCTCATGTGGCAGTAGCGTTCAGATAATATAGTTTGATCTTGACCACGAATATCTCTAAAAAAGTATAAAATGTAGGTACCTACTTGATGCCTGAGCTCACTATGGCATCCCAGACGACAACTTTGGGTGGATGTAATGGCGCCTCATGGAGACTCTGCGGATTGTGTTCTGACTCTCTTTACTACTAGAAAAAGATGAACTGACTTCACAAAATTGACTAATTACTTATCGCTTTTGTTCAAATTCTGCTTTTTGAAAACTTCCTGCAACTTACAAACTGTGCGCTCTACATATGAAACCATGCAACCAAGAAGTCTTAATTAACTTCAATCCTTAATTATTCCATGCATACAATGGAAACAAAGTAACGAATTCCTGGATGTTCTCGCACAGTGGTATTGGCTTTCTCGCACCAAATATAATTTCGTGACGGTATTCTGAATAACTATCAAACATTTACCAAAAACGTATGTAAAATGTAAAAAGAAACAACAAACAAGAAAATTATAATTTGTTGCGAAAATAAATTATCGCTTATGAGCATATTTAAAGTAAACACACTCATTTCGATAAAGCATGACATAGATATTGTTTTTTGTATTTTTATATTTCACCTATGTATTGTATATCGAAGTTGTCTTAAATACTTATTTATATTGACCACTAGTTCTAGTTCTACTTAATAAATTATTGTGCGTTTTCCGATCCTGATAAAATCGAAGGTTTGTGCTTATTTACCAAAGGTCAAGTTGGTTTCATTAAACTATTTTGCCGCACGTTTCAAATAAACATCGCATTTTCATCTTTTTCAACTGTTCTGTTTGAAAAATTGGCTTTTGCTGTATTATATAATCAATTCAATTGGGCCCGATTTAATTGAGACATAACGAACTTTTATGTACATAAATTATTTGCGTCAGAACGAAAAATCGATAATGTTTTTATTTTTGCAGATGCGAGCATGCACGTACTCTCATATATGTAAATATTTTTTATTTCTGGATTTGCCAATTTCCATTATTCTTGCATAGGATTATGTGATAAATATCAGTTTGCATGTTTTTCTTAGATAGGTAGGAATTATTTTCAAAATTATGTAGGTACATAATAAGGTTTTGCCATTAAAAAAAAATATATTTTTCTATTTTTGGACCAATTATTCAAAGATCGATATTGAATTGTCCTATTCTGGTACCCTATAGCAAATTTTCATCTATGGATTTGTTCATGGTCACATCCGAAGTTTTCAATTATCTGGTAATAATAAAATGCGTCAATACCACAGCCCACACAAGGAAATTCGATGGAAATAAGAATACTTCCTGTGGATATTTTTATTCTACATTCTATGTTAATTGATTAAATCAGTATTAGTCGCGAATTTAACTTGACTTCTGGCTGAGTGTTATTTCTGCGAAACGCGAACCTCATTGTCCAGAATATTAATCAACCAAACGTCGGAAAATATATCAACAAAATAATTAAAGGTTATTTGTTAATGGTGTTATGGACATAAGGATAGGAAATTATAAAGCTATAAGGACAAAACCAAATCGTGTAACGAATATTTAATAAAAAATTAAGATTTCAATTAGAGGGGGCACGTGATATATGTTATAAAACTGGTGCTCGCAATAATATAATCGGTTTAATCGATTCTCGCGTCAAATTGTCGGTTCGAACTATAATTCTTTTCATTAAAATACGATCGTGTTGTCTGGAAGTTAGCAACTCAATTAATTATTAACTTAGAGAACAATGCGGGTTCTAGTGCGTGCCGATACTCATGTCACTTTCTCATTACCAGATACAGAGCCTCAACCCAAATGTACTTGGTCTCAGGTGCGGTTATTTATTTGCGACCATTTTCACTAGTAAAAATGTTAATTTTGCAATTTTGTTACAGTTAATTACGGCAATCGCAGTGTCTTGGGTTTCCATGATCATTGGATATTGTTCAGCTTATACTGCACCTGCTTCAATTTCACTGGAAAGAGATTTTCATCTTGATTCTTCAAAGGTAAGATTCAGAATAAATTTACTTAAGATATTTTAACTATATTGGTAAAGGTTATTGAAAATACTCTCATATTCAATTTGCCCAAAATATTGATTGACCAAATTTTTTTCAAATATTTTAGTTTATTTTGCATAAAAATTGAAATAATCATATCTATATAATATGTATATTATGGTATGGTCATCTTTGTTTATATGCGATACATACTCAAACATTGATTGATTATAATTTATTATCATTGAGTCCAGATAAGAAAATTATGTCAAGATTATGTTTGGCCATACGAATTAATTAAATTCGATCTGAATTTATAGTTAGGTAGGTAAGTACTGGTTTTCTTTAATGGCAAAATAAAAAGACCATTCCTACCCAGCCTTTATAATTATACAATTACACAAAATATTTTGATACCCACTTACAGGGTTTATTTGATAAGATAGGAGAAAACCGTGTTTAAGAATATTGAATTTTAGAATATTTATTCACTAGTCCAAAAACCTATATCTTAACCTTTTTTTTCAAATGAAGAACACCTATTTGAGAAGAACCTTCTTTTCTGATTTCGAAAATAAGCTAGATTTACAGTTGCAGTTAAATTTACCTGCGTCTGAATAGGCATGTTTAACAAATAAGTTCAATTTTCAATTTTGAATATTTCAGAAATAACTGATAAAAATGTCATACATTTTTGAAATCAGAAAAAACATGTTTTTTAAATAACGATAAATGATAGATAAAGGTCGTATTGTAGGTATTTGGAAAAAAATAGGTTACGTTCTTAGGCTAGTAATGGAATAATTTAACATTTGATATTCTTGGAAGAATACCTTATGGGTGGGCTCCAAAATACATAAATAAAGGAATCCGCCGTACGTGGAAGGTGGGCCAATTTGGACACTGGGTGGGTATTATAAAACTATTTTGACTGAAAACTAAAAGTTAAATTCTGGAGTCGACGAAATTCCAGTAGTTATCTTTTAGTTTTCTGTCAAAATAGTTTTATAATACCCACCCTTAGTAGGAAACATACATTTCTGAGCGAGTTACAAAATAATGAGCCCCCCACTTTGATGCTCAAATTTCATGAATTCTGCATTTGTATGCAAACCAAAGTTGGATGCCTTAGCCCGTATTTGCCGCTAGAGGGCGTTTCTCGATTTTGAGCAATACTGAGAACGCTTCTTAACTTTTTTGTTTGAGAAAATAATTGGAAAACATATTGTTTGCAAACTAAATTTTATGAATTTAAATTTTTCCATCAATAAACAAAATACCGTTTTATTAGTGATGCAGTATGATACCTTTTAGTCAATTTATCATCAAAAATTCAATAACAACTTTTTTATGAACTTCTTTATTTTTCGGTCCGATAAAGTTAATTATTTTGACGAGTTCCATGCAAGAAAAAAGGAAAACCATGCCAACTTTAACACGCGTTGAGTAAACAGTGCTGTTTATATGTTTTTTATACAAAAGAAAAAACAGGAATTGAAAATTGTATAAAATATTAAAAAATATTTAAACAATAATTGTTATTGAAATTATGTTGCACCAGTTCAACAGTATTAATACTACTAATTTGTTACAAAAGTACATACATACAGGATGTTTGGAAGGTCGATGCAAAGTCTTAGGAACGTGATAGGAGAGGTCATTTAGACTTAATTAAGCCAAACATACCTTAGTACAAAGTCTTACGGTTTTCGAGTTTTCTCGAACGTTTTGGATTTCTTTAAAAAAAGGCTATTTTTCACTTTTTTCTCCTTTTATCTCTAAAATAAAAGATGACAGTTTGATGATATTTTTTTTTGATAGCAGAACGTTTGTCTTTTCTGAAAGTGTAAAGAAAAGAAAACCATACTGACTGCAAAAAAATAATAAATAGATTTTTGGTAATTTTTCTTTATACTGATAAAAAATTCCTTTTTCTGCTGAAGTTTATTAACTTAATCAGCTGTAAACAAGCTGATTTTATTAGTAATACTTTATCAGAAAAATTGATTTTTGATCAGGAGAAAGAAAAATTACCAAACATTAATTTATTATTTTTTTATAGTTCGTTTGGTTCTCTGTTCTTTACATTTTCAGAAGAGACACACGTTCTGCTATTGAAAAAAAATTTATTGTTAAGCTGTCATCTTATATTTTAGAGATAAAAGGAGAAAAAAGTGAAAAATTGCCTTTTTTGAAAGAAATACAAAACGTTCGAAAAACTCGAAAACAGTAAGACTTTGTACTAAGGTATGTTAGGCTTAATTAAGTCTAAATGACCTCCCCTATCACCTTCCCAAGACTTTGCATCGACCTTCCAAACACCCTGTATATTTAAATTTGAGACAAATTTTAATTATTCCCTAATGTTTTCAACCAAATGTTCCTTGTGCTGCTCTGCTGAAAATAAAGTATTTTAAGATCAGCTTCGAAATTAAATATTAGCATTCCATAAGTAAACATCAAATATAGATGTAGGTAACTACCTAGAATGGTCGTAAAAATATCTGATATAGCCGCGTTTGTGCTAACAGCGTTAATTATATGTCTTATGAAGATAATTAAGTCAAACAAACGTGATATTATACCTTTTGATTAGTTTAACAACATCTTAATATCATTGTTGTTCCATTAATGAGTTGTCTGACCGATTTTTTTTCTTTGTTTCAGTTCTCGTGGATCACGAGTTTGATGCCATTGGGAGCTTTGGGAGGCGGCATCCTTGGAGGCGTCTTAATCGAAAATTTAGGCAGAAAATGGACCATTCTGCTTACAGATTTGCTATTTTTTGTAGCATTTCTTGTCAATTATTTTGCACAAGATTACATCTACATGTATGTGAGCAGAGTCATCTCTGGTGCTAGCGTTGGTGTATTATCACTGACTTTACCTGTGTACTTAGCTGAAACCGTACAACCAGAAGTAAGAGGCACCTTGGGCTTGCTTCCAACTGCTTTTGGTAACATCGGTATCCTGCTTTGCTACTTATTTGGTACCTTTTACGAATGGCAAGCCCTCGCTTTGGTGGGAGTTATTTTGTCCATTCCATTTGTGATAGTATTTTGGGTGATAAAAGAAACCCCTAGGTTCCTAATTTCAAGGGGTAAAGAAGAAGAAACCAAAAAAGCTCTGCAATGGCTTCGTGGACCTCAAACAGATATATTCAAAGAATTACATGAGTTAAAGAAGAGTTTCCAAGAAGAGTCTGATAATGATGAAAGTGCTTGCGATAGTCTAAAAGTTCTATTTTCTGTTAATAACTTAAAACTGATGGGCATAGTATTGGGACTCATGGCTTTTCAACAATACAGCGGTATTAATGCAGTTATTTTTTATACCACCAAAATCTTCAAAGAATCCGGATCAACTTTGGATGAAGCTATTTCCACTACAATTGTAGGAGTTGTTAACTTTGTATCAACCTTTATAGCAGCTGCATTAATAGACAAACTTGGCAGAAAAGTTTTACTATACATCTCTGCAGTATCAATGATCATCTCACTTGCCACACTTGGAACTTACTTTTTCCTAAAAGATGTCACAGATGTTGATGTTAAACCTCTGGGATTCTTGCCATTGGCCAGTTTTATTGTCTACGTTTTAGGATTTTCCTTAGGATTCGGGCCAATTCCTTGGTTAATGATGGGAGAGATATTGCCCGCTAAAATTAGAGGAACTGCAGCTTCAGTGGCAACAGGTTTTAACTGGACCTGCACATTTATTGTCACTAAAGTTTTCCCATTACTTATCGATTCAATTGGATTCCACTACACCTTCTGGCTATTTGGCATTATCGTATTCATGTCACTTATTTTCACTATTTTCTTTGTACCCGAAACCAGAGGCCAAAGTTTGGCTGACATAGAAAGAAAACTGGCCGGTATTAAAGTGAGAAGAATGAGTTCCGTAGCTAATTTAAAACCAATGCCATCTAGTTTTTAAGTGATTGACTGATATTATGCTGTAGGGTAGGAGTTTTATTTATGAATCTCATTTCCAATAAATTCAATTTTTTTGGCATTTGTAAAACTAAAATGTATGCTTCGAAATATTTTTTTTCGGAATCGCAATAAAAGAGTCCATTTAATATTTAAGTTTAATATTGTATATAGGTATCTATTATCCAAATATAGTTTTATTTATTGTGAGAATATTTTTATATAATTATTATAAACTATTTTTTACATTATATATGTGAACCTATTTTTCAATAAACATATTTTGTTTTATTCACCTAGTATTGTATGTAACAAAATCTGCCTGGACGACTCTAATTTGGCACAGTGTTCCATCCAGGACATTCAAACAGACACATGGAGCCGCTTTAATATAATTGAGGCTCAATTAGGGAAATACAAAATGTTTTTATTCCTGAACATTGGTTGCAAGTGAGAACGATTGAGAGTGGAACTTGCAGAGCTTTTCCATGATTTAACTAATAAATTAACAAACACCATCATAATAATTGGTTTGCGATTCGAATGATGTCGGCCAATGGGAGATAATTAAATGCAACCCATAGAATATATCTATACTTGAATAAGAAAATGCTCCTTCATACCCTAGGAAAGAAGTTGAAGAACTTGTTGCTAGAGGTGATGATAGTGATAAAAAGAAATTATCGATAGTTTCGATAATCATAGTAGTGAACATCGAAACTATCGATAAATTAAAATAAATGAATTAAAATCCGATTCCTTGAAAATTCCTGATATTGTCCCTAATTAGTCTCACATTTATAAATAATGGCCCCTAAATGTGTTCCTCATTTATTGCGGTCCCCAATTTTTGGTTTTCGAGATGTTGATTAAGATGCTCCATCGAACATCCAGTGAGTTTTCTGTGACCAATATTGGTTGCATCTATCGAAAAAAACATTCAAACACAACCTTGCCTCATCCGCGAAAAAAAGAAAATATGAATTAGGGCAAATTTGGGCTCTCATTCCACAGACAACAAACAAAGTGTAGTTCGTCAATATGAATCATCTTCGCCTAATTCTTGACGTAGATCTGCTTCATAAGACGCGAACGTTTATTTTGCTTAAGTTTTCAAAACTTATGATTGACAAGAGTTATTTTGATTGCCAGTTGATTGACTGGTTAAAGAAATTCATCATTTGTTCTAGTTTTTGATCGTCCCTATCTTAGGCGGCCTTCCAGGAAGTGAGTATTGCTAAAAATTTTAACAAACCTTGCCGACTCCAGAATTATGGGTTCAGAGGTTCAAAAGGTAGAAACAAAAAATTATAGTTTAAAAACAAAAACAAGAGTCTATCTACAGGCAGGTAAAAAACAAACACTCGCTTGCTTGCTCCAAGGTTTTGACAAATTCATTAGATTTTATCCAAGAGACCCATCCGAACTCCAAGATTATAGGTACCTCTTGGGAGATTTTAATGTTCATAACTCAAACGAAGCAACCCATGTTGGAAGGATTGCTGAAGCATTTATCATTTCACATGGCCTAATTGGTAGAAAATCCCACAGGTATTCCCGATTCCGTTTCTCAACAGGCGAACTTACTCGATTTGTTCCTTACCAATAATCCAGTTTCTTACAAGGTCGATGTGTTTGCACCTTTGAATTGATTTCTGCTTGAAGTTCATTATTTCCCTAGCTCCTGCTCCAATAACTCGTAGGGTGTAGCACTACGAAGCTGCAGACTGGAAAGGCCTAAAACTCTTTTTCTCTACCATCACAGTACGAGTTTCTTTCTAAAAGATCAACTACAAGGGGATCTGCTGGCGTACGTCAGTCATATTTGGAAATCGACTCTCGAAAAACATGGCGAATCCCTAATTATAGCATTGGAGGCTTTTGATCAGGTGTGGCACAAAGTTCTCCTTAGCAAACTTCCATCGTATGGTCTTCCCAACGAATTTTGCCATTGGCTGGAGAGCTTTTTCGAAAACAGGTCACTGCATGTTGTGGTCGATGGTGTGTCTTCTGATACACTGCCCTTAAATTCCGGCATTCCCTAAGGCTCAATTCTGTTCCCAACACTGTTTTTCGTTTTCATAAATGATTTATTAAATGTGACAAGAAACCCCATAACCCGAACGCCTAGGGGCGTCGAGTCATATTTTAATCGACATAGGTAAATTGTATTTTTCCTCACTTGACGTTTTTCAAAATTCTACTACACTTAGAGGGTTTTTTTTTTGTCATGTTATTTTGTATCTTGAAATATCTCAAAATCTGCTCGTTTCAACAGATTCATATTTAAAACACTGTTAGCTTAGGTGTTGACTCAATTTAAAAAAACATATATTTCATCGTCAGCAACCCGGGACAAGGAGTGCAACTGAAGGTTGAAAGCATATTTTTTGAAATATCTCAAAATCTGCTCATTTTAACAGATTCATATAGAAACCACTGTTAGCTTATAGGTATTGATTCAATTTTTTAAAAAATATTTTATCCCCAGCAACCCGGGATAAGGGTCGCAACTGAGGGTAGAAAGCATATTTTTTGAAACATCTCAAAATCTACTCGTTCGATCGTCAAAACCGCTTCTCATTTATTTTAGGTGTTCTGTTTCGTTTAAAATGCCTCTTTACTTCTGAACATTTTCTTCTCCTTCATAGGGCTCAATCAGACCATTTGTGAAATACTGTTCCCACATGTGGAGCGATGCACCCAAGCATTCGTTCGCTGTAATATCAACGGGATTGAAAGCAGCGACTTCCCTGGCAGTTTTAATAGGGGCCGAAGATCTTTGAATCTATTTATTGACCCTCCTTCTCATTTAGGATTTTTCAGGGGTTGGTTCTGGTTGCTAGGGGGTTGAGAGTGGGGAGTTGAATTTTGCATAAAAACTCATTCTCCTTCAAATTATAGTTCGGGGATTTTTTTCTGAAATTTATGTTTTTGGTAATAGAATATTGGTGGGACAAATTGACACCCTGTATAATGTGTATGCTTAGTGTTTTGTCATAGAACAGGATAATTAAAACGCTCTCTGTGATGAGCTTGAAACAACTAATAAGATTTGGAATAGATGAGAATGAAATCCCGTAAAATGGTTTCAGGAATTAATTCTGATTCAGGAATGCGAGTACTTACTTGTTCGAGCCGCTTGAAACGATAATAACGATTTTTTTTATGAAATGATTTTGATTTATGAGACACAATTTCGTGAAAGAAAACTAAAAATCGTCCATTATTGTTCTCTTATTCTTCGAATGGTGAAAATTTGAAACAAATATGTAGGTATTATAAACAATTTAATTTCATCAAAAATAAATAATTGAATAGGTATAAAACTTAACCTACGGATTTTGGCACTGCTTGCAGTCAGCCATTTTTTCTTCGAATTCTTCGATTTGCAAAGTCATTTCGAAGAAATTGAATTTATCGTGTATATTTTTGGTAGCTACCATCAGTACGTTTTGTGGATTAGTACCTGCTCCTAAAAAATAAAAATAATTTTACCAATACTATACTACTTAAATATTAAAAATTGTATTGATAAAAGATATTGATGGCATAAAAAATGGTCGCATTATTTTTGTCGGATTCTACAAAATACACAGTTTGCGATATTAGCCAAGCCAAATAATCAGTTGCCGGAAATATTTTGGTATTCGTGTAAATATGAGCTGAACAAAAGTTTTGCAAATTGAGCAATTGCTTCTTCTATAAACAGGGAAACGCCAGAGATATTCCAGCAAACGATCGTCTCGCCGCGGTTGCTCTCTCTTAGGAATGCTTAGAGGAAAATTAACTAAATGTTGTCACATCCATTAAAATTTACAAGAGGAACTACCGTGACAAATTGACAATTGCCAGTTTGATATTGTGGAAAAATCTGTATTTTCCTTGTGTATGTTTTAACATTGTGTCTAGCAATCGCAATCTTTGCTTCGAATTTCGGGTAGTTGGGGCTAGTTTGGATAGTTTGAATGAGTTTGTTATGTGAAACTATAGACGTAACATCGTTGAAATTTAGCTACACTTGCAAGTGTTCACATCTTTGGTCTTGCCAAGAAATAATTGAAAGTTGTAACTAACAACCATAATTACAATAAGAGGAAGTAACAAGTGTCACTCGATAGTGAAAAAATGTGTATTTTTTATTTTTAACATTTTTGACAACCGGCGTTATTATAGGATCATCCGAGTTTGCTAACTGTGTATTTATTTTGGTAAAAGGACGAATTTTGCATCCACCTATGGCAAATAGAATGGGGCTGACATATGATATATTTAGGATGTTTCGACACTTTCGACAAAAATCTTCATAAGTTCGCTATACATATCGAATAACTTACTTATTGCTACGTGAGCCGACATAGCAATTTTATCAAGACTCAAAGCCCAAATTCTCAAGTTATGGACCCTTTCGACGCCTTCGATGTTTATCAAAATATTCATAACTGATTCAAAATCTATTCCTTTCGGTAAAGCTTCCATCAAAACCAATAATGCATCTTTAATTATGGCGAAGGTCGTAAATAGCACAAATATTGAAAATACAAATGTCATTATTGGATCCACAATTACCAAGTTTGGCTAGAAAAATTTAAATAATTATATAAATAGGTAGTAAATGTTTTAAAACAATTTTATAACGCACATACATATTTAGAATTCTACTCAAGCAATTTATTACCTTGTAATAAATCACAATTGCTGCTACTAGAACTCCTGCACTTTGCAAAAAGTCACCAATTACATGAATAAATGCTGCTCTGACATTGATATTTTCTTTATGATGATCATGCGAATGACTGCTTCCGCCATGACTATGGCCATGCTGGTGAAGTGAAGCACCCATGCTAAAAAAATACTTTATTACTTAGGTAGGTCCTAATTTGATCTGAAAATGAAACAGTGCATGACGTACAGTCGTGAGCATTAAAAGTGGGACACCCGACTGACAGTTCTTGTCATTTTTCGCTATTTTTGGTAAATCAGTATTTTCTCTACAATGGATTTTTTTGTCAAATATGACAATCCCTGTCATTGCTGTGGTTGAAGCTGGTGAGCTCGCCACCAGAGAGTCAAGGTTTCCAATAGAAATTCAATATTTTATTTTAATTTGCATTTTGCATTGTAAATATTAAAATTGTCCTGTTCAAAAATTTCGAAGTAGTTGATGTTCTTAACTTTAAGTGTTTTTCTTTCTCTCATTTCAATGAACGTCTAAAGTCAAACAGCCGTATGCAACATCCTCTTTTAACTTGAAAGTGCTTTTTAAAACTGGTCATTTTTAAAAAATTGTATTCTAAGCAATACAAATTTTTAAAAGTGACCAGTTTTGAAAAGCGCTTTTATAGTGGAATAAAATCACTGCTCTAACTCGCTGTTTTCTGAGGGTGGGTGATTCCGAGGTTTAACCAGATGAAACCTATATCATCTTGTAGAGGACACTTTGGGGCATAGGAAATGGGAATGTACAACTTTTTTTAATAGGAATGAACTTTGAAATCGGCACTTAAACGTGACTGAGCTCGAATTTGAAAAACTATGTTTTTCTAAACATTACCCGCTGTATTAATTTAAGCATACAATCTAAAATTCTGATTTTTTGCATACTTTAAACATGAGCGCTTCTAATGACAGTTCAGAAATTTCGAAAAGGCTCAAGGTTTTTTTGTTAAAAAGTTAGGAATATAGAACTATCAAAATCGTGCATCTTAAACTTCACCCTGCGGCGAGCAATGTGTATTATTGAAAATTTCTATACATATATATCGAATCAAATGTAGTAAAAACATTGACGAAGTTTTTAGAAAAATAATTAAGGTGCTAACTTAAACGGTTATAGAAATATACATTTTTATCCAAGAGCCCTAGAGTGCGCTCAGCCCATCGTGAACCGCGTCGCGACGGAATTATTTGTGCATTCACCGAGAGGTGCATTTTCGGACTTTTCCAGTTTTGAGCGTCCGTATGCGAAAAACAGCTAAGTCTGATTTATTATTAAAGTTTGAACCATATTCAACAGTCGCTTCTCTTCGAACTGATGTTAAACAAGGGTGTGACCCGAGAAAATTCTTCATGAAAATAAATTCTGCGGGAACTTGTGACGTCACACCGGCTAACCGCCGAAATCATATCCTTCTGTTTGTTCAGTGGTTGAACCGTGCTCTATACTTTAAGTGGTTGCAATTTGCTTCAAGTGAGATCGTTGACTTTTGCCTTGGAAAATTTTACACATATTTTAACTGTGCCTCCGAAGCCAGTGTGACGTCACAGCCTAGGCGTTTGTCACTTTAAACCACCCTTATACTCGGAAACGATTCATCGTAGCAAGATGCGGTTCAAATATTTGTTCTTAGATTTTTTCACACTAAAACTTCATTTTTGGGTCACAATCCCTTCAATTCACTTATAATAGATAGCATGGTACTTATTCAAGGACTAAATGATAAAGCCTTTTCAACTTAACTTTTAATGAACTCACATGTATTTTTCTGAAGCAAATTCTTTCACTTGGTCGAAGGTATGAAGCATTCAGAATAACGTGGTTTTTATCGGTCTTTCGAAAGACGCAGAAGAAGTAACTTCGCAGAAGTTTCGGAATTTTTTAAAATTGTCAGAAAATGAAGAATCCCTATTGAAATTTGTAACTGGTTATATTTTGGAACATTTAGCTGACAAATAGAAGAAACTTCATCGCTGGTGGTTTTGAAAACCCAGAGTTATGCTTTCCTGTCAACAAGGATGGTGTAACCGAATTGAAAGATTTGAAATCGAATCATGATGAGACTGATGAACGACTCCGAAATCCACGTCTTACATGAATATAGCAGACGAACTCTCTAACTCGATAGAAATAGAGTTAGAAAAATAATAGCAAAGAAAATACATTTCTTTCTATCGACAAATGCTACTCTCTATGACTTTTTCCTGAAATCTTTGAGTAACTTCGTTTATAGAGAAATGCGTACTAACCAATCTGGAAACATTGTGACAGATTTTAGACTTTTTCGATTTTCAATAATATACCGGAGGTTTTGACAGGTTAATTTTTGATTTTCAATGTTATTATTTTCATTTTTTATTCATTTTGTCTTTGCATATTGAGCTCTTTCGGAGGTGTATACCCATTGTAACCATTACACCAGGCTGGATAAAGATTCCAATGACCCAAGCAGAAAACGACGTGATAAAAAGCCAAGATTCACGATGTAAATGCGAATTCTGGGGGTGCCAGCCATGATTCTTTTATATGGAGAAATTTTCTATTATGTTGTCTGTGATATGTACCGTTTGACACTCCCATAGTCCAATTCATAGTTAAATGATTTCTTAATTCCTCCCATTTATGCTTAGTTTCACTGCAAAAATGTATGTCAGTCTTTAATCACAAATCAAAACAAAAAATCATATTAAAAAAAAAAATAGACCAAGATAAGCTTATGTCATTTGTAATTGTGTAGAATGAAAAAGAAAAATAGCAAGACCGAAAGGGTCTTTCTATTTGTTTTGACACGAGCAGGTAGTTCGGGGTAGCGATTCTAGCCGAGTGGCGTTAGCGAGTTCCGTTTCGTCGATTTTCTATCATGGAAAGGAAATTTCTTATCTATGTTGTTACAGAGTACGGCTGCAGATACTTCACCAAAAAAAGTGTTGGTGAAGTCTGCAGATGCAAATGTTCTGGTATTACTTATTTACCACTATTCTGAATTTATTGAAGTAAGTTCTTTGAAAGATACCTACCTTTTTATGGAATTAGGACAAGGGAATAAAAAACGGATCATTCCAATAAATAGTGCAGAAACTGGAATATGAAGTTCATAAATGTTTACCAGCGCTGCATGTGTCAACAGGATGCGATACCACAAATGCAAAGGCAAAAATAGTATATTGTGTATTTAGGTGGAAAAGTAACACATTCTCGGCCGACGGTGTAAGTTGACGGGCGAGGCGTAGCCGTGACCGGCAAACACCGAAGGCCGAGAATGTGCTTTTCCACCGAAATACACATACTATTTTTTCTGCGATCGGTTAAATACCTGTTAAATGTTTGTCTTTAAGTTCCAATTATTCAGCAATACGAGAATCACTTTCCCGGCCTAGGCCGGAAACGTGTTTCCCGTATTGTTATTCATTGATTCCTTAGCAACTATTGAAACATAATTGAAATACCAGAATATTGAGTTTTGCGAACTGTCAACCGGTCAAAAATGCTGACATTTCTTGTCAATCCCAGAAAAATGTATTTTCTAAAAATCTTGGAACCTTATATTGCCACCAAATTTGCATTGGCCCTATTCAGAAATAAGAACGAGGCCCTAAAAACCCTCGATGTATTGAGATATCAATTGATCACAACTTCCAATAAATCCGCTTCTGAACTTCTACCCACAGATGATGCATTTTACCAGCATGTACTGAGCTAGGTGTACCTATATATAACAAAAGAAGCTGTATTTATGCGATAAACAAAATTTCAGGTGCATATATCAACTGCGTATATGGATATCCAGTCATATACCTATCATGCCTATACTTGACCCTGTTAACTTTGTTTGGACTAGGAATAATGGAATTTTTGAGCCTGTTTGGATGACTGCTGATCCCATATAAATTATGTCAAAAGAATAAATGGGTCTGCTTGAAAGAGGGTTTAACATGCTGCAGCGATTGTTCCTGCAAAAGTTGTCAAAATAATATTCCTGATTTATATGAGGATGACGAAGGAGAAAATATTTAAACTTTAAACTAACTTCATAAAAAAGGATTCAATCAATTACTTTATGTTTATAGATTTTTTTATTTTATTTCTAGATGTAACGCTAACGCACTAACGCAGATGATTTCTTGAATGGTAGCCGCTAGCCGCTTTCAGCATCAGAGCGCATTTCAAACCTCTCGGATAAAAATTCATATTTCTATAACCGGTAAAGTTAGCGACTTAATTTTTTTTTCAAAAACTTCGACAATGTTTTTACTACATTTGATTCGATATATATGTATAGAAATTTTCAATAATTCACATGGCTCGCCGCAGGGTGAAGTCTTAGATGCACGATTTTGATAATTCTATATTCCTAACTTTTTAACAAAAAAACCTTAAACCTTTTCGAAATTTCTGAACTGTCATTAGAAGCGCTCAGTTTTTCAAATTCGAGCTCAGTCACGTTTAAGGGCCGATTTCAAAGTTCAGTCCTACTAAAAAAAGTTGTACATTCCAGAGGAATTTTAATATTTACATTATTTACAATGCAAAATGCAATTTAAAATCAAATATTGAATTTCTATTAGAAATCTTGACTCTTTGGCGGCGTCTGTTCCTCGAGAGAATTAGTTTTGTTAAAAAAAAAAGTTCTTGTGTTCTTGTGTCATGCTCATCGCGTGCAGAGCTGTAATTCTCGTCGTGTCGTAATATTTTTTATCCTCGTCGTAGTTATCCTTTTACAATTTTACCTTCTGTGTCGGAACCAGACAAGTAGTATCTACTTATGATGGCGAGAGCCGAAAGCGCTCTACTACGCTAAGTTTCAGTAGTAAATTAAAATGTGCAAGAAATACAAATTGTTTCCTTCCATGTTCAACTGATTACTGATTTAAGGTAAATTTTAAAATCATCAAAATGTTTGCTTCTCCGAATCTCTGAGGACAGTACATGAAAATGAGCCATATAAAGCAAAAAAAAAAAACGTTAGATCACTGATGGCGTGACAAGTTAGATAATCTAAATTAAACTACTTGGTTAAATATAATCTATGTCTAAGTAGCGAGCCATAGTGACCCTATATCTAACCTAAACATGATATAACCTAGGTACTCACATGATATTAACTACAACTCCAATAGCAGAAGTAATCAACATTACAAATGCATCAATTTCATAACTTTCATAAATAATTCTTTGAATAGCCATATAAACTAATATTCCTGTCACGACCCATATCATAAGCACCGAAGTTAAGGCACCAATTACTTCGGCGCGGTACCATCCGAATGACATTTTCTTTGTTTTCGGTCTGTTTGCCATATACAGTGAAAATAAGGAAATCATAAAACTTGCAAAGTCTGTAAGGAGGTGAGCTGCGTCTGAAGCTATCGCTAAACTGTTCGAGATGTAACCACCTGAAATCAGGAAAATTTTAGGTATTCCTTTTACAATAATAATCTATTACGAACCGATTATTTCTGCTATCATAAATATTACACACAACACACTGGCTATGATAAGTTTTTTTCTGGCCCTTTTATCCACTTCTGGGGTATCTGATAAATGGCAATGCTTGTTAACTAGAAAAAAAAACCTGTGAAATAGTTATAGGAAGTGTATACGGGTTATGTGCACTGAAAAAACACCTCCCCTTACCTCAAGGTATTCAGTGATCTTAAAATAAAATATCTTATATGAAGAGTTAATAAACTGCATGAAGAAAAATTACTTTGTTCTGAGAATTTCGTGGTTCTTGATATTTTTCAAAATTACTCTGAATGGCATTTTTTTCAGGCGAAATTATATTCTCTTATACCAAGAAGAATCTTTTATTGCATATTTGTTAAGCTCCTTGTTATTTAGGCCAAGAATCTTGATTTTTGATGGAATATTCCAAAATCTTATTCAAAATTCAAGTTTCTGCGGATGCCCTCCAACCCAGTTGTATAGTGCCTAGCAGCTTAGTGTATCGTGCTGCCTGTGACCTGCTCTGACCTGCGTTTAGTTTTCAATTTGGAGGTTCCATAGTTTTTTTAAAACTTATATCACAAACAGTTATATCCTGTTTCCTATGTAGTTACCCAGGATAACAGTGAGTCAGGGGTCAAAATTATCTTGCAATCCTATTTGGAAAATAATCGTGACGGCCCTAATACAAGAATTTTTGGAGGCAAACAAGCTGTCCCACTAGTCCCACTTGTTGGAAAAGTTTGAAGGTATATAATGCAAATTTCACAAGTAGTATAGGTACCTTAATTATGTTTCCAATTTAGCAGTTTTAATAACCCATTTAAATTGTAATGACGTAATGATTTTTTAGTTATAGTTCTATATTTTGTAAAAATTGTTTGAATTCTTAGGCTAATAAATATTTTCAAAGATAAACAAAATCTGATGTTTCTTTATGACCAATAATCCTATCATCAAATACCTGGATTCCCAGGCGAAAAATTCTCATCTTCACTTAAGCCGTGATGACCTCTAGTGAAAAAATTGAGATCTTCAGTTAAGTATACTCTGGTCTTCAATGGAATCGAATAAATTTCTTGGGACAAGAAATAGGGAAAATTAAGTAATTTGGGACAAAGGAATTGTGTTGAATACATTGGGATAGTGTGTTGAGACGAGAAATTACTTCTTTCCAGTAAAGTATTCGAACAATCCTATGGCAAGACAATATTTAGATTTTTTGAAGAGAATATTCACTTGGCCATATCCAAAGTCGCAATTTCATTGAACAAAGTGCGTATTTCTTTGTATTGAGGAATCCTTTTTTTTAGTGTGTAGTTCTACTGTTCAAGACAATGGAGAGAACCTAGCATCGCTACTGCGAGGCGTAGAGAGGTAATCGATATAACCTTGGCTACAAACCGCTGCATCTGAGCACAGGTAAACAGAGTTCGAATTATGCAATGTCGATAAGGCAGTGGCGACTTATCATAATCCCAGCAACAAAAACTGACCTATAGAGGTCAGTTTTTGTCCTTATATAGATAAGGATCAGGAAGGAAAAGGGTCTGATCACTACAAGTCACCGGGGCCTGCCATGATGCAATCTAGCCGGCTCTTCTGCAGCAGGGACTAGACATACTGGCCCCACACACTCAAAACCCGGTCAGGAAACATACACGGAAGCGAAATCTTATCGACCCATCAGCCTTTCAAACTTCTCAAAAGATGTCATACCAAAATGGATATCAACGTAGAGTTCCCAAAAATGTAGTCAATGACTCAACAGAAACATAACGACAAGTTCCAGACAAAGGACCCCGCACTAAATACATTGAAAACCGGCATCGGTGAAATTGTGTGATATTGTAGTATGTTATTGTGCTATCTCTACTGACAATATTTGCACAAAAATTTAGGGTGGTCACCGGTCATATTTTTGAGTTAGGGCTGCCTAATGCTACGCTACTAGATAATATTTAAAAAAACATTTTATTACTTTACTTCAAATAAATTTTGGGAAAACATGAATAAAAGGTTGGAATTTGGGTTTTTTTGATTAAAAACACATACCTTTAGAAGATAGAACTATGTTTTGCAGTCTGCCTTTCCGCAAAGTAACTACAGGGTGGTCCAAATCATACACCAGAAAAAGTGTGCCAATACAAGCACGTTTGAGATTATTAAAACAATAAAAAGCTAGTACGCAGTAGAAATTCTGTGATCGAAGAATTTTAAAATAGATTCATTAGTCCAGTAGTATACAGATAAAATGTCTTATATAGCGCAACAATTACTATAGGTTTCACTCGACTAGATGATATCCTTTATATATGTATTAAAGGTCTGACAAGAAGTTTTTTTTTTCTTCGATTTTTGAATAGGTCCCTGCTGTCAATATAAGGAATAACTTTGGCCTCATCAGTTATAGGGTTATATATATCAAAAATCGAATGCTTAGAGATCGGCTATACTTCCCTACGGACATGCTTTTAAAGCCTGTCGCGATTGGTAATTAAATAGTTATTTTAAAAATTCATCTGATTCCCCTTGTTTCATTTTACAGATATATTGAATCTCTTTTGGTGACACATCCAACCCCACCCTCTTGTGGAACAAATTCGCAAAAGGGGTAATTGATTTAAACTCTTCGTCTGTCAGACTGTTTTTGTCCTCAACTCGCCATTGGCGGTTATTTGTTAAGCCCTTCAATGGCGTCAATCTCTGCAAAGTAAGGTTTAAAGCTGCATTAATTTTTCCGAAAAAAAAGGTAAATTCACATTCATTTATAACGTCTTTAAAAAAAAAACAATCAAATACTGCTCTGATTACAAAAACGTACGTCGCATTATTGTTTCTTTATTGGTCAGGATTTTTGAAATGACATTTTGACATTAGAGTTCATTGACAAAATTGAAGAAAAATATTGCTAAGACATACGTTCAAAAAACCATAGCATTCTTTTATTGTTTTTTTTTTGAAGACCTGATACTTATAAATGACGCGTTGTCAAGGCAACAGTAAAAAAACAAAAAAATCACAATGCATAAAAAAGACGCATATTTGACATTTGAAAAAATCAATCAATTGTTGTGAATTTACGTTGACTTTCTTCCATAAGCTTTTGCAGTTTTTAATTTAGAGTTTCTCTTAAAAGCAGTTTTTACGTTTGAGATTCCTTTAAACCCTTTTGCAGTTTCTACCTGTTTTTGCCTGGAAAATGAACGCGACACCAGCTTTCAACAGAAACAGACTTAACTGTTTTGTGTGCAACAGGCAACAGTTAGTTCAAAGAATGGTGAGGATAGGTGTTGGAGACAATGACCTGAAAAGGGAAATTGCTTTAAACCGTAGAGCAAATATGGGCTTGCCGGCTGCTCCAATAAATGAGGCGACACGGATATGCGTTAATTGCAACTTGTCAATTAATAACGAAGTTGAAGTGATTGAAAATGATCCTAGTAGTTTGAGACTAAATGTCATGGTATCCCATTTGAACGGTTGTACCATTTGCGACCGTCAACCTGCTGATCTTAAAAGACTATCAAATAAATGCCGGGCTTTTATTTTCGCTGCTCAAATTATTTACGCTTCCGAGAACATTCGTGTATGCCAGCACCATTTGAACGAAGATGGCATTATTTTACGGCAGCTTCTTCCTGGTCTGTCCTACATTAACAGGCCTGTTAAGATCAATGGAAGTCAATTGCAAATTCTTCTACAGGGATTAAGAGGCTTGACAAGTAATAGCTAATGGAGATTTGAGGACGAAAGCTGTCTGACGGACGAAGAATTTAAATCAGTAAGTCCGATATCAAAACAAGATTTTCTAGATTTGTATGGCTTTTGCGAACCTGTTCCACAAGAGAGTGGAGTAAGTCCGGTATTCATAGTGCCTACTTGAGTGCTGAGGATTCCTTGAAGGTGACCTTCGCAGTAAATTGTCTTGCAGAGTCAAAATTGTCAAGGCGTCCTTACGCCGCTCATGCGTATTTCGGCACATTTCCTTCCTTGACTTGAGGAATGTCCAGAGGTCCCTTGATACTGGTTTTCTAACCTATTGGTGACAGCACGTGAACCTAATTGGTGACAGTACGTGAACTGTATTTCATTGATGTGCAAAGTTTATTTTAAGTATTGTAATTAGTATGGATGAGCTGGAAAATTTATTTGCAGAGATAAATGTCGCTGATGATGATAACCGCGTGTGGCTAAATTCAGCTGGTATAGGCACCGTGGTGGAATGGTAGAAAAAGCAGTATTAAATTAAACAGGCATTAGCATGCATTAGTGAGTCGATAAATCACTGCATCCGTGGCATTGCAACATTTTGGTGAATTTAGCCACACGCGGATTGTGCTGCGGAGGCCAAGAAGGTACATTCAAGAATCGAGACATGCAGAATCCATTAGGATTCTAAATTAAAGAAGTAGTCCATGTCTCAAAGTGGAGTTGAAATTCCAAAAGAATACACAAAGTCTTCCTCCACAAAATACTTTGATCAAGTTAAAGCGCTCGACATGTTTCGAGGCAAGAAGCTCTCTTCATCAGAGGCAAGTTCGCTCACATATTACCAAAGAACAAAGTATTTTAGGTCGCTAGACTTCGCATTTGGTAGAGGAAAAAGAAACAGAAAGTTGAAACACAAAAAAATTAATAGATTAATTGTATATACACGGTGTAAAAAAAATAGTGTACCGGACTTCGAGGGGTAATACTACATATGAAAATAAGAAAAAAGTTACTATGAATATGCCCTAAGATGCTCCCTGAAGAAGTTACAGCCCTTCAAATGGTAGATGAAAATAATAGATTTTATTTATTTTCACGAATATTGCATCAGTGCCAAAATATTTTCCTGGAAATTTGGTATTCTCGCATACATTTCGATACCAAAGCGAATGGTGATAGTAAAAAAAATCGTAACAGTTCCGAAAGTGTAGTCTCAATAAGGGTAGAGGGTAGTTTACTCAGGGCCGGATTAAGGGGGGGGCTTTGGGGGCTAAAGCCCCGGGCCCCGAAATGAGGGGGGCCCCAAAACACCACCTCACGCGGGGAAGAAATCATGCATATAATTTACACCAAACAAAACCGTCGTTTTTAAAATTCGAAGCCCACACACTTCAGGTTTGTTGACATTTCGAACATAAAGGCCCCCACAGACTGCGTTTTTGTTTGACGGTTTTGTTCGACGAGCAAATCTGGTCGAGCAAAAACGATGGATCGCAGTTGTACACAGACCTCGGTTTAGTTTGGCGAACATCAGTCATGTTGGGAAGTTTTTTTTTTTTTAATTTTAATAATGTAAAATTATGTAGCTACACACCAACCACCACACAAAACCGTCCTTTTTAAAATTCGTAGCCCACACACTTCAGATTTGTTAACATATCGAACATATCCGACGGACAAAATCAGGCGAAGCCAGATATTTGCATCGGTTTTGTATGCCAGCAAAAATGACAATTTTTCGCACACACACTTCGGTTTTGCGTCATTTTTGCTCGAGCAGATTTGCTCGACGAACAAATCCGTCCAACAAAAACGCAGTCTGTGGGGCCCTGAAATCAGGTGAAGCCAGATATTTGCATCGGTTTTGTATGCCAGCAAATACGACAATTTTTCGCGCACACACTTCGGTTTTGTGTCGTTTTTGCTCGATCAGATTTGCACGTACAACAGAACTGTCCAACAAAAACGCAGTATGTGGGCCCCTTTACAATTTGAGAGCGTTAACCAGCAGTAATTCTGTAATCATAACTTTTTGGCGTTAATATGCATAATATCAAAAATATTTATACGAGAAAGTTGTAGAGAACTACTATATCTAGCTGATTACATGGCAATAATTTTTATTTGCCAATTTTTTAATTTTTATTTTGATTTAAAAAACAAATTTTAGAAATGTTACTTAGTACGGTGATAGTGGTGGATAATTCAGAAATATTTATTCAAGAAAAAAAAATTCCAAACTAAACAGTTTGTCCAAAATTACATTTTTTTAATCTGCAAGGTAAAATTCTGAGTGACGTTTGAATTTATTTCAGGGACCTAGGGGCCCCTTTTGTGAAAATAGCCCCGGGCCCCAAAAGACCTTAATCCGACCCTGAGTTTACTCACAAAACAAAAAAGTATCTTAGGGCATATGTTCATAGGAACTTTTTTCATTATCTTCATATGTAGTATCACCTTTCGAAGTCCGGAACCTACACTATTTTTTTACACTCTGTATAATTTTCGTTATCTTGAATTTTTAATAATAA
Source organism: Ceutorhynchus assimilis (assembly GCA_917834065.1). NCBI lineage: Eukaryota > Metazoa > Arthropoda > Insecta > Coleoptera > Curculionidae > Ceutorhynchus > Ceutorhynchus assimilis. The sequence continues at coordinate 10,569,812 of OU892277.1, forward strand.
TTGACTTCGCTACGTAATATTATTCTTATTTTGTCAATTATTATTCTTATATCGCGAAGCAACTTCATGGTTGTCGGTTATCTACAAAATGGTCAAGGAAATACAATTTTCATCCCAGGCAGCCTGTTTTCCCTACAATAATGAATTTGTTTGGATTTAATTCAGAATGAGGTCTGAATTGAACTGCGCTTGCGCATTTGTTTATTTATGTTCTTTATGAACAAATGCGCAAGCGCAGTTTATTTCAGAACTGATTCTGAAATAATTCCGAACAAACCTAATACGGCGTCTATTTTTTTTATTTTCAACTATGACTCTATGCTGAGCTCCCATTTGAACCAAGAACATTTTCTCAGTCTCAGTGTACTTGATCGCCATAATTACTTGCGCATGAATTCCACAGACAAATCACATTTTCTACAGCTATCTGACCTTTTTCTCATAGAACCATATATCGGGTCTTCAAAAAAAAAAAACAATCAAAGATTGCTATGGTCAAACGTATGTCTTAGCAAAATTTTCCTTTCATTTTGTCAATGAACTTAAGTCAAAATGTCATGTCAAAAATCCTGACCAATAAAGAAACAATAAGGCGACGTACGTTTTCGTAATCAAAGCAATCTTCGATTGGTTTTTTTTTTGAAGACCCGATATTAATAATGACAACTTAATGACAATAACAATAGACATTTCGTAGAAACGGTTGTTGCCAGTTGCAAAACTTATGCTAAGGCTTCCTTTAAGAAGGATTCTTTAATTCGCTACTATGAAACGCCAAAGTCGCATACCACCAAGGCGTCCTTATTCAAGGCGACCTTCAAGTCACGAGGAGTCCTTAATTTGAGGTGTGACTGAGAATACGGGCCTAAGATATGTGACTAAAAGAGATCTAATAACTTATCTATGTAAATTGAAGGCGTTTCAGATTAATTTCCAAAATTTATTTTTAATTACCAATCGCGACAGGCTGTAAGCATGTCCATAGAGAAGGTTAGCCGGTCTCTTGGCATTCGATTTTTGGGGGATTCAGTAGGCCTAAACTCAATAACCAGAGCCCGCTACATACAGGAGCACGTTACTGAATTTGCTAACGCTCTGTATAATCCGGTTCCTGATAAAGCGAAAGGCATTGTCTATATTGACGGTACCTATTTAGAAATCGACAATACAAAAATTTTCAAGCTCTTCGCCAGACCTACAGCCCACATAAAGGATATCATCTAGTAAAACCTATATTAGTTGTTGCGCCCGATGGATATATCCTAACTGTACTGGGTCCATACTTTGGCGATGTTAGAAATAATGATGCTGCAACGTTGCGAGACGAATTTTTAAACGACATACAAGGATTGAGGAACTTTTTTCATGAAGGTGATATTTTAGTCGTGGATAGGGGTTACAGGGATACTACCCCACTCCTCGATCAGTTGGGAATCGAACACCGAATGCATGCAACAATTCGACAAGGGCAATTTCAGCTGTCGGTGGAAGAGGCAAATAGGTCCCGTATGGTTACAAAAACACGGTGGATAATAGAAGCTCGAAACGGCCACTTTAAATCTATTTTTAAATTTTTCGATCACAGAATTTCTACTACACAGGCAGTTCACCTCAAAAATCATCTACATATATGCGGTGGAATTCTTAACCGGTATTTTCCTCCAATTACCATGAATGGGGCAAATGCTGAGCTGGCCCAAGAAATTCTTCGAAGAGCCAATCGACCAAATGCGATGAAAGAGCATGTTGAAAATCAGCAATTACAACAAAGACGTGGCAGGTGGGTTCCACTAAATCATGAACACATTCCAAACTTTCCAGAACTTAGTTTGGAATATCTACGAGACCTCACGGTTGGTACGTACCACATCAATTTAGCCGCGTCATATATCCAAGATACAAGGCAGAGAGAAAGGCAGACGGAAGTACATGTTGATGACAACAATGATATTGAAGGTGTGATAAGGGTGAGATTTCGGAACGCCACAAAGTATCAACTGTGGATTCAATACGATAATGTAGAAATTGTTGCGTATTACTGCACATGTAAATCTGGGCCACGAACCGTAGGGACATGTGCACATGTTGCAAGCGTCGCGTGGTTCTTGGGTTATGCCAGACACGAAAATGTCAGATTTCCATCAACAGCTCTGCTGGATAACATTTTAGATGCGCATCACAGACACGAAAACCAAATGGATATCCAGTAGTTCAAAAAATAGTTTTTTTCAATAGGTAATTGGTTGTGGCGGAAAGTTCGACCTAGTTGGGATTACGACTCCACAGCAGAACAAGAACTTTGGAAATCCCCTGGATGCAACCTGAAATATCAAAAACCTTAAAAAATATATATTCTTTTGCAACCGTTAACCTGTTGTCACAAGTAGCCACTACTTTTGAAAAAGTGTACAATAGTTATTTTTGTATCTAGTGCGCGAAATGTCATTTTGGTGAACGAGAACGAAAGTTTTCGACTTTCGTTCTCGCAAACAATATTTTTTCTACTACTGAATTTAAATATCGATCTTCTGAGGCTAAAATTGCATTTACAATCGAAGGCAGGTGAATTTTAATTATTTTTGATTTCCTGTCAGGTATCAGGTATTTGTTACCTGAGTATGCGAACTAGGCATTTCGCAAACTGAAGAATCATTTCGCGCACTGGGTCAGGAAAACCTTAAAAAAAATCTAACTGGAAAAAAAGTTTCACTTCGCAAATTGTCATCAGTGCGCAAACATCATCTTTTTTTGACAGTTGTAGAAAAAATAATTTAGCCTGCTAATTAGTGGTTATATTTTAGTATCTCAGTTTTTGCTTTTGTTAACCTTACATGCCTACATTTGTCCAATTATTGGATGCTAGTTATTCTCATGTGTTAATTATATTACCGTATAGATTCGCCGAGAGATTCGCTTCAATTGAAAGTGATTATTCAATAAATCTTGCGTTGTGAGTATACCTTAAAAATGTCTGAAATTATTTTTAGTTACTAGTTGAAGGGATTGTTTTTTTTTGTCTTGTTTGGACAGACGATCCCTATTTAGACTTTTATTTAAAATGCACTATAGATATATATCACTAATCATACTTTTCAATTACCTACTCTGTCAGTGTAATCCACTGGAAATGTAAAAAGGATATTTCAACATTTTATTAATTCTTTAGTCATTAGAATAAGTTAGCATAATTAGTTGTTATATAGTAATATTCAATGGACCTGGAACTTAAGAAACTCATTATGACGTCAAAAGTGCAATGAAGTAATATAACTTAAACCGTTTTGTTTTTTTTTTATTGTTTTAATCATCTTAAACATGCTTGTATTGGCAAACTTTTTCCGGTGTATGATTTGGACCACCCTACCCTGTAGATACTTTGCGGGACGGCAAACTGCAAAACATGGTTTTATCTCTAAAGGTATGTGTTTTTAACCAAATAACCCAAATTCCAACCTTTTATTCATGTTTTCCCAAAATTTATTTGAAGTAAAATAATAGAATGTTTTTTTAAATATTATCTAGTAGCGTAGCATTAGGCAGCCCTAACTCAAAAATATGACCGGTGACCACCCCAAATTTTTGTGCAAATATTATCAGTAGAGATAGCACAATAACATACTACAATCTCACACAATTTCACCGATGCCGGTTTTCAATGTATTTAGTGCGGGGTCCTTTCGCATAGAATCGTACCTACCGATGATAGATAAAAATATAATATCCTAGCTTGAAGAGCCCCCACCATTACTATAGCCCCCGGCCCTGCCTGAAGCAAGACACTCGAAGGGGATGATTGGTAACCCCAGAGTGGTAGTATTACTAGCAGGACACTGCCATTTTGAAGCGCACATGCAGAAAATGAGAGTCTAAAATGGCCTAACGACATGTAGACTGTGTAGGGAAGAGGAGGAAACCGCCTTACACGTCATAATATACGACTGTGAATTGTGAAATACTCTGGATCGCAAAATACAAAAATTCCTGCTGAAATGGGTCATTTTATTTCCCGACAAAATTGTCTAGGATAGAAGAAATTATTTACAATTTTTTTTTTGTAGAAACGTATGTGGTTCACTTACTGGGGAACAATATGTGCAATGATGTACATATTCTTACATATTTTATTGCTCCTACAACTATATACGGTTTTATGCACATATTATTATAAACCAATTCAAATCTATGCACTCGATAATCGATATCTCATTTTTCAGTTAGAAGATTAGGTAATACCTTTGTAATTGATACATTTTCTGAGCAATTGTGTCGTACAGAAATTTATGTTTCAAGCATGAGATCCTGATCCTAATACTAATGCTAATGAGAAACCTACTACCTGCATCCTGCACTTAAAATTGGTTAAAATAGAAAATAGTGCCAGAAAAAAGCTGAAAAATAATGTTCTCTTCAAAGTTTCAATTAATTAATAACCTCAAATCATATGTATTTATGTTACTTTGTAGATAGAGCCGTATTATCAAAATTGTTCGTCGTCCCTGGAGGTTACACTCGTGTTGTATTTATCTTATCAATCACGTTTAAAATACTTTTTACAATAATTTTTCAACTAATTCGGTAATTTATTAGTAACGATTCGATTGATAAGCAAAAATTTGACGCAGTTTTATGTCACGTAACCCCAGCTTATTATCAAAGATTAAAACAGTTTCGATTTCATTATTACAAAAACCAATTTTAAAATTTTCAAAATACATGGGATAATAAAACCGTTTCAATGTGAAAAATTCTAACATAGAAACTATTTTTAAAACTTCAGTTTTTAAACGTGTGCATATTATCATTTGTAAATAAAAAAAAGCACAATTATAATTTGTCGGTATTTATTATTTATACATTCAATACAACCATAGAATGATACAACTAAAAGATCTGGTGGAGCTGCTGGTTATGGGAAAAAATAGACTTTGCTATAAGCTTGAGTATAGTTTGGCATCTTGCATTATCCTGCTAAAAATGCCCACCCTTCTGGAATGTACCTCATAATCTGTGCCATTTTTGATCCTCTTTATTGTCTCAGGAAGAGGGTGTACAAGAATTTTATTGTATTCGAGAAAATGCGTTCTTGTAGAGAAATACAATGTCGCCTTTTTCAGGTTTTAGTCAGTTGAAAATATAAGAGTTTTGTTGTGTTCAGTTTAAATAAACAATAAGTGGTCAGTAAATTTTTGTAAAGCCAATTTGTGCTATGAAAGTTATTACTGTTTGTAGAATGAGTTTTAGTGGACCTTGTCTGTTACATTAACGCACCAACTCTTGTAGCTTTTGGAACGAGATCATTCTCAGGTCATATTTTTAATATCGGGAATCTAAAATGCAATTCATATATTCTACAATCTTATTTAACTAATCACTATCCTGTTATAATAAATTTGCACATAAATCGACCAGACAATGACAGCACAACTAACACAAAGATTGTGGCTAGGAAAGTCAACTCAAAAAATGATGTGAATTTTTAAGTGTGCAACATGTGAGAATTTTTTTTTAGTGATAGCACAACCCAAATACAAACAAGGCCAAAAGTTGGTGCATGTCTGATAATCATATTAGGTGCACTTAGAATGGTTGCAAGTCAATCAGCATACAGGGTAGCTCAAAAAATATCAAAATTGCAGTAATATGTACTTAAATAAAATAAAACTTTTGCACTTTAAGGAGAGTTTTTTAATATGCATATTATCATCAGTAATGTTTTAACTTGTTAAAAAAAAATTGCGACATTTTAAAGTTGTGTTGAATATCATTGCAACAAACATGAACTTTGTGATTTAGAAAAAAATTAAAAATCTAAGTTAATTTTACAAATATGCCTGAATTTGAACAAAGTTATGTAAAATTGATTTGATTTAAATTAATTTGTGAAAGTATTAAGGGCGGAAATAAAAAATAAAAAAAATATAGAAATTATAGATTTTTTTCGAAAAAAAAAAAAAAAATTTAGGAGGCTATGTTTTGGTATTTAGGCATAACTTTTAATTTCAAACAACTTTTCTCTATAACATTTTGCTGAATTTTCTAAAATAGGGAAACTGTACAGTACAATTTTGATATTGTTTGAGCTACCCTGTATGCTGTTTGACTTACAACTATTCTAAGTGCACCTAATATGATTATCAGACATGCACCAACATTTCGCCTTATTTGTATTTGGGTTGTGCTATTACTAAAAAAAAATCCCACATGTTGCACACTTAAAAAATCACACTGTATATGAAAAAGCACATTTAAATACCGAAAGTCAACAAAAATATAAACCATAGATTTGTCAATTATTTGGCACCCAAGATCTACAACACTGTTTCTCTAGAAATGAAAGAATTATTCTGTTTCGAAAAAATGAAGGCCACTGAAAAAATTATTCTGTTTCGAACTATTTAAATTATTGTTTTAGATATTGTATATTATGTGTAGGTATCTCTAGTTGGAAAACATTGCCTGACATTTTTCTAATAGTTTATATTCGTTTTCACTGGCAGGCAAAGTCAGACAAATATAAATTTGCCGACGAAAAGAATGCGGACAGGTCCGTCAACTCCTACCCTTGACAATACATCAATAAGACGACTGGCTGCAGATAATTGATCCATTATATTTATTATGATGGCTACCTTCATAAAAACAAGTTCGAAAAGGTTCTCGATACAACCTTCCATGTATCCGCCATTTTTCTGCTCTTCGCCCCTGAGACGTCGCTGGCAAAATTAAATTTGCCAGCCTATACAGATGCTAGGTCATCTTACCTTAGGTGCCTTCCTCAACAAATTTGTCTATGAGGATTGTATCCTACTTTTTCACTACCTTTGAATTAATAAGTTAAAAAAAAGACATTCAATGATTTAGTTACAGTGTTAAACCATTTGACCAAAGCTGACTATATATTTCCAGCGCTTTGACGATCAGAAAACGTCCCTTTTATATCCTCACAATAATGTACTGTAATTATACCTTGATGGTGCTAAAAATAGGTACTGGCTAACGTTTAAGAAATTATTTTACGTTTGCGGAAATTGGACCAGATTCAGCCATGCTCATAGGCTTCCTGAGGAAAAGCCAATGACAGACATAAAATAAAAACAAATTATGACCGTATACAGTGGACATTCAGGTACCTATCTACCTATACTCTACATATAGATAAGACACCTCCTATATGTATTTTGATATGTGCACATAATTTACCTAAATCAGTAGTATTTGTATTTTCTTTGGCAATAGTAATTATTTCATCTGATTGAGGTTCCAAATCAATAACTTCGCCTTCCAACACTTTACAACATCCATCGCTAGGTTTACCATGGACACAGTAAATAACTCTTCTCGGGGATGCAACACTTGAAGATCGATTAAGCGCGCCATAGTTGTTGTTGCCTGTGGGGCTGCTAGAAATAGAACAAACTTTATCAGGCATTGATTTATTTCAAAAATAATCCGACACTTACATTATATTCACTTTTTCTTGGTTATTATACATTTTCGGATGCTTTTGTTTGCAATTTTGACTTTGTTTTATTTAAACCCTATGCACACATTACGTTGGCGAAAAAATTATTAAAGCTTATTCACAATCACTTTTAGTCAACTTTAACACCACACAAATGCAATGCACCCGAGACTACAGTGACAAAAACGTTATAATTTTTATCCTGATACACGATTTGTTCAGAGTTTATCTTTACGAATAAGAGCCGAACAATACCGTTTTCTTAAATGTCAACAATTCTGTATAAATAGTCATAATAATCTGGTAGGAAGAGTTTAAATAAAATATCAACTATTTAAATACGTACTCACTCAAAGATAACTTAATACAATAATATTCTTGTTTGTTTTTCTGCATGTTTTTTATCAGCCTACAAGTATGAGATTCTGTAGTTAGATACACCAGTATTAAAATGATACTATATTTGGAGCGAGGAGCGAGGAATATAATAAATTATACATCTCAATTGATTGGTAATTTCAATTATTGTCTGGATCTTGAACCCACGAGGTAAGTATGCCATCAGGAAGCCCAGGAACAATAATTAATTATTTATTTCATTAGACCACGATAAGTAGGTAGGTATCCTGTTCCTAGTTTTTTTGTTCGTATTGTGATTGCACATTAGACTAAAAACGTTCCAACCTGATTACCTATTTCTTTTTTTTTTGTTTTTTACAATGTCCTTGACACGTTGAAAATGAAATATTGTCAAATATCATAGACCTTTTATCCTTGTGTCTCGGATTACGCGAATCCGCTAAAAGTCTATTCACTAACAACAACAACTTTTATTGAACTAATAGACTCCACAAAATTGATATATCTCTAACCGCGTAACTTAAATTTGCAGTGTCCCGAGTTTTTTTGGTGAAAGTTGTCCGATAGATCCTTGGCCTATCATAGTCCTGGCTGTTCTAGACATTGTTGGTTCCTTTGCCGGTTCTCTTCCTGTCTGAAGATTTCTTGGATGTGCGAATTACCGAGGCCACAGAATAGTTTTGGCCCAGTGAAGGGAGTAGAAACTCCCGTTCTCGCAAGTGTATCTGCGCACCTAGAGGAGGCGGGTTACTAGGATTTTCTTTTTCCTATTTCATTGAGTTTCTCTAGATATTCCCATACTATCTTTGGAATTGATGTCTGGGGAGTTCAATGCTTTGATAGCAGCTAGGCTGTCAGACATTATTATAATTTCTTGTTCCCAAATTCCTCTGTTCAGGTTTTACAGCACGCGTCTTTCGATTGCATGCAATACCGCTTGAAAGATGCGTGGTGATTTGCCCATTGGTTCGTGGCCCGATACTCCTGAGTCCTGCTCCAAATCCCTCACAAGTTTTGGAACCGTGTGTATACTATTTGACGGTGTTGGCTTTTAGGGATAGGAATAGATTCTCTGTTTCATATGTTTTTCGTACTTATCTCAATGGATTTTTTTTCTCGAAGCTGAATTTCTTGAAAATCTTACCTTCTAGTAAGTAGAATGCATTCTTCCTTGAATACCGATCTTCGCCAGTCTAAAGGCACGTTCTCAGAACTATGTAGTGTCGCCAGCGACACTTTACCCACCACCCTGTCGCTCAAAAACCAGCGACAGCAAAATGACAGTTGTTCCTGACCCTAGTCGCCATTTATTTATTTTTTTGAGGTGAGGTTTTCCTTTTTGTTCATAAACATTATAGGTAACTTGTAAGCAACTGTGTTGTTTATTTTTGTTATTTTTTGGTAATTCCGATAAAAGAAAACTCAGAACATGGATAAAGAGCCGATTTATTAATACATATTAAGACGAAATAAAGCAATAATTCTCAAATAGGTTTACAGAAAAAAACTTTTAAAAAAACCTTCTAATATTGTATTTAATTATACTGAGGTATTTCAGTTTATTTCGGTCAAGAAAATAGTTGAAATAAATTATCAATGAAAGGTATTAGAAATTAGAAAAAAAAGACATAACATAAATTGAAAGGAAATAAAGCGATAATTCTTAATTTATTATTATAGTTTATTTCTGTCAAGAGAACGCTCAACATAAATGAACAATGATAGGTAACAGAAGTTAGAAAGACTGAAAATTTATTTCAGTCATTTTGAAATAAACAAACTAAAACATTAGATGGCTGAAAGCAAGCAGCCAACTGAACATAAATTAGAACGAAATAACAATTCTCAAATAAGTTAACAGAAAACACTTAAAAATATAACATACTCTTAGTATGGTGGCGTATGATTGAATAAAGTCACAACAAATTCGTCTCAGAATGTGTGTTGTCGAGCTTCTTGCGTCATCAAATCGTTTACTGAAAAAATAGAACAAAGATTTACAAAAGCAGTTCCAAATTTTAATATAATATCTTGAATAAAATAGAGTAGGAGTTATATTTTGCCATTTACAATTCTTCTACTCTAAAATCATTATGGTATTTATATAGGTAGGTACAAAACATACATTTCTTCATTTGTTGCAGTTCCTTTTGCAGCTCTTCTTCTTTTTTCTTAGACACCACCAGATCCTGTTTAACAGCTTCAAAGCTCTCCTCATTAAATTTTCTTTTGTATTCTTCGAAGGATTTTTGTAGTTTGTTACACTATAAAAATAAGTTAAATTTTGTATTATCTACCCATCAATTTATGTATGATATGTAGTCGCTAAACATTTTTGTATAGAAACTAAACCAACATAGGTAATTCAGAAAGGAAAGATAGTTTACAAACAGCGTGCAATAATTCTCTTGGATTCTATTATTTTATATACTAATTAAAAATTACCTGTTGAGCTTTTTTGTCATAAAGAGTTTTCAAGCCAACAACCGATTTGCGAGCCTCTTCCGCATCCTGAAAAAAATTATCGAGGGTGTTTTCGTTCTCAGTCACTACAATGTTTAGTTTTCTTAGCTTATTCACCAATTCAATCTAAAAAAAAAACATATTTGATAAAATGGAAAATAAATTTTGAAGACTTTAATTGAATTGTGACAATGCGGCCTAACTTGGCAAATACCTCTCTCATTTTCGAATTCATTATAATGCGGTGTTGGCCGTCTACCAGTTCTCCCATATTGATCAAAGACTCTTCCAAAGTAGCAATTAAAATATGCAAAGCATTATTATCTTCGTTTAACTCATCAACCAGGTTATTAGATTCAATGTTTTCCACTCTTAGGTTCACTATGTCCTCCATGAACTGATCAGTTGAATAGAATGTTAGCTTGATGTTTTCCTTTTCAAAAATTTCAATAGCTTTTGTTTGCAGTTTGTTAAGTTTATGACTAAATGATAATATGTTCGTCGGACCTTGGTTTTGGATATGGACTACTCTCGATGTGCCTATGGATTGGATGTCATGTACACCCTAGAGAAAAAAATATTGTAAGAAGCGTTAATATAGCAATTTTAGTTTTCCTAAAGCAAGAATTACACCAACAATCCCTCCTAGGTGGCTGAATGACTGCTTAGTCAAAGTCAAAGTCAAAAAAAAAAAAAAAAAAATCCATCCTAGAATTATTATCAATTCGCAAATTTCTCCGAATTCGGTTTTACACAGATTCTTGAATGTTCACTATTGAAAGTTACATAGGCGCCGGAATTTCAAAATTACTATGGGGGCTCGGGCTCCAAAAATTACCAGAAGTAGAATTAATTATATAGCAGGACTAGACTACTACATACATAGAGTTAAATGGGACCAGTTGACAGAGAAAAATTTCACTGCATATTATAAAAAATTCGTGCGTTTCCGACAGCTCGGCTATATTCGGCTTGGAGTAGCCAGGATTTTGTCTTGAGGAGAGGGCGTAAAACTCTAGGGAGAAATCCTTGAAGCTCCGCCGCAGTCTTTTTACGGTATTTTTGGGACTTCTAATGGTGGGGGCAAGCGAGGATGCGGCCATTTTCACAAATTTTGAAAAGAATTTATAGTAGAACGTTACTTTTATTATAATATCATAGGTATAAATATATCAAGGCAAAAACATATATTTTGAAAAAAAAAAAACGAAAAAACGATAAAAAAAATAAACCTAACCCATTTAGGGGATATTTGAGATCCCCTTTAGACCGTCATGACAAAAAAATTCAAAACTGCCTTTATTTTTATTTTTTTAAATTTCAAAGCATCCTAGCTGGAAAACAAAGAGCCTGAGAGAAAAACCTTAAATACAAAACCTGTAGATCTCATTCAGATCTACAAAATAGCTTATTAGAGTTACCCCTCCACAGGGCACCGTTTTTAAGAAAATCTACTTTAATTTTTTTTTGAAAATAATCCTTTATTATTTCTTTATAATATGTTTAACAATATTTAACAGACTCTCCAATCAGTGCTGAAGGCGCTGGCCTCGAGAGTATAATTAATAAACTTTTAACAATTAACCAACTTCAAACTTTCAATACATTCTCAGAGAAATTTCAACTTGATCTCGGAGACAGAAACAACCTGGAATATCAATAAAAACCAATTTTGTAGGTAATTTATTGCTCTTTCGAAGGAAACCTGATCGGAGACAAGCGGTTCGAAATTACCGAAGTTATAAGCGAAAAAGTGGTGCCGTGTCGGGTCCCCAAAATTTTCCAGGATCAAAATCTTTATTATTTTTTCCCGGGCTTACGAAGCGTCGGAGCGAAAAACACGAGGAGACATTTTCGACGTATTTTTGACTCCTCTATCCGGTGCTGTTTTATTTTTCGAAATTCGGAAAAGTAAATGCAGGGCGTGTATGCACCATTACACGCCCTTCTCTAAAATTGAGGGGATAGGGGCTAAAACCCCTCCGGTAGGACCGAGAGGGCTGAAACTTGGAATATCAACTTTTCTGGAGCCCTTTCACCTATATTCCAAACTCCATCCAAATCGACCAAAAAAAAAATAATTTAGGGGTCCCCAGAGGGCTTTACTTTCCAGATAGGGTCTCTCCGTATATATTTTTTTTTTTTCGATAAAACTCCTACTCCACTGGATTCGTACCAAATTTCAGCTCGATAGGATCATTGGTTCGCCCTCAGCGAATTTTTGAAATTTTTTCCATGATAAACTAGGTAAAAAAAGCCAGTGTATTAGGTACCTACATCATGATATATTCATGTGATGTAAACATACCTATCATGAAAACCAACGGAAAGGAAATAATAATCTAACGACTTATTGAAAATACAGGTTTAAATACTACACAACAAAATATTCAAACTGTTTGTTAATGTAGGTATAGCAAAAACAACGAAAACAAAAAATACACAAAGGACCTCGCACACTTCTTATGGGATTTCTGACCGCGGTCAAATTCAACCAAATTTTAGTATGCTATACAGTGCCCGCGGAAAAGTCTGCACCATATGGGAATTTTTTTCATGCTCATCCTTACTTCAAATTGGTTTTCGGCATTAGGTTCTGCATGACTGAAAACCAGAAAAATACCTAAAATTTTTGACTCGAGTCTTGCCTCAAATGCCATTTGAAAATTTCAAACAAGGAAAGGGCATTTTTATAAAAACAATATTTTCTTATAAAATTTTTTCATATTTTTTATAAAAATGCCACTTTTCCTTGTTTGAAATTTTCAAATGACATTTGACAGGTGTGAGGTAAGTCTCGAGTCTAAAATTTCAGGTGTTTTTTTGGTTTTCAGTCATGCAGAACTTAATACCGAAAACTGATTTGAAGTAAGGATGAGCATAAAAAAATTTCCCATCCGCGGGCACTGTAGATCTCATCTTTCTGATCAATAACTATCATGAACACAACTTAATCCTATGACTACTTTGTGAGATACAGGTAGTTTAATGTCCAAGAAATGTACACATTTTATATGCATTTCATCTACCTGTCACCCGCGCGTCAGGATTCCTGTACATCGGTATTAGACCCTGAGATAGGGCCTGATTAGTGGAGTCATTTTTTTTTGTCTGGCATTTTGAGGGATGAATGTGACTAGTTAGCTGATGAGAATATAAGTGGTTTTGATGCCTGCCGCCTGTTCGAAATGTCCACAGAATGTTTCGCCGGAAAACTCGACTTCGAACTGGGATTACTGTCTCGCGATTTTTCAGCGATATTTTCACAACAAAACCTTCCATTCTTTCGATTACCAGACAAAAAGTAAACGCGAAAGGTTCTTTTCTTTTCTCTTGGAAGTTGACACTCTTTCCCACTTTTTTAGCTATTGAAAAGCATCTAGTATTTTTTATGGGTGAATTATTTATCAATGTTAATCTTTTATTTAGAAGCCAAAAAATTTGAGATCATTAAAAGAAAATTCCTCATGTAAATCAATTTTTTTCTTCTGCAAATTTTCGAACGGGAGGCAGGCATTACAATCACTCATATTCTTATCAGCTTAGTAGCCACATTCAGCCCTCAAAATGCCAGACAAAAAAAAATGACTCCGCTAAACAGCCCCTATCTCACAGTCTATAATATTATTAGGTGACAGGTATATGTAAATGCATATAAAATGTATACATTTCTTGGACATTAAACTAGGTACCATAAACTATTATAAATAGTTTGTGGATTAGGTTGTGTCCATGATAGTTATTGATCAGAAAGGTGAGATCTATAACATACTAAAATTTGGTTAAATTTGACCGCGGTCAGAAATCCTATAAGAAGTGTGCAGGGTCCTTTGATTTAAAAATAAATAGGAACTCAATATTTTTCTACCTATCCACTACATACAATACCTAAATCACTACGGGGGCTCAAGCCCCCATTGCCCCCATGGTTCCGGCGCCTATGGAAAGTTAAACAAAATTGGGAAAAAGCACAGGGCCGCCGCTAGGGTGTTAGTCGCCTGTGTGCCCAGACAATTTTCGCCGCCTCACTCCACTCTAAAGTACAAAATTAAGAGCGTTGGAATGGAATACAATTTTCAGACTTGACTTAGCTTATGGGCCGTGGTAAAGACGAAGGAAAGACCACACAAAAGGAAGACGCACATCTGTAGTGACGTCACAATGGTATCGGCCAATGACTATCGGCGCTTGACAACAATAGGCATTCCTCTTTGCTTATAATCCGTTGGTATGCGTCAATCTTTCGTCAACTGTCATTCAGTGGCTCTCTTTCTGTGTCTCTCTACGCTACATCTTTCTTCTCTCTCGTGTAACGAAATTTGCCAAAACGTGACGCGTCTTCCATATCACTTTCCATTCTCGTCCAAATATCAAACCGCCGCCTAAAAGGGATACAATAGAAATTTGAGAAGAAATACTTTCGGTTTATTTTCTTTATAGCTTGATGGGTTTATTTGTTTAAGTGAATTATTCTCGATAAAACTCGATGGGTATGATTTATTTTGAAGTGAAACTTCTTAGGCGGCGGTCTGATATTTGGATCAAAATGGAATAGAGAGTGATTTAAAAGACGCGTCACGTAACATCACGTTTTGAGAAATATCGTTACACGAGAGAGAAGAAAGATATAACGTAGAGAGATGGAGAAAAACAGCCAATGGCAATGACAGCCGACGGAAGATTAATACAAACCAAGGATTATAAGCAAGGAAGATTGCATATTATTGTCAAGCGGCCCGATACCCTTGTGACGTCACTACAGATGCGCGTCGTCCTTCTGTGTGGTCTTTCGATCGTCTTTAACCCGGCTCATATGCTAAGTCTGAAAGTTGTATGAGTTTTAAGTTTCACTTCTACCATAGGTGTACGGCGCTGCACATGATGTCGGCTGTGTGTTTTGAACACACCGCACACTTGGTAGCGGCGGCGGCCCTGAAAAAGCAAATGAACTAAAAGCAGTATACCTACCTACATAAAATAAAAACAGAACCTAGCCAAGTTATAACATCGGAATACACTAACCATGCATTTTAAATTGCTTAATGCTAATTTTAATTAAACAAATACATATTCAATACATGTGGATGTTTTATGAGTAGTATAACCATGTGAGTTTCTCTAGTCTTCTTTCTGAGTTCTAAAAAGGTACCTATACTAGATTTCTTTTCGAAAATCCTACCTGAAATTCTTGTTCTTCGGATTGCGATTCGTCTATAGTTTCATCTAATTTCAGATCCACAGTTAAAAGTACGAGGTATCCCATTTTGGCTTTCATATAAAAAATTAATGTGCACTTCCTACCAAAAATGTGACATTCCAAAGACCTAAAAGACCATTATTATGTACCTACCTAATAATGTATCAATTTTATCGTTAGCAGTTTTGGAACCAATGGAAAATAGTTTAAAAATTCTTTCTATTCATATTTAAACATTTACTTTACAAGTTTTTGTATCTAATTGGCTCTTGTCGATGCTGAAACCCGACAAGATATTATACTTACATTTTGTCTTCCTGATACTGACGCAGCATAGCGACAATATTCTCTTTGAACCCTGAAAAGTTCATTTCCAATGATTGGGCGGATCGCATCACTTCGAAATTTTCAGGGTCGACAAAGTCAATATAGTTGAAGGAATGATTGGTCCAGTCCCTGATCTGAATTTGCTAAAAAATTAAATCATTTTTCAAAACACACCATTTATGGGACATCAAAAACAAACTTACTAAAACTTCAAGATTCTTGGTAAGAATAGGTTGTATAGATATACAGGGTGTCCCAGGGAAAACAGTCCACCCCGATTTATTGGATTTGGGATGAAAATCTGGAAAAACGCTCGGACACGTCTATTTTTGATTTGAGGGGGAACTATTTTTCAGTTTGTTTTATCCCCGTAGCTTCAACCCCTTAGCTAGGGGGAGAACAACCCCCCAAATTTGAATAGGGGATAGGGTCGTGTCATATCTCTTCACAAAGGTCTGATGGAGTTCTTTATGGCCTTAGAATTTCATATCATTATTTTCATCCGTAACGAAATGACAGCTTGTCAAAACTTGCAAATAGACTATTGTTTTAGTAGGAGTAAAAGCGAATAAAGCGATACTTACCTCCCTTAATAAAAATACTTGAAATTGAAGTTTTTTATTATTATTATTATTAATGAGGTGTACACGAAAACTGTAAATTGTAGGTATTTTTACTCGTATTTTTATTAAGGGAAGTAAGTACCGCTACTTAAACTTACTCCTACTAAAACAATTAATAGTCTATTTCCAGGATTTTGACAAGTCATTTTGTTACGGATGAAAATAATAAGACGAAATTCTAGGGTCAAAAAAAACCCGATGAGACCTTTGAAAAGAGGTATGACACGACCCCTATCCCCTATTCAAATTTGGGAGGTTGTTCCCCCCTAGCTAGGGGGTTGAAGCTACGGGGATGAAACAAACTGAAAAATAGTACCCCCTCAAATCAAACATCGACGTGTCCGAACGTTTTTCCAGATTCTCATCCCAAATCCAATAAATCGGGGTGGTCTGTTTTCCCTGGGACACCCATAACTTTCGCTTGTTCAAAATACTTTGACCAAGATAATTATTATGCAGATAATTTACAACATAAGCTACTTGGAGTTTCCGTCCAGTTTCAAAAATGGATCTAACTTCGAAGCTAACATTTCCAAATCAAGGGTAGCGGGTAGCTATTATTGACGAAGTTGATCCATGTGAGCCTTTTTTTTCAGTCAAAATCAATAAAATATCTGGAGCACCATTGGATCTGAATTTCGAACATCTTGCAAGTTACATTTGTCACAAAAAAAGATGCTGAAGGTCGGAGGAGTAGTCAGCCTCTGCAGTTTCATGAGTAAAAGAAATTCAAAGAAAAGCTATTTGCTTTGACAAACTTTTGGCCTATTTTATCAGGGTGAAATTTTAAGTGATAGAAACCCTGTATGTTTGTTTATTTCTGGATAGACCTTAACAAGACGATTTCAAGGATCTGCTGAGGTCATGCTTTACCGACTTATTCATAATTATTTTCATAAAAATATCCTGAATTCTAAATTTTTCCGGCGCACCCTGATACGGTTTCTCCTCATTATTTTTGAAGCCGTTCTTACTGAACGTGATCTGTGATTGAACTATGAAATCTGGTATACCTACTGCATAAACTTTCCATGACGAATCTGAGCTCAAAATTTCAAAATTTTAATCAGAAACGAACCTGCCATACTGCGGAAGAGTAAAAATATATAGGCACCATTTTTGGTGCGCATCAATTATCAAGAAAATGAACTGACAGTAGAGAAAACAAGCTCTTCAGATAAATAGAGCGAAAAAATAAAATATAGCACAAAATAGGTTTTCTCAAAAATTGGCTTGTCGATTTCATCTAAACTACCACAGTTCTTCAGATTGTTAGGAAGCAGTCCTGAACAATATGGAGGAAAGTAATACCTATAGAATGGAATGGAATTGAAAAATATTTTATTGTCAAAAAATGCAAAATTCCACAGGAGCAGATATTTCTCTTTGTAAAATGAACAAAGTAATGCCACATCAATTTATAAACGGAGAAATAATCATTGAAATTCAAAGTGTTAGAGATGACTTAAGATTTTTTTCAGGTGGGGAGACGAAAATGTGTTTGAAAAATTATGCTTTTCTTGCATGTGGTGGACGAAAAATGTTCCTGTTCTTCCAAATGGAATTTTGGGCAGACACTCTGCTAGTATAGGTTGGCAACTGTGAAAAGTGCGTTTCGGTCTGCGGTGAAGGGGGAGGAAAAAACGATATGGAAATACACAGTTACAATGGAGTAGAGCGATATAGAAATATTAGTTCGCATATTTGCCGCCGGCAAATTCTCGCTGATCGCCCTTTAAATACCAGGGTCAATTAAATAATCATGACTATATTAAACAATAACTTTAAAACTAGATCTATAAGAATATTGAATAAGAACTGAACCGAAAAACATCAGAAATAGCAGATAAGAGGATTTCCGAATATCTTTGCCTTGAATTTCCATTAGGGATTACCAAATAATTTCTAAAAGCAAAAACTTAAATTAACAGTTTCAATATAGATTATAGAAGTCCTATTCGAGGTCCTATACCTAGTACCTAAAAAAAACAATAAATGATAAAACAGCATAGAGACTTTTGCATAGAATTAAGGGCGATAAACCAATCTGTATCTGAAAAATTTCCTTTGCCAAGAATTGATCAAATACTAGATCAACTAGGTATCTGCGTAGAGCGAGGTAGTTATCGGATTTCATAAAATATTACTTGAAGAAAATTCCAGAGACCTTTAGCATAGAAACCTACAGGATTATACCAATTTACATATTTTAGAGAATTATGAGTATTGCATTTGCATGCATTACAAGTGAAAAAGCATTTTTATAAATAAACGTTATTATGACCATATAGGGCTGCCATCCGTCCGGATTTCCCCGGATTTGTCCTAATTTTAAAGGCGACCGGGGAGCATCTAAACATTCCGGTATAGGATTCGGCACCTAGGCATATTTCATTGGTCCGTTTGAATTCGGACAGCCAATTAATGCGGAGTGCCGAAATCCGTACTTGAATGTTGAATGGTGCTGAGCCTCAGGTCGGAATGGTATATTCATATACTATGTGGAGTGCCGAATCAAAGGTCAAAATGTTAAACAGTGCCCAGCTGCAGGTTGGAATGTTAATCCGTTAGCGCGGTACAAAATCAACAAGAAACTTTATTTACTTTTTGTTACACATTTATTTTATTTCAACGATATATATTTCAAAAAATTTGGACAATAATTTGCAGTGGCGGACCCAGGGGGGGGGGGGGGATTATAAAAACCTGAAACCTGGCAAATTAGAATAGAAAATTTTGAAAATAAATACCCTGATATGTTTATCTTTTTTTTTTGTATCTGTGGTGCTTAGTTTAATTAAAATATCAATTGAAGCCAGGCAACAGCAGTTTTTGGATTTTCCTTTCTTATTATTTCCTTGATCCACTTTTTTATAAGCACTATGATGGGATAAAAAACATATCTAAAAAATGTATTTTCCAAAGTCTATTCGCATCCAAGAAGATTCTACGTCATTGAATTGACATTGAACACAAACCTGCATTTGAATCTGTTATAATTATTTTTCGCTGACTTCACATTCCAATTCGTGTATATCGTTTTCCTACAAAATGTTGGCTCGGTAAATTTGCTCACCACATTGAAAGTGTTTAAATGATCCAGGCAAACTCATCTTGCATGTTTAAGCACAAGAACACATGAAGCAACGGCGAAATAAACCGCATCCGCCGCAAAATTGTAGCCAAGAGGAACACGAAGGAGGTGGACAGCTGATTTAATATAAAAACCGCGCCAAACGCATGGCAACATTCGGACCTGATACTCAGCACTGTTTAACATTTTGACCTTAGATTCGGCACTCCACATAGTATTATACCATTCTGACCTGAGGCTCAGCACCGTTCAACATTCAAGTACCGATTTCGGCACTCCGCATCAATTGGCGGTCCGAATTCAAACGGACCAATGAAATATGCCTAGGTGCCGAATCCTATACCGGAATGTTTAGATGCGTCCGGGTACGTCCGGGGGGATTTTTGAAGTTATCCGTGTTTTACGCTTTACGGCATCTTGAAAAAAATCACGAATAACTCCGCGAAATTGACAAGAATCATGGAAATCGTCAATCGACATCATCAGTTTTATTTAGCCCGCGTGTGCGCGACTCAAGTTTCATGTTCACGTGTCGTTAGTCATGTTTGGAGCTCGGTTAAAGCTATAAAAAACCCCAAAAAAAAAAATTTTTTTTACAAAATAATGAGTGGTTCTCGAAGGCTTGAAATAAAATTTTTTGGGCATGGCACCCGAAAAAAATCTTCTGCCTCCAGCGGCGCCTAAGGTGGGCTACCCTTTAGTGGTGTCCGGGTTTGAGGGGTTAGAATCCGGGGTTTTCGTAAAAATTGTCCTAGGTAACAAATTTCATAAATGGCAGCCCTATGACCATAGGATTTTGAAAAAATCATCATTTTGGAAAGTGCAGGAAATTTAGTTGAACCCCGAAAAATGCGCATTTCTCCAACAATGAGTAGGTACCTAACGTATCTAAGACATTAATTACAAGTACCTAAAGGAATATAACCAATCGATAAAAAGTGATATACATGACGACGCCAGACAAACTCAGACGCTTTTATTGCATTTTGCAACTACGCATTATCACAGGTTTTCTCAACACTTCGCAGAAGTGGCTATGCAAGGATTTTCACGCAAAAATATACTCTGGGGTCGAGGCTGTTTGAAAGAGGTAGGTTGCCTGATAACTTTTATGACGTCATCTGGGGTGCCTAAACATAATGCAAATCTCCATAAGGCACCCTAGATGACGTCATCTGTTTCCAATTTCCAGACAACCTATTAACTTTAAGAACCTTGCTCTCGGGTCATACTGATAGGGCTCTCTTTCTATTTGGTTCAGAGCATAGAACCTCATTATGAATTCAAACACACAAAAAAGGGGTCGAAAACAGGGTGGGCATTGTAGGTATAATACGTGAATGTAACAGAAGCATAAACCTAGTTTCAACAATATTTCAGCGATTCAATATGTTTATTCTCCAATTGAATAACAATATTTACATAGGTATTATTTTTTTTAAAATTAGAATTCAATATAAGTGTAACCACTATAATAAATTTACCAAGCATTCAACCTCGCATTTAACGCATCGAAGAAAAATATCGAGTGATCTAAGGTTAAATGTCCGTTGAAACTTTCGACTACATTTTTGCCAAAGTAGAAAACAAATTTCAGAAAGCCAATTTCACCAGCTGAAAGTCTTTTGTAATTTATTGTAGTTTTTTTGTAATTTTTGTTTTTATCACCATAGCATAAACGCGAGCTCTCTCAGGTTAATCAAAAAGGGTAACAGTTCTTGATTGAACCTAGGAAATATATAGCTCCCTGCCGATAGCACCTTTTTGGGAAGACCTATCAAAAGCGTGCCTGCGTGCAATAATATACATTCCAATCTACTCTATCCGTGTCGCGGTGCCGCTTGCAATTCGATCAAAAACCAAAACAAAGCGGCGCGATGCGATACCGCGCAACGCCAACGGTTATCGCTCATTGTATTGTACTACCCTTGCGTTCGATATTTTGCTCAAAGTGTAGAGCGAGCTGAGCGGAGCCGTAATCACGTGACCAGCGAGCGAACGGAGCAGTTGAACGCCGTATAAAAGTACCGGAAATTTTAATAAACGAACGCGAATGAGGCTGCACCGAGTACACTTTTTAAATAAACGAACGGTAAAGTCAAGCTCGGAGAACTCAGACCAAAATAACGAACGCACGGTACATTGCAATGAGCGAACGGTACAGACTCTAATCTACAGTTCACTATTCGAAATATTTTATGTCGACGCTCATCGCCCACCGCGCATCGCTCAGCACGCGCACATAGGCTGTGCTTTCCTTGATCAACGCCGAACGGCTAGAGAAATTGTGAGTTGCCTACCGTCAAACATTCAGTTCGGTCAACAACGACAAGTGCCGACTATAAAACTTTTTTTTTTTTCTAGACCATAATATTATTATATGTACCGCCTCTTTCTACAGTTTCTAGTAATGGTAGCGGGGGTTGTCGTTTGTGATTTAGGATTTGCTATTTAAAAAGTTCCAAGGGCGAGGGCACTATCAAAAATTTTGAATCTTATGACAAATATGAAAAATATGTAGATAGTAGAAATAAAATAGGATATCAAAAATGCAATGTTTTATTTTTGCACCCCACGGAGGGGTGGAGGGAATGGTTTTTTTTAAGCGACCTTTTTTCTATTCGCTGTCCCGATTTTTCAAAATTGAAATCTGGCGTAAGCATTTGTAAAATTTCCTGTTGGTTCGGAGATTATTTGAATAGTCTTACCAATCTATCCATATCAGCATCTTCCCAAATAGTTATGTACAGGCCCTTTTTTTCTACACGGCCGTTTCTTTGAACGACCGGCACAATAATATTTTCATTGAATTTGTACGGCTCTTCATTTGCCATTTTTGATTATTATGACAAAACCACTCTAGAGAATTGGATTAAAACAAATGTTTACAACAGAGAATGGATTAATCGAAATCGTAAACAATACAACTACAGGCCGAAAGAAAACACATCCACACGTGGGTCACGCTGAAAAAAGAAATGAAATAATTCAAAGGTTAGGATTTTTGTTTCGATCTACTGGTATAGATGGCGTACGAGGTACCAGTTTGATACAGTGACTCTATAATCCACAGTGGCGACAATTGCTGTCTCATTTTTGATTGGTTCTAAAATCCCATATATTTATATTGAAAACACCGCCATCTTGTTCCCAACCCCTTGTTACTTTTAAATATGAATATATGGGATTTAGGTGAACATTCATCATAAATCATGGAAAACAACGTATTTGATGGACCTAATATGGTCATCAAATACGTCGATTTCAATATTTCATGATAGATGTCCATTTAAATCCTATATATTAATATTTAAAAGTAACAAGAGGTTGGGAACAAGATGGCGGCGGGACCTCTATTGTCGCCACTGTATGTAAAGGTTTATTTAGCCACTGTACAGTTTGACAGTGAAAATGGGCCACTTTCACGTGCCGGGAATATGGCAAATTATGATATTTTTTGACGCAGATACACTAATGCAACCGAGAATGAACAATGTTTTGCAAGATTTTAGTCAGATTATTAAATAAATTAATAAATAAAAACTAAAAATTTAAACGAAAAATCACGTGATAGAAAACGCGCTCGGAAATTTAGTTGAACCCCGAAAAATGCGCATTTCTCCAACAATAAGTAGGTACCTAACGTATCTAAGACATTAATTACAAGTAAAGAAATATAACCAGTCGATAAAAAGTAATATACATGCCGACGCCAGACAAACTCAGACGCTTTTATTGCATTTTGCAACTACACATTATCAAAGGTTTTCTCAACACTTCGCAGAAGTGGCTATTCAAGTATTTTCATGGAAAAAAGATACTCTCGGGTCAAGGCTGTTTGAAAGAGGTAGGTTGCCTGATAACTTTTATGACGTCATCTGGGGTGCCCAAACATAATGCAAATCTACATCAGGCACCCTGGATGACGCCATTTGTTTTCCATTTCCAGACAACCTATCAACTTGAGAACCTTGCTCTCGGGTCATACTGATAGGGCTATACTCTGTTTCTATTTGGTTGCAAGGGCGTAGATATGGGGGGGGGGGTAGAGGGGGTAATTACCCCCCCCCAGATCTGTATTTTTTTAGATGAAAAATATTCGGGCTTCCGGGTTAAGTAAAATATTATTATCAAATAAAAATTCTTTGTTCTTGTTCTTTGTTCTTTGCAAGTTGCAAAGCTACCTGCTAGAATGAGTATACATTTCAGGGATGTGCCGTAGACTATGAAATCTACTTTACGCGGTTTGTCTACTCGTTGTCTACGTATTGTTTACATCAGAGATGGGCATCTACCCGTAAACAAAGATTGTCTACGTCTGGTGTAAACAACGCGTAGACAATGTAATCTATGTAATCTATGTAGACAACGTGTAAAATATGTAGACAACGCGTAAAGTATACAATTTTTGACAGTTGGCAGGCCTTTAAGGTGATGTTTCTGTTTTTGCTTTGTTTTGTTTTTTGCTTTGTAAAGTTAATTAAACTACAGATAAATGTCTAATTTGATACAATATAAATTTATTGCAATGCAAACTTTCAAAAAAATTACTCAAAATTCAAATGTTCTGTTGTCTACATTGTCTACATAGTTTACATAGTCTACATGGAAAAAAGTGGATGTAAACAATACGTAGACAACGAGTAGACAAACCCCGTAAAGTAGATTTCATAGTCTACGGCACATCCCTGGTTAAAATCTTGTTAAAACCACCTTTTCTACATTTAAAATCGACGAAAAAGTTGAATAACGATCACAGCCTGAATCATAAGCATTCCATCGAGGTCTGCGAGTAACGTCACCAATATTAGCTGCTCTGGTGACGTCACTCCCAGACCCTGCCGAATCGAGAATTGGCGAACGTATGCCTTATTAGGATGAGCAATCCTGTTAGTTTACGATTCTTGGGTGTAGTTGAATAAAACTGTCAAAAATTCCAAAATCCAAAGCCGTTTTCTCGCATCCACTTTTTTGACATCGGCAACGCAGCACTCCTTGCCTTAACATTTTAGAATTGTTTGGTTGCTCCCGCAAAGCTCTTGTGAAGTTAGCAAGTGCTGCGTCAACAGCCAACTTTAAGGAAACATAAATACGACGTACGTCCTCTTATCATTATTGAAATTATAAACGCTTGGAAAAGAAATGGCAGGTTGGGCGTAGGTCGCGCAACATTATAGTACGGTATCCGCCAAAATAAACAGTACCGAAATCTAGAGCTCTGAGTAATTGCGCATGCAAGTTGCATTTAACATATTTCGCTAACTTGGCATTAGTTATGAGGTTGACATTAAGTTAAGGTTAAAATCTTCATCATTATCTTTCAACTTAAGAAACAATTTCCTTAGTAGAGCACTATTTCCGGTCATACGGATTTGGAAGGAATAAAGGCTCAAGTTTGGAACAAGTCTCAGAAAAATTTCAGCAACCACTCTTATAAATATTTTCAATGATTTTTAGAATCGTTATGAAGCTTTTTTGCGTAGCTATGATGCATTTTTTGAACATATACGCATGATACAAATTACTAAATGATATAATTTATATGTTCAGTACTGTTTATTTTGGCGGATACTGTACCTTCATCAAAGAAACAATTTTAATCATAGTAGTAGACATTTCTTTTGACAGGGTCGGACTGTACATACAAGTCGGCAATTTGCAGGCGGGGCCAAATGGCGTTTGGGGGCCAGGGAGCCGAATTCAGAAATAAAATATTCGAATGTTGTTTTAACAGGTAACAGGTTGACTGCAATATACCTATAAATAAAAAAAACTACCCTGGTGCCAAGTGGAAAATTTGATCTAAAATCGCATTCTAAAAAAACTAGAAATATTTATCCAAAATAATCAAAATTTCTGCAAAAATACAACTAGCGGTCGTATACGTCCGCTCGGGCATTGGAGGCATATTTATATGTCTCTGTTGCCAGCGGTCGTCTTTTCCCGGTCGTAATTCGAGTTAGGACTTGTTAAGGGCCCCATACACTACGACTACGATGAAACACGACGGTTTTCATCGCGGCGATGAAAACCGTCGTGTTTCATCGTAGTCTGTGGGTTCTTTGGTAGCAAAACATGACGGTTTTCTACAGGGCCCCACACACTACGATGAGATACGACGGTTTTCATCGCCACGATGAAACACGTCGTTCCAAAACCGAAGTGTGTGGTAGAAAACCGTTCGTGTGTACGAAATGTTGAACCGTCATGCCAAAAATCAAGCTCGGACTGAATTTTAAACCGACGATGAAACACGACGGTTTTCTACCACACACTTCGGTTTTGGAACGACGTGTTTCATCGTGGCGATGAAAACCGTCGTGTTTCATCGTAGTGTATGGGGCCCTGTAAAAAACCGTCGTGTTTTTCTACCAAAGGGCCCCACAGACTACGATGAAACACGACGGTTTTCATCGCCGCGATGAAAACCGTCGTGTTTCGTCGTAGTGTATGGGGCCCTTTACGCATAGTGGAGATTTGCGCGTAAAAATGCGTTGGTATGCATCACTCTAAAAGGGCCCCATACACTACGATGAAACACGACGGTTTTCATCGCCACGATGAAACACGTCGTTCTAAAACCGAAGTGTGTAATAGAAAAACACGACGGTTTTCTACAGGGCCCCACAGACTACGATGAAATACGACGGCTTTCATCGCCACGATGAAACACGTCGTTCCAAAACCGAAGTGTGTGGTAGAAAACCGTCGTGTTTCATCGTCGGTTTAAAATTCAGTTTTGGAACGACGTGTTTCATCGTAGTCTGTGGGGCCCTGTAGAAAACCGTCGTGTTTTTCTATTTCACACTTCGGTTTTAGAACGACGTGTTTGATCGTGGCGATGAAAACCGTCGTGTTTCATCATAGTGTATGGGGCCCTTAATAGAAAAACACGACGGTTTTCTACAGGGCCCCACAGACTACGATGAAACACGACGGTTTTCTACCATGCACTTCGGTTGTGGAACGACGTGTTTCATCGTAGTGTATGGGGCCCTTAAAGGGGATGTGACCCAAAAATGAAAGTTTTAGTGCAAAAAAATCCAAGAATATACACTTCGCATCAAAATTAACGCACCACTAAAATTTGGCACAATTTCAAATTTAATTTTCTCGGAAACTGCTGAATCGATTTGGACATATTTTTTTTTTAATTGTAGCTTAAATCTTCAGGAATGACTCTGTAAAACAACTTTTTATTTGAATCGAAGTTTTAGGCACATACAGGGTGTTTTAAAAGAAACCAGTTTGATGCCTAATTTTTGTCACATCCTGTGGGACTTTCCATCTGCACCAATAGATGTCTATCTAAATCAAAACATAGCCCCATCTTTTCTGAGCATTTTGTTTTTTTATTCACGTTTCTAGCTCTGTTATTTAATGAAATATGGAGTTTGAAGTTAAAAGCGCTTATTTGAGATTATTCAAGAAAAAGTTTCGGAAGTTAACAAAACAAAAACAAAATTATTGAAAAAATAATGTGGAAAAAAGAAGAAAGAAGAAGAAGAAGAGTTATAACCGTCAGGTAAGTAAATCTAAGTAGGCCATGGAAAACAAAGGCGCGATATTGTCATGGAAACAGAGACTACTGTCTTTATCTGTCAGTGATTTTTGAATTTATTCTGTAATTTCTCTGCATTTGGTGTTATCATTGCAAAATATGGAGCGTCAAACAAGAAATTTAACTCGAGATGAATGTGTGATGGCGACTACGTTGATCCAGGAAGGAATGGGCTACCGAGCTGTAGGTAGAAGATTGGGTGTTTCTCATTCGACAATATTGCGCATATTTCGCCGTTTTGAAGAAACCAATGACCACAACAGGCGCCGTGGACAAGGAAGAACTCGGGGAACAGCGGCTATCCATGACCGATTTTTGCAACTGAATGCGTTGAGGCAACGTTTTGTGACCTCAAGACAACTAAGGGTACAATTAAATACTGCTCACAATATCAACGTTAGTGTATCAACTGTAAGGAGACGTCTGGCAGAAAGAAATTTAAGGTTCAGAATTCCAGCAAGAGGACCAAGGTTAAATGCAGACCATATACGAGCAAGACTTCAATTTGCCAGGGAACATGTAAACTGGAATGCTGAAGATTGGGAGCGAGTTCTGTTTACAGATGAGACAAGGTTTTGTCTTTACAGCAACGACCGACGAGTAAGGGTTATTTGACGACCAAATGAACGTTACTCGCAGTGTAATATTCGCCAAACCGAGTTATTCAATGGAGGGTCTGTGATGTTTTGGGGCGGAATCTCCTTAACTGCTCGTACTGACATCGTGTCTTTGCGTGGAGGACCTTTAAATAGTGCAAGGTACATCACGGAAATTTTGTCAGAGCATGTGGTCCCTTTCGCTGGGTATATTGGGGATAACTTTTTACTAATGCAAGATAACGCCAGACCACACACTGCGAGAATAGTGCGAGATTATTTGAATGAGGTGGATATTGAGACTCTGGACTGGCCTTCACGCAGTCCAGATCTCAATCCTATAGAACATTTATGGGATCAAATTGGTAGGCAGCTTAGAGATCATCAACCCCTACCTGTGTCTTTGAATGATGTAGAAAACTTTGTTCGAGAAATTTGGATTAATATCGATCAAGAACAAATAAGACGTCTGGTTCAAAGTATGGGTCGTCGATGTCAACCGGTAATAGAGAGTAGGGGAAGAAACACCCGATATTGAATGTTTTTTTTTCCACATTATTTTTTCAATAATTTTATTTTTGTTTTGTTAACTTCCGAAACTTTTTCTTGAATAATCTCAAATAAACGCTTTTAACTTCAAACTCCATATTTCATTAAATAACAGAGCTAGAAACGTGAATAAAAAAACAAAATGCTCAGAAAAGATGGGGCTATGTTTTGATTTAGATAGACATCTATTGGTGCAGATGGAAAGTCCCACAGGATGTGACAAAAATTAGGCATCAAACTGATTTCACCCTGTATATGCCTAAAACTTCGATTCAAATGAAAAGTTGTTTTACAGAGTCATTCCTGAAGATTTAAGCTACAATTAAAAAGAAAATATGTCCAAATCGATTCAGCAGTTTCCGAGAAAATTAAATTTGAAATTGTGCCAAATTTTAGTGGTGCGTTAATTTTGATGCGAAGTGTATATTTAAACCGCATCTTGCTACGATGATCCGTTTTCGAGTTACAGCGGTTTAAAGTTACAATTAAGCGTTTGTGACGTCACACTTGATTATCAGGGACAGTATTAACACGTGTAAGAATATTCCAAAACAAAAGACAATTATCTCCTAGAGCGAATTGCAACCACTCAAATTATAGGGTACGGTTCACTGACGACTAAACGAACAGAAGACTGCGATTTCGGCGGTTGTGACATCACAAGTTCCTGCATAATTTATCTTCACAAGGAATTTTCTCGAAGACTATTTTAAATATAGGACTGCGGTTTTCACGAGAGATCTTAGAATTTTTTTCTTGATTTAAGTAGCTTAAGTCGTTTTTAAGGGTCACACCCCCTTTAAGGGCCCCATACACTACGTTCTTTCTCGTCGGTTTTCATCGCGATGAAACACGTCGGTCGTTTCAAAACCGAAGTGTGTGGTAGAAAAACACGACGGTTTTCTACCACACACTTCGGTTTTGATGCTTAAACAGTTACTAGTTGAAAACCCACGTTAAGCTCGATTAATTTTAATTAAATAAAAAAGAAAAGGAGTTAATTGAATCAAAGTCGTCTAATATTTATTATATATCATATTTTGTATCATGGAATTCGCTGTAGTCCGTCCAGGTTTTTTGAGTTCCTTCGTATGTCCGTTGAAACTTTCGAAGACATTTTCGCCAAAGTAGAAAACAAATTTCAGAAAGCCAATTTCACCAGCTGAAAGTCTTTTGTAATTTTTTGTAGGTTTCTTGTAATTTTTGTTTTTATCATTCAATGAAACAGTTCTTGATTGGACCCAGGAAATATACAGGGTGTTTGGTGCATCGTCTGCCAAATTTAACTGCCCGAAAGAAGGGGCGATTTGCTAACTCTTCAGCCATAATAACTCATCCTTGACCCCTAGGGTTTTTTTCAATTTGTTTTTTTTTAAATTTTTTTCTTAAATCTCAAAATTCGCCATTTAAACCTAAATTAAAAAAAAAGTTGTTGGCCTAGTCTCCAAATTTTATTTGTATTTTTATGTGTACTGTGGTATGGTTCCACCAAATACAAAATTACTTGCCATTAACGTCTAGTCTTTTTATTATTAGGTAACTGATAAAAATTTTGAAACAGGTAAAAATAAATTGAAAAGTGAAATTTCCAATGCAATAAAAAAAAAAAAAAACTAAAGTTGATCGTGATCTTCAAATTCTATTAAAAAGTTCTCTGTTTTATCCCCTTTCCAGTGGTATAATATGTAAAAAATATTTTAACATCTTCACTTATTTGCTAAATTTGTGTATCGGAACACAGCAGGCTAATATTCGATATTTGGTATGAAAACGTAAATAAGACCTTAATGGCAAGTAATTTTGTATTTGGTGGAACCATATACCACAGTACATATGAAAATAAAAATGAAATTTGGAGGCTAGGCCAACAACTTTTTTTTTTAATTTAGGTTTAAATGGCGAATTTTGAGATTCAAAAAAAAATAGCAAAATCAAATTAAGAAAAAAACCCGTGGGTCAAGGATGAGTTTTTATGGCTGAAGAGTTAGCAAATGGCCCCCTCTTTCGGGCAGTTAAATTTGGCAAACGATGCACCAAACACCCTGTATAATTCTCTGCCGATATCACCTTTTTGGGAAGACATATTGAAAGCGTGCCTGCGTGGAATAACTTACATTCCAATCTACTCTATCCGTGTCGCGGTGCCGCTTGCAATAGGGTACTTGCATGGAAAATTAAATTGATTATTGTTTATTGCAACCTGTAGGAAATCGAAAAAAAATCGTTTATTTATTTTGTCCAAATATGATTATTTCGAAAGTTATACAAACATTAAGTTTTGTATATATAGATATACTGAGCATGTGCGACGTCACAACGTATTATATGTTATGACGTCAGAAGGACATTTCAAAGCGTTGTACTTATCTTCGTCAATTTTTGACTAACAAGAAAAAAAAAAAAAAAAAAAGTGTTGACTTATTTTTCATAGACTATCGAAATCAGCAATAAAAAATGTTGATGCAAGGGGCATATTCGATCAAAAACCAAAACAAAGCGGCGCGATGCGATACCGCGCAACGCCAACGGTCATCGCTCATTGCAATGTACACACCACAGTCTAATCTATACTTCATTGTTCGAAATATTTTACGTTGACGCTCATCGCTCACCGCGCATCGCTCGCCGCTCACCTCTCGCGAATGTGCACGCATGTTTTCCTTGATCAACGCCCACCGGCTAGAGACATTGTGGGTTGCCTACCTTCAAACATTCAGTTCGCTCGACAACGACAAGTGCCGACTATAAAACCACGTTCTTTTCTTTTCTAGACCATAAAATTATTATATTATGTACCCCCTCTTTCTACAGTTTCTAGTAATGGTAGCGGAGGTTGTCTCTTGTGATTTAGGATTTGGTATTTAAAAATTTGCAAAGGCGAGGACACTATCAAAAATTTTGAATCTTATGAAAAATATGTAGATGAGTGAAAATAAAATAATATATCAAAAATGCAATGTTTTATTTTTGCACCCCACAGAGACGGAGGGGCAGGGGGGAATCGTTTTTTTAGGCAACCTTTTTTCTATTTGCTGTACCGATTTTTCAAAATTAAAATCTGGCGTGAGCATTTGTAGAATTTCTTGTTGCTTTGAAGATTATTTGAATAGTCTTACCAATCTATCCATATCAGCATCTTCCCAAATAGTTATGTACAGGCCCTTTTCTTCTACACGGCCGTTACTTTGAACGACCGGCACAATAATATTTTCATTGAATTTGTACGGCTTTTCATTTGCCATTTTTGATTATTATGAGAACACCACTCTAGAGAATTGGATTAAAATAAATTTTTACAACATCGAAATCGTAAACAATACAAATACAGGCCGAAAGCAAACACATCCACACGTGGGACACGCTGAAAAAAGAAATGAAATAGTTCATAGGTTAGGATTTTTGTTTCGATCTACTCGTATAGATGGCGCGCGAGGTACGAGTTTGACAGTGACAACGATTATCGGGACTACAACCTTGACCTGATGACCTTTTATCAGTTCGCCAGTCTGGAGTCAGTCCTTCCGTTCGTTTAGCCTTGTGTTTTCATGTGCCCTGCGGGTGCCTCCGAATTGGGGGGCACCGCCCCGCGCAGGCCCCCTACTTGGGGGCATAGCCCCGCAGGGGGGGGAGGAATTTTTTTGCCTGATTTGGATATAGGTAGTTATAAGTTGTTGTTTTTGGATGGCAATAAAAATTGAAAATTAAAAAAATCTGTATAGTTATTGTACGGCCAGAAAAACATACTGTTCTTAAAGTAGTTTTCCTGCACTTTAAAGCTTATCCGAAGTCCGCACTCCGCTTCGCGTCGTTCGTCTAAGTGCTTTCGCGTGCGGGAAAACATACCTTTGCGCACTGATAAGGAAAAGTACGATTTTTTTCAAATATAAAGGGTGAACCTAAAGTATGGAACATATCCAATATAAAATAAATGAAGGCGTTTTGGAAAAAACGCGCGGACACACCAATTTTTTTATACAGGGTGTTCCAACAACAGCTTTACCGTTATCAACTTCATTTTTTAAAATGGTACCTATACCCTCTGCATATTTATTATGACATTTCTGGATTCTGCGGAAAATTCTAGACATATTTCATGTACAATGTCATGCCAGAAATACCCTTTATGTTAAAGCTGAACTCACCTCATTAGAGGGCAGCTAAACAACGCAAGGATTGCAGGATCTTGAGTTAGCATACCTGGCAATCCTGGAATACTATGGAACGATAACGATCTTTAAACGGTAAACCTCCATGATGAAAAATAATATTTAATTTTGATTAGCATAATAGG
Organism: Ceutorhynchus assimilis; assembly: GCA_917834065.1. Taxonomy (NCBI): domain Eukaryota; kingdom Metazoa; phylum Arthropoda; class Insecta; order Coleoptera; family Curculionidae; genus Ceutorhynchus; species Ceutorhynchus assimilis. The sequence goes on from OU892277.1 coordinate 10,602,335, forward strand.
CAAAGAGGAAGATGCAAATGCAAATCTTTAGAATGTTAATTAGTGTACTAAAACCAAGTATGCATAAAGCAAAAGCCCGCGGAATCATAACCTGTGGTGCAAACTACCTACGTCAAGACGAGAAATGACACACTGCCTCCGTCATCACTGGTGCTTTGGCATGGTGGAGGGCTTGAGATTTGATCTACATAGGCCTTTTGAGGATAGGCTATCCTGTGGTAGTAGTGTGTATATTATGCATGCGTAAAAGTGGCCTATTTTTTATGATGGATGTCCATTTAAATCCTATAATATATACATATTTAAAATTAGTAAGAGGTAAGTAAGAATATGGCGGCGTTTTCAATATGAATATATAGGATTTTAAAAAACCAATCAATAATTGGACAGTAATTGTCGCCACTGTGGTTTAATAGAGTCTGTATTTTTCTTCTGCTTTACCATCCACAGACTATCTATCAAATGTCATCGTTTTAGCTAGGGATGAGAAATCAATAATTGGACAGTAATTGTCGCCACTGTGGTTTAATAGAGTCTGTATTTTTCTTCTGCTTTACCATCCACAGACTATCTATCAAATGTCATCGTTATAGCTAGGGATGAGAAAGAAACCTAACGACCATCGTTTGAAATGTAATGTGGGGTAGATAAGCTCAAATTTCAGTTTACAGGGATTGTTTGTAGGATTGTAGGTAATTATTTGTACTTTCTGGACCATTTTGAAAACCTTTTAGCATTTTTTCCAAACTTTATAGGTGCTTTGAAAGTTATTCTGGAAATCACATCGTTGGACATTCACAAGTGCTTTGAGAAATATGCCATACCTATCGATTTAGCAACCATATTGTAGCCTACCCCGAATCTACTCCGACTAATGGCCGTTTCCACCAACTATTTTAGGGGAGCCTTAGCCATAAGTATTTCTTAAACTGACATTTCTCCATGTAAAAATATCATTTTAGGGAATACTTATCGTTAAGGCTCCCCTAAAATAGTTGGTGGAAACGGCCATAAGTCCTGCACTTTCGGAACGGAATGAGATAGAACAGGGGCGAGTTCAGGAATGACACACCCAGTGTGAGTGTGACACCGGTGCGACGCCCTAGCTGTTCAAAAATGCTAGACGGTGCTATGGGCCCAATGGCCAATTGTCAATTCGGGCACACCCATAAAATCGCACTCGCACCCTGTGCGTTATTTCTGAACTCGGCCCAGGGCACCATGAAATGAGGTGTCACAAACGGCAAATTTGGTGAAAACTTCTTTAGGCGCGTTCAGCAAAAACAAAATTCTGGGTAGTGATTACTGAATAAGATTGAGCCGTCACGTCATGCCCGAACTGCTAACGCTCATTCGGTCGAATACAGTCGGCCCGAGTCGAGTTCGGCCAAGCGAGAGATAAAACCGTTGAGCAGTGCGAGACAGAGAGATCCCGCGATTGGGATTTTATCGAGAATCCCCTTGGAACAAATTTCTGCGACGTTACCGATATCGCATTGGCAAAATGTTAATAATTGCTTCTAATAGGTTGTCTGGTAATGGCAAACAGATGATGTCATCAGGTGGTTCTTATGGAGATTTGCATAATGTTTAGGCATACCTATGACGTCATAAAAGTTATTAGGGCTGGGACTCTGTAATAAAACGCAACCTACCTACAATATCTGCCACGTGACTGTGCCAAGACATGTTGGTCTCTGCAGTAACCCCCAAGATGTTCAACTGAGTCTGTAATGTGACAGCACTTCCAGATAGCATAATGTTTGGCTCACCGGTGCTGGTCTTTTTTGAAAACAGAGCTGCTTGGGTTTTCTGCGCGTTGAACTGTACAAGGTTTTTGTTACCCCAGTCCTCTACTATCTCCAGGTCGTTATTTATCTGCGATATTTGAGTTAGTCTAAGATGATGGAATTCACGTGCGGAAAGACCTGTGGGTGGTATGAGTGAGGAGACTACATTGCCATCGTCTGCAAAGCAATAAAGTGGATTTACTGTTTTATCTATGAGGTCATTTATGTAAATCAGGAAAAGAGTTGGCGAAAGGATTGCTCCCTGTGGCACACCAGCATTTATTTGGTAAGAGTTGGAGTTCTGGCCATCCAGTGCAACATAAATGGATCTGTCCTTTAGGTAACTTTCAAACCAAGTGCAAAGTTTCGGCGATAATCCCATTGCTTTGAGCTTGTTGAGCAGATTTTCATGCCAAACTTTGTCGAATGCTTTAGATATATCTAAGGCAATTGTTCTTGTTTCACCCCGCAACTCAATCGCTTTTTGCCATAAGTGAGTGACGTATGTAAGTAAATCGCCAGTTGACCTATATTTTCGAAATCCGTATTGCTTATCGTTGATAATTTTGTACTTTTCCAAGTACTTGGTTAGGTGATTGTTCACAACTCTTTCCATTACTTTTGATATCACCGGAAGTAGAGCAATTGGTCTATAGTTTAACGGATCTGTCTTTTTTCCTTTCTTTGGAATGGGTTGTACTGCGGCAGACTTCCATGATAATGGATATACTCCTTGCCTGTAAGACAAATTGAATAATTTTGCGAAAGTTGAGGTGAGTTCGTTGGCGCAATTTTTGAGTACTATTGCGGGAATGCCATCCGGACCCATTGCTTTGTTTGTATCCAGCTTTTTTAGGGATTTTCGTATTTCTCTGTGACAAAAGGGTACCTCTGGAATACTATGGGAAACCCTTTCAATGAACGGTGGAGTTTTTCCGTTTGGCACTGTTAGGTTGGAGTTGGAGGAAAACATTTGGGCAAGCATATTGGCTTTTTCCTCTGATGCTGTGGCTAAGTGATTATCTGTAAGTGGTGGTATGGATGACTTGGTGAAGTTAGATCCAACAGCTTTTGCAAGAGACCAAAAAGACCTAGAACTACTTGGACAATTCAGCAACCTGTTTTTTATTCTTTGATTGTATGTTTCTTTAGCGGAGTCAATAGTAATTTTGCAACTATTTCTGGCTTCTATAAATTCTGTGTGGTTTTGAGCGGTTTGTTGTCGTTTCCAAAGGTTATATGCTCTGTGTTTTTTCTGTACAGCCGTTTGACACTGGCTGTTGAACCAACCGTCTTTTAAACAACCTTGATCCAAATCACAAATGCCACGATTCAATATGACGGCGATTTTCAAGCATTTGTGATGTTTGTTTATTTAACCTACGTTTTAATCGTTTTATTGATTTTTCAAGTTTTTCCTTTTTTCGTGTGGTCCTAAGGACACATCGTAATTTTTTCCAATATTTTGCACTATGCTAGCTATAAAAAACTGGAATACAACCGCTGGAACATTGCAGTCCCCTCAAAAATGATGCCAGCAGTCAATAAATAACCTATAATCCCAAAAAATAAAAAACGCAAGAAAAACTTCGTTTGTTTATATGTAGCAAATATGTTATTCGCTTTCCTAATCTGAGGTGATGTGTTGGGTAACGAACGGTGCTATTTCGAACGTACCCCTATTGTTGACATTTGACAATGAGAAGTCAAGTGACAAGTTTCAAATTGCTCACCTGTCACCTGCGAATTATTACAACAAAAAAGGTACACAATACAAAAGTACAAAAGGAAGTGGTTAAGTGGTTATTTAAATTGCTTTGAAACTCAAGTAGATTCTAATTCAGAGAAAAATTATGAGAAATTTAATGCACCATCAACCTGTTAAATCCGTTATAAAAAATTGGTAATAAAATGGAGTTGTAGTCGAAAGTGGATTGTAATATAATCAACCCTGTTTATGTCATGGGATTTTGTAGGAAAAGACACTTGTTTCTTTCATTATGTATTCTTCAAATGGTAAGTTGAAATGGTATATTTTCTCCTCATGGATATGGGTGAACCTAGTAATAGTGAAGCTGCTTTATTTTACTGTCGGTGGCCACTGCTCACTATCATGAAAAATTATTCTTTTCTGCTAGAAGTATATATTTAGAACTATATTTAAAAAGAGATTATTAACAAAAATGAAGATAATACACCAACCAAGAAATAATTACAATTTGATATATGTATACCTACCTAATCACAATTCACAAGTGAGAATTAATTTATTGTACAAAAATGCAATAGATATGTGGTTCCTTTACTCATTGATTAAGCATGTATAAGACCTACCGAATTCCTTACTCCCCAAAAAAAAAGTTATTGAATACCTAAATAAAATTATGTTAGTTTTTTTCTTTCCAGCCCCCCAAATTTAAAAATAACCAATCTAAAACTACAGTTCGTTTGCCCATCAATTACACATGTTTTCATGTTTGTCCAATCATAATTATTATTGTTTGCCAACTCTTCAAAAATGAAATAAAAAATAAATACATAAATATAAATTGAAATAACGTTGGGACTTTTTTGATTAACATCAAGCTTGATGTTTCACTAGTACAGAGTAGACAAGTGTCCCGTTTCCCCTGTTCTAGTCGAACATATTTCTTATCCTATTTTGAGTCCTTTGCTGTTTAATTCGTTCCTCACAGACTTGAAATGCAGCTAAATTTTTTTGTAAAGTTCATTGTTATGCAGATAACATACAACTTATGTAGGTATGATTTTAACTATGAACGAAGATATATGTAGAAAGTTTAATCCATTGGATAAATACGAGAAGGTGTTTACATTTAATGTGTCTAAAAGTGATGCCATTGTGTTTGAAGCTCGGTTTGAAGGTAAAAGGAAGGTGAAGATATCTCAGCTGGTCAGCTTTGCTTGAACCTCGGAACAATTGGATTTAGTCGGGGATTTAGTGAATATGTTAGAAACTTGGGTCTTATCCTGGACAAAAAATTGAATTATGTTAAACAAGTGGCAGCCCTAAATAAATTATTTTCTTACATTTAAAGGTCTTTTTAATTTAAAAAACTATCTTTCAATGTGCAAATAAGACTGCGCGATTCTTTAGTACTCTCCAAATTAAACTACTGTGACACCATGGTCCATGTTTATGTGCTGTAGATGCAAAGAGGCCAGAAAAAATTTAGAATTTTTCCGTTCATTTTGCATTACAAATCCCATGAAGAACGTCATGTTTAGCCACCAAGATGCATTTGGTGGCTAAATATGAATGAAATAAAATGGATTCATCTCTGCATTTTCACACACAAGCTAAGTTTGGCTATAATACATCCCAGATATTTGTATGAAAAGATGAAATTCCGAGGTATGGCCCATGCAAAGAAACTTAGACATACTTCAGTTTCTTTAACAATCCCATTCCATAGTTCTGAACTTTTTAAAAACCGCTTTTCCCACAAAGCAGCAAACATTTATAATCAGCTACCAGCGGCTGTCAAAGCTTTAAGTTTATCAGCTTTTAGAAACCAGAACTCTTAGTGTAGGTAGTTTAAGCTTGCGATCTCTATTATATATTTTTTTGTTGTCTTTTATTACTACCATATTTGTAGTTTCAAGAAATTTCAGATTGACACTGTGTTCAATCCGAGGGTCAACCAATTTCTTTGAAATTATAGAAAACTAAATTCTAAAAAATGCTAATTTTCATGTTATTTTTTCGAAAAATTCTGAAAATTCTAGAAAATTCTAAATAATTTCAAAAAATTCTAAAAAATCTGATTTTTTTTAAAAGAAATTCTTGAAAATTTCAAAAAAATTCTAAGAAATTTTAAAAAATTCTAAGAAATTCTACTATAAAAAGTTCAAAAACACTTCAAGTTTTATCTGGATTTATCTTTCTATTTTCACGATTCGAACTTGTCAATATATTTATCCCTTCTGTGTTGACCCTTTTAAAAACAATACTTTTTTATTTGAAAAGAAACAAAATATGTATATTTTTTTTGGGGAATCTGCACTGTTTAGTGCCATAACTTTGACATCATCTTCAATGATCTCTTGCACAATACATGTATAATTGAATTTTTGGGCATTTCTTTTCCCTCCCACAAATGATACTAAAACAAAGTCTTCCTTCTTAATCTGCTCAATACTCTTTATTTCTTTGATATCTTCGGAGGGACTTTCTTCTTCTTCAAAATATGGAGAATCATCAGATTCCATAAAAATAACATCTCCATCGGAAGAATGATCTGTATCAGAATCATCGTTGTTTCAGGTATTATTCTGATTCCCTTTTTGTTTTCTACTCGGTTTTCTGGCTTTTGAATTTTTGGATTTTTTTCCTAATTGTGACAAGGATGCTTGGACATCTATATCGTTCTTCCTTGTTTTATTTAAAAAATCTGTCGATCCGTGCTTACCCTGTTATTTCCTTCATTAAGTAACCAAAGAAATGATGATTTTTTGATGACTCTTACTTATCATTGGGTAAGGTTACTCTTAGATAAGGGCTGCCCTCAGATATATCAATTTTTTGATCTGAATAATCTCTCAAGTCAATATTGTCCTCTAAAAGATTTTAATCTTGAACAAGTACTAAATCATTAGCAAGTACATTTTATCCAATGTCTGTACTTCCATCGTTTGTTACCTCATTATCGTTAAAAATAATTTTTTCAAGATTTTCCAAGAGATTTTATTGTCATTAGTTTGTAAGTCACAATTATTTTCTCGGGTTTTTTCAAGTTTTTCTTCAACATTCAAGAGTAAATCAAATGCATCATTTTTTTCAATAGTCATTCCCAGGTTACTCACATCCAGCGTTGCCACCTCACGAGAATTAAATGTAATAGATTGAAGGCAAAATTGTAATAGATTTGACTTTTTGGTAATAGATTCTTTCATCTGTCACTTCTGTCAGTTATGCATGAGAGATAACCAAAATATTGAATAGGCGCTCCACCATTATGCACCGTATTTTTTTTGTACTGCGTTTTTATGCTCAATTTACTCATTTGCGTTAGTTTTTGTTGCCATAAATTAGACATAGGTATAGGATTATTTATTCTTTAGTTATAGATGCACTTAGTTTAGAATCAGTTCTGAATTGAACTGCGCTCACGCATTTGTTCATACCGAACATAAATGAACAAATGCGCATGCGCAGCTTAATTCAGAACTGATTCTGGGGTCGTATTTTCGAATTCATTCGAGTACATTTCGTACACGAAATTTGACTGACAGCAATGTAAATTGAATTGGGAGCATTCGAAATCGTATCAAATTTCGTATGCGAGAATATTCGAAAAGTGAAGCATTTTCATTCAGCGGTTTTCAGTTTTCACGCACAAAAGACACAACCTCGGACACAACATTGACAAAAGATGTTTTTTTAAAGTGTTCTGCGTGGTTTGATGTGATAATGTATGATGCCTGTAAAATTTTTCAATTGCCCTTTCACCAAAACAAATTTTCCCGAAAAAGTAATAGATTTTTTCCTTTGGTAATAGCGTAATAGAAATTACTTGATTGTAATAGATCTATTACGATTGTAATAGGGGTGGCAACACTGCTCACATCCTTAAAAGCCTCTTCTAATGACCTGACATATTTATCAGATTTGGTATATTGATCTCATCTATGTCTTTTTTTGGAGTTTTTCTAAAATCTTTCTTTCGGAGCATCCGACGTAGTCCGTCGGTCGGCAGCAAGACTAGTAGCAGTGACTTTTATTAGTGTTTTAGTATAGAAAAAGTTAAAATCTAAACACATATTTTATACTGTTCTGTGGCGTGGAAAACTTAGAATTTATTAGTGTTTTTTAATTTCCTAAATTTCCAATGGGACCACAATATTAAAACAATTAAAATTCGTGTAAATGTTTTCTATGCGTGGATTTAATTGGGACAAAAAATCCATCGTTTTGCATCAGAACTGAGTTGTTTGAATTGGGTGGGTTTTTTTCTTTCTTTTCTCTTTTTTTCCCTAACTAGAATGTCCCTAAAAATGGCAACAAGTGGAGTATGTTCCAAGTGTAATGAAACTTGCATATTTAGAATAAAAGCAGAGCGAGGAGAAAGTAATGACGACCAGTTTGGCTATCCTTGTGACGGATGCAAGGGGGTACTGTGCAGGAGGTGCGAGAAGTGGGGAACTACGGAGGTACGGTTTATTCAAACACTATCTCGTAAGGTTCCATTTTTTTGCACTGATTGTGCTGAAAATAAAACAGGAACTTTTATTAAACAACTGGAAAACACAAAAGTCGAAAATATAGGCTTGAGACAGGAAATGGAGAAAATGGAACAAACTATTAGGGACCAGCATTGCCAAATCAGAGAAATTAATGAGGAGTATGAGGTTTTGAAGCAAGAAAAGGGCAGCGTTGAAGAGTGTTTAAAGCGACTACAAAGACGAACAATTGACTTCGAGGATGACGTTTCTGCAGCCGAAGAAAGCTATAGGAGAGAGATAGAGAAGAGAAAGGCAGAGATATGCAATCTCAATGGGGACAACATAGAGCTGTCACGGAAAATTGACGATATGCTAAAGAACGCACTTGAAACCAAACATAAAATTGAAAAACTGGAGACAGACGTCAAAGAATTAACCGTTTTGAAGAACGACTTACTGTCTACAATCAGAACTTTAACACAGGACAATGAAGTTTATATGCAGGATTACAAAAATGTACAGAATGAACTTTTTCTTTTAAGAAACAGCCTTCTGGATAACAATGGCTCTCTGACTCAGTTACTTTGATCACTCAAATGTTAACCGGTCAACAAGAGAGCCAAAAGGAGAGTCAAGAATTAGGAAAAGTAACAGACGAGAAGGCTTGCACAAATAATAAGGAAAGTTATGAGAGCACCAATCAACCTAGAATGCTTCTTTTAGGAGACAGTTCCACTGTAGATCTTCACAAATTCTTGACGGATTGCAACAGCCTCAGGAAATTTGAAATCATTTCATTTGTGAAGCACAATGCAGGAATGGAGGATATTACGGAAGGCATTCTGAAGTTGACGGAGGACTATTCAAAGCTGGATTATGTACTTGCTAGTGGAGGTCTGAGGAATGCGATACTAGGTAAAAAAATACCCGAATTAGTATTCAACCGTTTAACGCAGGTATCCCAAATTACTAATCTTATAATGTTATCTATACCTCTATGGGAAAACCGTACAGTGTTAAACAAATTTATCGACGAAATTAACATAGGTTTTTTTCAATTTGTAAAGGCTCATGGAAATCTGAATTTCTACATAAATTTAAACTCATTCTTAAATTCATATTCTTTTACCTTCCGGGGAAATACACCGAAGTATTATGCTAAAACAAAAATAGCTCAGAAAATTTCCGAACATATATATCAAAACATTTTTTAGCATAAGAAACAGCGCCAGTAATTTAACTAAAAGTATAACAGACCATCATTCAAGAATAAAGACTGAAGTTTCTCTATTTCTGTTAAATATTAAATCTTCGCGAGAAAAATTAGATGAACTATTTGTTTTGGTGAATGACCAAAAATTACCAAGTTTTGTTCTTTTAACCGAGCACTGGTTAAAGGATGATGAATTGTGTTTTGTTCCACAGTATGGGGTGGTTAGTAAATACTGCAGGGAAAGTGGGTACGGAGGAACAATGATTTTGGTACATGAAAGCTTTTCTGATGAAATTGAAACTGAAAGCTTAGACTGTTATAATTTTCTCGCCAAACGCAACGAATTCGAATTCTGTGTAGTGGTGGTAAAAAATTCTGGCAGGTGACTTGAATATTGACTTCGAAACTAAAGATTCCATGGAAACAAAATCCTTGATAAATCTATTAACGTGATGCAACCTTAAAGTATTTGTAAATGAGCCAACACGTATAACCAATCATTCAGTGAAAACTATCGATTATATATGCAGTAATATCGAATGCAGTGATCTTATATGTACAGTATTGCCCTCTGGTATTTCTGATCATGAAGCTTTGTCAGCGAAAATAATACTTTATCATGAAAAGCAAAAAAGACTTAGTAAAAAATCAAGAGTCTTCAGTACCAAAAATTTTATGACTTTCAGAAGTTTGGCTGGGAGGGTAAATTGGGACAACATCAAGAATTCTAGCAAGCCAGTCGAAATATTTCAGGAGAATGTGGTCAATATTTTGAATAAAAGTTTTCCCCTAAAAAATATCAAAACAAAAACCAAAAAATTATGGGTCACAAAGGGTTTGAGAGTTTCGGGCAGGAATCTCCGTTCACTGCATACAATCAGAAAGTTTACAACTTCTGAGTGGTTTCTTAATTACTTCGCTTTATACCGTAAAATATACAAAAAATTAATAAAAATCGCAAAGGAAAAGCACTACGGTCGGCGAGTGTCTGATGCAGGGAATTCAACTAGAGAATATTGGAATATAATAAATGAACTGCGTGGTAGACAATCAAAAGCCTCCAAAGGTATAAATATTAAGCCTGAATATTTGAATGACTTCTATTGCACGGTGGCCAGTGAATTGACGAAGAATCTTAAGGTGACAAAAAATCCACTTGGTTTCTTACCTGCATTCTCTTGTGCAGAAAACTTTCAGCTATTTCCGACGGACAGAGATGAGATTTGTGGGGTCATGACCGGCATAAAAAAACAAAACTCATCGGGAGTTGATGGATTGTCTTTGAAACTGCTTAGATATCTTCCAGTTTCTGCACTTGATGCTCTTACTGACTGTGTGAATCATTCATTTGAAATGGGTTCTTTCCCAGACTGCTTGAAGCTGGCTGTAGTTGTCCCTGTCTTTAAGGGTGGAGAAATTAATGATCCGTCGAGTTACCGTCCAATATCCTTGCTCACAACACTCTCAAAAATTATTGAAAAAATAGTTAAGAAAAGGCTAGTTGATTACCTGAAAAGGAACAACATTCTAACACCAGATCAGTTCGGCTTTCAAGAGCAAAAGAGAACAAACGATGCCATTTTTTCCTTTATGGAGAGGCTTTTTCTGGGCCTTAATGATGGAGAGAAGGCTGCGGCGGTATTTTGTGATTTCTCTAAAGCTTTCGATTGTGTAGATCACGAAATACTGCTGCAGAAACTGAGTCACTATGGGATAAGGGATGGGGGGTTGAGATGGTTTAGGTCGTACCTTGCGGAGCGCCGTCAGCTTGTAAGGCTTGTCAATTGTGAAGACTCGAGGTTGCAAAAGTTAACTCACGGAGTCCCGCAGGGTTCTGTGCTTGGTCCAGTACTATTCCTCCTGTATATTAATGACTTGGCTACTTTGAGAATATCTGTATCATTCACCATTTTTGCAGATGACACGACCGTATTGTGGAAACATAAAAATGAAATCCTTCTTAGTCAGATAATCGAAAATGACCTTTCAAGGCTTAAGGAATGGTGCGATTCAAATCGACTTGTGTTTAATGTTTCGAAGACCAATATTCTCACCTTTAAATGTTCCCTTGAGAGTATAATGCTTAACAAATCCACATTGAAGAGCAGAGGTGCGGTCAAATTTCTTGGTGTGCATATTGACTCAAAACTCAAGTTCGATGTGCATATCGATCAGCTGAACAAAAAATTAGCTCTAGGGTGTTACATAGTGAAATCCATTATGCAAGAGCTAGGGAAGCGTGCAGCGAAATCTGCATACTATATGATACTATGCACTAATCGAATCAAATTTGAGATATGGCATTCCATTCTGGGGTTTTTCTGGGCAAAGCACAGTTCATTCGGTTTTCAAATTACAAAAGAGAGCACTCAGGTATTTATGTCGGGCTGGCTGTAGGCAGGGCTGTAGGCAGGGCTGCAGGGCACTGTTTGAGCAGGAGGCTGTTCTAACTGTTCCGGGTATTTTTATTTTGGAGACGTCTTCATTAATTTTTAAGAAATTTAAGGGTTTCTAGGGAAACACATTATAATCTTAGGCAGAGTAATTTGCCTCTGCCCGTACCAAAGTCTTCACTAACAAAAAATTCTGTTATATACGAGAGTATAAAGATTTTTAATAAGTTACCTCATGAAATAAAGAGTATTCATGAGCTTAAAATATTTCGAGAACAACTTAAAATATATTTGATTCGAAAGGTGTTTTATAGTCTCCAGGAATTTTACGATTCATCCTAATTAGTCCTAAATTTTGTTAGTTTGTGATTATATTTGTTAATTTTATGATTTGTTTTATATTTATATTTATATTGGTTCATATTCTTGTGATATTTTATTATTTTTGTTATTTTAGTTGTGTCTGTCCGTGGCATTCTGATATTTAATTAGTGTCACTTGTATTGATATTTTAACGTGTTTCATAAGCATAATTGTAATAATTGAAGATTTGCTCCTCGATTTGCTCTTTTTGTTCCTATTATTTAAAAAAAAATAAAATACACATATATATACCGGGTGTCTACGAGATCAGTTTCGCGCTGGCATTTGCTGGTTTTTTTTTCGATGGCAATTTTTGGTATGGAGTGTAGGTTTGAGAAATGTCATCTTTTGACATGTGTGTCAATGTTTGGTAACTTCCGGTTTGACCAGAAATGGTTGTAACTCCGTAATTTTGAATGGCATCCCAATAATTTTTTCACATTTTTGGTATCTGCGGATCATGATGTGTACGAAAACGTCAAATTTGAACATTTTTGAAGAAATTTCAGAGCTCTGGATGAAAATTTATTTTTGAACAGGAAGTGACGGAGCGGTCTTAAAATTGTTAATTTCAACCAACACAATCGTAGAAAAATGCGAATGCCAAGTTATTATCCTATGCTTGTTCTCCAAAGGCTTCCAAAGCTGAAAAAATCACATTTTACGCGATAACTCAATAATATCAGTGAAATCACCCGACTTTCATAACAAATGTTTTTTACCTTTTTCAAAATAAAATCAACTATGCATTAAAACTTTTTATTCATGCCAGTTTTTAATTATTTTTCCAATATTTTTACTATGCATTACTATAACTGATAAAACTACTTATAAATAAACCCCTGTATTCAAACTTTGTATTCACAAATTCCCAAGATGTCAAACAATGACAAATAAACATATCTTGCCCACAGATCTTGTCAATGGCTTGTCAAGAAAAAAAAAAAACACCAGCTCCTTTTGGAAAGCGTTCTTCATACAGGGGTTCATTTATAAGTACCTAGTTTTATCATTTATAGTAGTGCATTATAAAAATAATAAGAAAATAATTAAAAACTAACATAAATGAAAAGTTTCAATGCATAGTTGGTTTTATTTTGGAAAAGGTAAAAAACTCTTGTTGTGAAAGTTGGGTGATTTCACTGATTTCATTGAGTTATCACGCAAAATGTGATTTTTTCAACTTTGGATGCCTTTGGAGAGCAAGCAAAGGATAACATCTTGGCACTCGCATTTTTCTATGATTGTGTGGGTTGAAAATAACAATTTTACGACCTCTCCGTCACTTTCTGTTCAAAAATAAATGTTCATCCAGAGTTCTAAAATTTCTTCAAAAATGTTCAAATTTGACGTTTTCGTACACATCATGATCCGTAGATACCAAAAATGCGAAAAAATTATTGGGATGCCATTCAAAATTACGGAGTTAGGACCATTTCCGGTCAAACCGGAAGTTACCAAACATTGACACACATGTCAAAATATGACATTTCTCAAACCTACACTCTATACCAAAAATCTTTGCCATCGAAAAAAAAAACCAGCAAATGCCAGCGCGAAACTGATCTCGTAGACACCTGGTATATTGTTAAGGGTGAATGCGGAGTGTGTTCTCTGAATAGTAGTTTAGTTTAGGATAAGTCGCTTTGTCAATGGATCTTTTTGAATTTATGACAATAAAGCTTTTTTTTATTTGATTTGATTTGAGCATCTGAACTCGCCCCAGGGAAAAATTCCTACAGATTGCGCGGGTTCTTGAGCATGCGCAATAGGTGAAAATTCTAAATTATTTCTAAAAATTCTAATTGAATTCTAAAAAATGTTAAAAAATACTGAAAAAATACTAAAAATTGCTAGGAAATACTAAAAAATACTGATAATACTAGAAAATTTTAAAAAAATCCTAAAATTCTATCAGCTTGTACACCAAAATTCTAAGGTGGTTTCCCCCTCGGCAAAAACGGTTATTGGCTAGGCCTACATTGGCATTCGATGAGCAAACGAACTGTAATCTTAGATTGGTCATTTTCAAATTTGGAAGTGCTGACAAAAAAATAATTGTCAAAATTTTATTTTTTCAAAATTGTTTTTTTTTTGGGTTGGAAAAAAAGTTATTGGGTGGGTCTACATGGGCATTAGAACCACCTATTAATTTTTCGGAATTTCGTTAGTGGTGGTGCCTGGTCCCAGAGCTAGTAAGAGGTATATGTTACCTTAGCTAGGTAGGTAAAAAGTAATTACAGTCTAGACATTATTTGATCTACTAGATCGAAAAGATTCATTATTATCATTAAGTAGCAATTTGTTTTTCACATGATTCACAAATTTAGATAAACTTGAAATCAAGCTTGAAATAAAATTGTCAAATTTTTATACCCAGTTTATTTTCTAAAAACTGGTGAATAATTTATCTCGACGCTGTTCTTTACATCAAGGTTGCACTATCAATCGAATCGATAAATATATAATTATATGTATATGTTACTGTAAATGCCCGAAATTCGGTAAAACCTAGGATAAGCGCGCTAAACCTAGGATTTACCAAAAGCAAGTGGTAAAAGCCCGAAAATTAGTTATTTTGCTTCCATTTCAGACTTTTACCGGACACAAACAGTAAATCTTAGGATTTACCACACCGCATTGGTAAAAGTACGAATACCACGGATACGTTACAGAAATCGATATCGTGAAATGATCATCGTTAAAATTTCAATGCCTAAAAATAAGATACTTTATAAATGAAACAAAAAGTCACAGCAAAACACTTTTTATTTTAATATTTTCAAATGTAAACAGAAATCATAGTGGCCTTAAACGATATATAAAAAAAAAACATTAATTCAGGTACCTACTAATATTGCAAAAAGGCCAAAAAGTAGGTATAGTATTTCCAAACTCAATTGGAACAAGGTACCAACGGGTAGCTGACTGGTCACTGAAAATTTCTATAAGAAATGCACTGCCACTGGTCGATCACCAGTTATGATTTATGTTCACCTTTTTCCAGGGCCGTAGCTAGAGTCAAATTTGTGATAGGGCATGAAAAATTTGACATAGGACATGCACTACTTCCCCCCCTCCCCCTTAAATTTTTTATAGGTAAACAAAATTAGGGTAATTACGCCGGAGGAAAATTTTTCAATAAACAACATCAGATAACATCTCTGGCAAGTAAACAAAATGGCGCGTTCAGGCAATAATTTTTGAGGGACCTCTTGTACTTGTACTACTTGTAAAATAACTGTATACCATACCAACTTACTCGATTTCAGGTCTATTCATTAGCTGTGGTCCAACCGACATGGGAACCGTTCCAGAACCAGTAATTTCCAATTGCCCACCTAATTTTCAATAAGTTGAACGCTGATCCTCAGATCCTACTTGACAAATGAATTGATTGACTGTAAATTACCGTTCTAGAATGGTTCTCATGTCGGTTGGAACAGTGCTGCCATCTACTCCTAAATTTCCTAGAGAAACCTCAGCACATGTGTTTTAAAGGTAGGGCATCATCATTTGAAAGATAGGGCATTGCCCCCCCTGGCTACGGCCCTGCCTTGTTCCAATTGACTTTGGAAAAACTTTACTTAAATATTAAAAGAAAAAATCCTTTCATTTATTAAATGAAATAAATGAATTAAAATGTCCACTAATAGAAATATGTATTTATTTATTGGTACAGGGCAAACTTCCATGGCATTTAGAATTGCAGAGTATGTTAGAGGATCTGCACAAACATCTTTTGGAGAAACATGTTCGAATGCAATTGCATTTCTTAAATCCTTGGCTACTACATAACGACAATATTCGTACTGCACTTCTTACGCTAATTGCCTGAAATAGAACATCTCCAGTACTCAAGAAATTTTCTTACCGATTATCGTTTCACGATATCGATTTTTTGTAACGTATTAGTGGTATTCGTACTTTTACCGATGCGGTGTGGTAAATCCTAAAAATTACTGTTTGTGTCCGGTAAAAGTCCGAAATGAAAGCAAAATAACTAGTTTTCGGGCTTTTACTACTTGTTTTTGGTAAATCCTAGGTTTAGCGCGCTTATCCTAGGTTTTACCGAATTTCGGGCATTTACAGTAACATATATACTTACCTAATATACAGGGTTTCCCACTGGGAACCAAATCGATCCGTATATGAAAAACTGTATACCTACAGGTAAATTTTGAAAATTTGACAGTATACTATAATGTCAATGTCTCGGCTAATGTCAATGAGGGTAACCCAGCTAAAATATTTTCAAGATGGTGGCACTTTTGGTTATACCGGAAGTAGATTTCCACCGGCTTATTTTAAATGAGACACCCTATATATTATTTTATTTTTAGTTTCTACCAAGATTTCAACTCAAGGTTCTACAGAGATTAAGTGTATAATGTATGTCTTATACCTAAGTCTAAGCATTTTTGACATAAATATGTATTTTATTTTTTATGTCAAAAATTATGTTTGCAGACACTAAAATAATTATGAATTTTTCCTATAGGTAAGAAATATTCGAGGAAATATTTTATTATTTGATTTGGGTTGAATTCCTTGTGGACAAGGACTTACTTCAATAGGGTTTTTATAATATATAATTTATAATTTTATCTTATTTACCAATAAAAATAGGGTAAGTTGTCTATTCCGAAAATGTTTAGTTTTCCAAATATTGCCAATTTCATATTTTTATACTTATGGCGATTTTGCTACCGATTTTTTACATGGAATCTCTCTAGAATCTTTAGTAGAAACTAAAGATTAAATATCATCAGCAAGCTGACGTCTACTTCCGGGATAACTGGAAGTGACACCATCTTGAAAATATTTTAAGGGTTGCCCCCATTGACAATTTTTTCTATATACAGTTTTCCATATCCACCCTGAATACTACTTACTTGCATGCATGTAGTTACAAATGATTAAGTACTTTTCTATATCTATAAATTTAATTTTAGATAACGGTTGTAGAAAGGCAAGTGTTCGATTTTTTGGGTTTTCTGTGGATACCAATACTGGTGAACTTCTTTGAACTTATTTTTATAATTTTTGGATTTTTTGGAGCCTATCAGTATAGACCCAAGTATATTGTTGCTGTAAGTATTACTTTTGTCCAAATTTTTAGCAAATTGAACTTGATTTATATTTTAGTATCTTTCGTGGCACTTGTTTTGGATTGCATGGAATAGTTTCCTAATATGCTTGTATCTTGATGTTGCAGGACTTGATCATCAAGTAAGTACATATTATTATCCTAATCCGAAATACCACAAAAGTGAATTCACCAGAAGGATGATGTGTTGCAATTGTTTCAATTGACTCCAATTTAAACAAAGCCACTAGGGTATTTCACAAGCTTTCCAGTTGATGAAATATTAGGTATTCTATCTACATTTCACCAAAAAATCCATGTTATATTTTTAGACCAACAAAGTGCTTAAATTAGACCAGACAAGCGACAGCTGGTGGAAAAAAAATGGAATGGGGTGTAAGGTTGCTGATGTTGAGGATCTCAAATACGAAGGATGTTTAGTTGATTATAGATATATGGAAATATTTCATTCTGGACTACAAGTAGTTATAACGGTAGGTCTTTTTATTTAGTGATGGGATGGTTGGGATTATAAATTTAATAATTGCTGATTGTTATTATTTATTATTGATAGCTATGTTTATTTATAGCTTTATTTATTAAAGATAGGATTCCTGTTTATAAGGTATTGCTATAGTGGAAACTGATTATTTTTATGCCAACGTTTCATAATCTTGGTTGAGTAAGCAAGTCATGTATACATAGTCTTACTCAGAAAACAGTTTCAAAGGTAAAGCTATGCCAAGTGAGATCTGGAGTCTGTTACATTTGGGGTAAAAAAAAATTAACTAAATGCTGAAAAGTCCACCTGATGGGGTGACTCTTCAGAAATTTCAAAAAATAATGAAAGACATCTTTGCCTGCAAATTATTGATACTTCAATGAATCTCACCTTATGCTGAATTTAACAGCCTTTCTATAATATTTTGTAAAAGTTCAATTTGTTATATTAATATCATGAATATGAGTTACCTACTTAAAAAATAATAATTTTTGAATGTAATGTCAGATGTCGGGTTGATAGTTGAGAGTTGATGATAAAATGAAAACCTTAATATTTTATTTTAGATTCTAAGCGGTATTGTCAGTATTTGTCTCAGCAGGACATTTATGGAAGAGGATGACACCTGTAAGTAAATAAAATTAATCCTTGTTTCCCTACATTTTATTAAGTTTTTCTGGTAGTACTATCTCATTTTACTAACTTGCTTGAAATAGAAATAATATTAGAATGCAGGGTTGCTGTTGTAAAAAGATTTATTATTACCAAAAATACTGTATATTTATCCAAAATTTGGTCATAGGTAATTTCTGAGAATTCTGAGATATTTTGCACTTGGATGGTACACCAGTATTAACTCTAAACTTTTAACATAAATATGCAATTGATTATCTTAACATAACAATACCTACAGTAAAAATATGCTTGCAGTTGATTTCATTGGTGGATTTGATCCGCAAACCATTTGGTAAGTGGTGAATGGGAATGCTAATTAAAGCATGTGGTCATTTTTGATACTGCCTCTTACCATTGTAAATATAGGTTTCTAGTATTCAATCTATGTATCTCTACCTTGTGCCCTAGTATGTATATTTTTTCTTTTTCATTTATCTTTAGTAGTTTGGTATTAGTTTTTGTTCAAAATGTAGATATAAGTTTTAAAATGCATGAGGGAGCATTTAGGTCATGGGTTCTGAACAATTTTTTTTACTTTTTGGCATGTTAATCATTTTGGTTTATATTTGGTATATTACTTTTTTGTTCCTTTACATGTAATTTAGAAAATCCAATATGTCCGAAATGCAAGGCACAAAAAAAAATATATGTAAAAGTTCTAGAGGGCTTAACGACCTAACTTAAGTAAAAAAACCTCCGAACCCTGACCCACTCTAAAATCAACTAAGACCATTTTCAATTTGAATCACTTTTTCATAGAAAATCAACCCATGTTATTTAAACTCTAACAACAAGAAGTAAAATAACAACAAGAAGTAAAATCATAACCCAGCATCCAAATTAAAATTATCAACATAGATGATCAACAACTTTTTCAAATGTTAAATCCTCTTAACGAGTTTTGCTAGGGACTGAAAATGTATTCATTCTATTCATTTAAAAAACGTGATTAGGAAATTTAGTTGAAATTGTTTAATGGGTAAAAAAATTAAAGTAAAGAAATCCTTTTTTACCCTATTTATAAAAACATTTCCCCCTATGTCGTTTATTTCCTTGAATATAAAAGTAAATAACTTGAAACAATGTGCAAAAAAGTAAAAAGTGGTTTGTCTTTTTCTTTTGACTAAACAATATCAGCTATCGCTTGTATCTTTATTTTTCAGTTAATTTCGAGAGAGCAGATGGGCCTGTTAATTATCTATTACATCCAATGTATGTGAGCTCGAGTGGCACTTTGCATGGTTCAAATAGGCACTTGCATGCTAAAACCCGACGAACTGAGTCTGCGCATTTTCAAAGCCCAAATAACCCAGACTTCATTCGCCTTAAAAAAAATAATAACTACGCCTATGACGCTGTAAGAGTGCCCGTAAGACGAAGCAACTCTTCTGATGCGCTTGCTACCACTAATAAATATAAAAAAAATAGGCCTCAGAGTTTATGCTCCAATGCTTTTTATCCAGAGGATCTGTGATTTTTAATGACTCTGTACCTTGTCACTGCTATTATAACGTAACAATTGGTGCTTAGTTTGCATGATTTTTTGTTTAATAATTATTGTAGTTTAGAGAGCATTTAACTTAAATCTTTATACGATATAATAAGAATTGCTTTTTTTTATTGTTCCTTATGTTATATTGTCGCTTTATACACTGTGGGCCAAATTGAAGTAGCCCGCCCCTTTTTTGAATTGTTCCCTTGGAAAAGTTATCTTGTTCAGTTATCCAGAAGTTTTATTACCACACTCGACGTAAATTATCCCATTTACTTATCTGTCTACATAATATGTAGGAAAATGTCCAGAAGTTATCCAAATCGATTGTAGACAAAAGTTTATAAACCTTTAAAAGAGGCTACTTTAATTTAGTTCAGAGAGTATGAACTGTGAAAGTGTACCTTGGTCTTTGTTGTTTTTTTCCTTGATAAAATTAAGGTCATGACTCAATAATAAGAAAAGACCATGGTTCATTTTTTTTGTAAATTGCCCTTAAAATTAAATATGCTTCCCTCTTGACAGCATCGCATAAATCAACAAGGAAACATTCAAAGCAGCGCATGTCATTATACTCAATAGAATTCAGCTCCCAATTGGATAATCGACCTGGTGAGAGTGACAACGAATTTGATCATATGCCATCCTCACCCAAACCAATGACACCTCGCCGTGTAAAAAGAAGAAGTGTTATGCAAAGAGGTTCATCAGGAAGGCATAGCACTAGCAGTAGAAGACAAACTCATTCTAGATCATCTACAAGGAGTTCTAGAAGAATGCAAAATCCTGTAACAAAACTCTTAGAGCAACAGCAAAAGTGCCAGGCCTATGAAAGCACTACTAGCCAATCGCCAATCGAATCTCCTTTGCCAAATTATTATGTTAATTCTACAAGTTCAATTAATAATACTGCCAACTGGCAAGGTCCAATGGGTCATACTAACCCTTCCTATCAACAATCTACTACCTCCCTAAATGAAGATTTTGATGAACTCTACAATAATAGACCCCCTTCAGTTAGATCTAGCTACTCCAACTTTCACGGTGCCAGAGCCAATTATTCTCCGCCGAAACAGTATCATCACAGTCTCGCAACCCCACAAGTTCCCCAGAAGAGGGGAAACCCTGCAAGGAATAGTATGAGAAATATGACGTTTTTACATAATGGGCCTCCTGCATATACTATACAAGGAGCTATGATGGGTGACAATGAAACTCCGATGTAAATACATAGGTCATCTCATTTTGAATAATACTTTGTTTTACAAGTTTCATAAAGCTATGGCTCACATTCCAATTTCTTGAAATATGTAAATTAGGTCTGTTGTCACAGCAGTTTCTGACAGTTTGCAACCTGTTAGAAAGCATCATCCATACATGTATATGTACCTACGTGCAATTGGAAAGCAACATTTTAACATTTTTTTGCGGACATTGTTTTGTGTTTATATGAGTAGAGTGAAGATTAAAGGCAAATGCAATAATGAGGAAAAATTGCAATATTATGAAAAGTTGAAGTTTGAAGCGAATTTTTTAACAAAAATACCATTATAAACTGGTAGATTACTTTTTAAATTGTTGACATATCGGGTTTTCAACAAAACCTTATATGTATTTTGGGATTATTTGATCTTGAATATTCACACTGGACTATCTAAAATATAAATAGATAAAAACGCATTCCAAAGGACTCATAATAACTCTTCCTGTTGTCCATATCCAGTTAATTATTGGGATACCCTAATATCGTGATTGAAGACAAAACATGACAATGCTGAATCGGGTAAAAAATGCTCACCCTATTAAAAATAGATGAAAATGAATATCAATGATTTAAGTTAAACTGTAGAATGCAAAACAATCTGCCACCGAGTCCAACCACTCAGGCTTTTATACAGAAAGACGTAAGCGGCAAACTAGTAAGAATAAGTAAGATTCTGTCAATTTGTTGAAATGCCAAAACGTCAAAATGTATTTTCACTTTGAGTAGGTAGTGAAAGTTTCTGAGTGTTGGGGGTTCAAATACTAATAATTTAGCTAAAAAAAAGTTTAAGAAACCAGAGGTAAAATTTAATACATAGGGATATGGGCATTTGTAAAATCTTTGAATGTATCACCATGTGACAACATGCTGAATTTTTTCCTATTTTGAGAAGGTAAGCCTAGTTCTCATAGTTCGGAATTATGCATTCCATTGGTAGGTGAACGTCAACTTTATCAAATAATTTAGCAGCTAAATAAAGATATGTAATGAGGAATGTTTGGACAAAGACAAATATTGGAAACCCGCACAAAAGCTAAAAATGGTTCAAATTTGCATTTTACCACCAACGAATTAAAAAAAAAAACCGCATCTTCATCTTGACAACGAGGCTTTGAAACTCCTAACAAACTGTATGTAAAACAAAGTTGTGGTAGTATCAAAATCGTCTTGCCAATGTTTAATATTTAAAACGCACATGATGTCAACCAAAAATTGTGTTCCTATAGAACCTGTTGAATTTCGATTATCTCTGCGTCGGCGGCCTTTTAAAGTAGTGCGAATGGTCAGTCTCGCCAGACCTTCAGATGATCTACTAAGTATAGGCACAGAATGTATAGGCGCTCAGCCAAGACATCTGCGGGTGAGCGAACACATCACGTGGAACAGAGCTTAGAGTGATCATTCTCATCCTATTTATGTTTGGTGTTACTTTGATGTAACATGGAAGGAATGTGTGGATGAGATGTTTGAATTAAAGATGTTTTATTACAATTTCTGGCTTGTCAACGAATCATCTGTTTTTTCCTTTTGCTAATGAATGTGTTGATAATATCTGCAATGATGTTATGCGATGGTCTTGAAATAAATCGAGACAATATTATGAATTTACATAATACTACTATAAGTATTAAGTTAGTTATAAATTATAATATTAGTACATATTTATTTATTTGTATATACACTATATAGGCAGCTTTTTTTTGAATTTTTATTAGCATTTTTATACTGTATTAAGTTTTCGTTATGAAACCAATTGAGCAGTATGGAATAATAATAATTATTATTGTAGCATGCTAATGTCATTGTGATATTTTGTTATGTGTTAAACTTTAAGTTTGTAAGGTAATTTGTGTTACTGCAATATTTTCATGTATAATAATAAGAAAAAGAAATACTTCTAAATTTCAAGACTGCAATATCAGCTCAATATTCTTAGAAACTGTATAAGCAAATTTTTATGTCGACTGCTAACGCTGAAATCCCCCAGTTTAGAAGTTGAAGATAACCGTGCTTTCTTGTATGAAGCGAAATATGCTAGTGATTACAGATATTGACTGAAATTATCAGACAAAAGGTGAACAAGCTTTTCTGAGCAATTTAATGACAATCTCCTGTATTGACTAAACATTACAAGCATGGACAGATTTCAGCGACCAACATATTGCAACTTTTGAATGGGATTAAATGCAATACTTTATATTTTTTAGCATATCATAGCATATCAATAGAATTAAATGACAATAAATACATAATTAAGATATTAACGAGAATTTTTTTCATACTTAGGTTGGGTTAGTACAAAACACTTTGTGTTCACTGAAAATTGTTTTCTAATATTATGCTTCTAGTTATAAGAATTTTTTTTACCAAAGGATCGCCTAAAATTCTATTTTAATACTAATGCAGTTGTACATGAATATGAAGTCAATATACACTATACCCTAAAACATTATTGTGGTTTTATTTGCGTTTATACTAAACTGAAAAAAATTATAAGAGTTGAAGTAAAGATCTGATGCATGCTGACTGATGAAAAAGTAGGTATCCAAACTAGCTATAAAGCTGCTGGAGCCCTGAGTAAAATTTTCAAACATTTTAAAATCAAGATATAGGATTATTGGTGTGGACAATGCGTTTACCTGCACACCTTCACGAATATTAGTAAAGCTTGTCAAGGTTCTGTTCCGAGTCAGTCAAATCAAATGATTGTTGGTGTCAGTTTTGCATTAATGGCTAGAACAACAAATCCTTTGGAACATATGCGTTCAGTTCAGGATGTAACAATGTTCAAATAAGTACTCCATATACAATAGTTATTAGGTACTTAAAATCGAGACATATATTTTTTCTTCCACTTCTTCATATAAAGTTGATGAAAACTTCGCAGTTTTTCTTTGACGATATCTAGAATTCCATAACATCCACAGCACCGGGGCCTTCTTTCAGGCTACTAAAATGGTATACAGATCAACCACTCAAGGACTCAATCCCTTACGATCCAAAGATGGCACAAGACTGCTTAAAAACAGTTTTTCCAAAAATTCTTGCTGGGAGGAACACTTTCAGGAACTACTTAACAGAGAATCACAAATTGATAATGATATCTTCAACGAAATTCCACAAAAACTAATTCAACAAGAACTGAGCGAAATTCCCAGATGAGAGGAGATTAAAAAGGCAATCAGGCAACAGGCATCTAAAGAACATTAAGTCAGCTGGTACTGACGGCATTCCTGCTGAATTCTTTAAACAAGGAGGCCCCACACTAAAGTGGCCAAACCCGCATCCTAATAAGTGAAATATGGGTTACTGAGACCATACCTGCCAAACTTAGAGATGCCTGCATAGTAGATAGGTACCTAGCTAACCGTTTTTAAAAAAGGATGCAATGCTTAATGTGGAAACTAGGAATACCTATCTTTACTTTCTGTTGCGGGAAAGATACTTGCCAAGATATTATCAAATCGTCTAATCTCAACTGCCGTAGAGAGCCTTCCAGAGACACAGTGTGGCTTTAGACCCAAGCGAAGTACAGCTGATATGATTTCCAGTACAAGACAAATGCAGGGAACATAATGGCCCTCTATACATGACTTTCATAGATTTAGTGGAAGCATTTGATTCGGTCAACAGAGAACCTCTTTGGAAGTTATTGGCAAAAGTAGGGTGTCAGCAAAAGTACATCCAGATAGTCCGCCTGCTGTATGATAATATGAATGCAACCGTCCTAAGCAAGGATGGACAGAGAGTCCTTTATAAAAACTACAGGCGTTAATCAGGGCTGTGTTATTGCACCCACTTTATTTTCTCTATTTATAGGATCCATCCTTCATCTTGTCGAGGGCTCACCTGCCGTCAGAAGTGGAAATCCTGTACAGACTTGATGGCGGCTTATTCAACTTAAACAGAGCCAAGAGGAAAGTATCGACGACATTGATAACTGGACTCCAATACGCGGATGATAAGGTCGTGATGGCCAATACAGAGGAAGATCTTCAGGCAATCAATGCATTCAACCAAGCATACAGTAGAATCGGCCTAGAGTTCAACCTCAACAAGACGCAGATTCTGCATTAACCCGCACCGAACCGCATACTAATCTTCAAGCCTCAAATATAACCATAAATGACCATTCTTTGCAGAACGTAGAACGCAGAACACTACCCATCGACGCTGAAATCCAACATCGCTTGACGTGTGCGCTAGCGCGGCATTCGGACGACTTCCAGAGACAGTCTTCAACAATCACGATATCAGCGTTGAGACCAAGCTTCGCGTCTACAATGCAGTTGTAATACGAACATTAGAGCATTAGCATTGAAGCCCGCATCATCAAGCGCCAACTTCGCTGAACAAGTCACTTCGTACGCATGCCCGAAACACGTCCTCCACGACAGATTCTCTATAGTCAAGAAAGATGTGAAACGCAATTAATGAGGTCAACATAAACGCTACAAAGATGTTCTAGAGGAAAATATGGCAAAGTGCTGCATCGATACCAGCAACTGGAAGCCGACGGCAAATTATAGACCCTCAGGCGTCGAGTAGTCCATGACGGACCACAAACTTTTAAAGAACAGCGACGCAGACACGAGACTGAAAAGAGGGACCGCAGGAAAGAGAGAGAACAGAGGAAGAGACAATGCTGCCAGAAACTGGGTCTGTCAAGACTGGGAGATTGTGCGGCTCCAGTATTGCTGTTTATGGTGCGTACGATTTGTCTGAACCGGTTAGCGTTAGTGCGGTGCAGTTATGTTTTGGAACGCAACCATCTAAACTATACACTGGAAAATGAACGCTGAACGGTACGAATGGTGTAAAAAGTGCGACATAATGACGGGTCAGGGTAAAAAGTGTCAATAGTTCGGACTTATCGTACGCACCATTAGATTGATCGCCTATGTTGATGATACTTAAAATCGAGACTAATCTTGTTCTCCCACTTCTCCGACTCAGCATATAAAGTTGATGGAAACTTCACAGTTTTTCTTTGAGCATATCTAGAATTCCATAACCCTGATAAAACAGATACGTCTTTAAGACGTGTCCAATGTACGTTTTTCTCTTGTGCAAATGATTGAATTTCAAACGTCCTATAGACGTCGAAAACGTACGTTTTAAAAATGCTTTTTTTCACAGTTCCAAACGACATGTGGACGTCGTCGACGTCGAATGTTTATGTTTCAAAAACGTCGAACTAATTTCCGAACGTTCATTCATATGTAAGCAAAAAAAGAAAACACATATTTTTTCAATTTTTATTAATAATTCTCAGAAAAAGCTTAATACATACTGCTATCTACACACGAAAAAAAATTCAACTTGTCTTCTCTCAAATGAAATTTCAACATTATTCAAGCGTATCTTGCCTTGCACCTTTATGTTGTTTTATAGAATGAAAGCTCCAGCTTACCTCGCTTACCCAACTGTTATTCCTATTTGTTTGAATATCTCCTAATATATTTCAATCAAGCTATCAGGATATCATGACCATGCATGATCTATATTATGAATGAAATCGATGAAAATATTCAGTTTTTACTTCCTATGATGAATTTTTAGAAGCTTGTCATCGAAAGCGGTGGTATAAATTTTACATCAATCAATTATTGTGGGAGGTCGCTACAGTCGCTTCTAGTGTCATAGGAATCCAGAAATGAGGAGAGCATGCTATTGCGCAAATTGTTTCGATCAATATCAAATTTTCATCTAGAGCGTGTGAATTTGTCTAAACTTTTCAAGAATAATTACCTATAAAATTAAAAAAGTGGGATAAAAAAATTTGAAGTCTTATGAATTTTAACAATTTTTAAATCTGAATTAAATATTCTTAAGAATAAGGTTTTCAAAATGGACGTAATATTTTATATTCGGACCAGGAGAACAGAATGCTACAAGAGAATTTTTCGCAATGCCGATATTTTAAAACTGTGATATGTGTTTAAGAGGCCAGCAACAAATTCAAGCGCGCGAAATTCATTCTTTGTCGCCGAGTTCAAAGTAGGACCGTGATAGACGACGTTACGGCAAATATTTCCGAGATAACGGAATAAGGGTGTGATCAAATTGCATGGAAGGTGAATAATAAATCCTATGGGCTTTTGTGGAGGCAAAACTAATACATTTAATATAAATTAAAAAGTATACAGTTATAATAATAGTTTTATAATTTACATTGTGCTTTTTATTTAACAAATAAGAACGTGGAGAATGAAATGTGCGGAAACACAAAAATATATTACGAAGATAATAAAATTTACCTATACAAATACAGCAAAATAGATACTTGAAATGTTTACACCAAAAAAAAGTGAGGTGGCGTAGTTACGAGGGTGGGAGAGATGATGTTTATTCGTTTATTACATAAAGAACTTCCAGAAAACCTAGAAAAATAATAAAAAGGATAAGTGTTAATTTCACACATTGGTGAGATTGCTCATGAAAACCTCGGACACATCGATTTTTGATTTCAGTTGCCGTTTTTCTGATGGTAATATCATGTATACAGGGTGACCCAGAAACAAGTTGTGACAGCTAACTTTATTTTTTTAAATGAAAACATTAATTTTGAAGTGAAAACTTCTTTAGAATCGTTGGGAGTGATGTGAGACTCGATGAAACGAAAAAGCGACATGAAACGAAAAAGCGACACTTTTTTAACACGCTTATATTAACACACAACAAGAACCTGGAACAAGCCAAGTGAGCTGGAACAAGTCTGGAAAATGTCTGGATAAATCTGGATTAAGTCTGGAAAAGTCTGGAAATCTCTGGAAACGTCTGGAAAGAGCCTGGAAATTTCTGGAAAGGGTCGGAAAAATTCTGCCAAAGGTCCCAAAAGACCTGGGGATCATTCTCCAGAATCCGAATCAGTCTGTACAAGTCTGGATTAGGTCTGGATAAATCTGGATAAAGTCTCTAAAACTCTGGATAAGTCTGGTTATTGTCTGGAAAAGTCTGGAAATCTCTGGAAACGTCTGGAAAAGACTTGGAAATTTCTGGAAAGGGTTGGAAAAATTCTGAAAAAGGTCCCAAAAGACCTGAGGATCATTTACCAGAATCCGTATCAGTCTGAGTAAAGTCTGGATTAATCTGGATGAAGTTTGGAAAACTCTGGAAAGGTCTGGATAAGTCTGGATAATGTCTGGAATTCTCTGGAAACGTCTGGAAAGAGCCCGGAAATTTCTGGAAAGGGTCGGAAAAATTCTGCCAAAGGTCCCAAAAGACCTAGGGATCATTTTCCTGAATCTGGATCAGTCTGTACAAGTCTGGATAAGGTCTGGATAAAGTCTGTAAAACTCTGGATAAGTCTGGATATTGTCTGGAAAAGTTTGGAAACATCTGGAAAAGACTTGAAAATGTCTGGAAAGGGTTGGAAAAATTCTGTAAAAGGTCCCAAAAGACCTGGGGATCATTTTCCAGAATCCGGATCAGTCTGAACAAATCTGGATAAAGTCTGGATTAATCTGGATGGAGTCTGGAAAACTCTGGAAAGCTCTGGATAAGTCTGGATAATGTCTGGAAATCTCTGGAAACGTCTGGAAAAGGCTTGGAAATTTCTTGAAGGGGTCGGAAAAATTCTGGAAAAGGTCCCAAAAGACCTGGGGATCATTTTCCAGAATCCGGATCAGTCTGTACAAGTCTGGATAAATCTGGATGGAATCTGGAAAACTCTGGGAAGCTCTGAATAAGTCTGGATAATGTCTCGAAAAGTCTGGAAATCTCTGGGGCTGACACGCTTTTATAATACATCGAACTAAAAAGTGAAAAATAAATATATTTTAAAAAAACTAAAAAACACGTTTTTATAGTAAATTGAACTAAAAAGTGAAAAATAATTTTTAATAGAAACAGAAAATATTAATGAACAAAAAATATTAGAATTATTGTCAAAAAAGCGTGGGGTGCTCAATGTATGAAAAATGTGGAACAAAGCACCCCAGCGTGTATTTTAGTTTTTTCAAACTATATTTATTTGCGTTATTTCTCAAGTCTTTTGGAGGGGGGGGGGACGCCACTGTGTATGTTAGTATGTGTGTAATGCATGCAGTTCGATGAAGGTTTAAGGTTTCACTTCTACCGGGTGTGAACTGCACAGGATTTTTTTTAATTTCATTTCTTATTTCTACGTTACATTTTGATCTTATTTTATGTATCATGTCCTATACCTATCTTCAACTGTTTCGGAAATAATAAGAGTTGAAAATTTACTTTTTTGCAACTTTGACAGGCTGTAAAACCTGAACGGTTGATTTTAGAGCTAAACCGATCTACATTCTTATCTGAGTTTTCCATGAACTATCATTTGACACCAGCTTGGAAATTAATCCAAGATTAAAAATTCCATTGCTTGAGTTGTATTTTAGCTATTTTTGGGTTTGAAGAAAGGACGGTTCTAGAACGGTTCAAAACAATCGCACAGTTTATTATTGAAATTTGTGATAGCTGAACCGTTGTCATTTAGTTGATTGATGAACTGTGCGATTGTTTTGAACCGTTCTAGAACCGTCCTTTTTTCGAACCCGAAAATAGCTTTTATGAGAGAATTTCATGAATCAAAAATTTAAATTTTTTGTCAAAAAAATGTTAAAACACCAGTGCCGCGCCAATTATCGCGTGAAGCCTAATTCTCACTTGCGCGAGATTCGCTCTTTTTTGACATTGCTTCAATAATTTGACGTTTGATACACGCATAAAACGTAAATCAACAATCAAAACATGTCAGTTTATTGTTGGAATGTCAGTTTTGACAGATGTATGAAATTCTAAATGTCGAGTGCAATGGAAATTGTCGATAATTTTTGGGAAATTTGCCCGGATGCATTTTTAGTTAAAAAGGAGCACCAGTGCTTTTTCAGTGCCCATTTCTGTTAAAAACGCATGAGTGCAAATTTGTCAAAAATTGAAAATATATTTCCATTGCACGAGTTGGACAGTGTTTCCGCTTCAGTTCGCAACATATGGGAAACTTTTTTATTATCAATTTTACAAAAAAAAAGTTATTGTTTATGAAAGTTTCTGCGTCTTGAAAAAATATACAGGGTGAATCCGAAAGTGAGGCTTTTTTTTTAACAGGATGTATATCTCATCAAAATAAGTTGTTTGGCAGAAAATTGTTTATATAAAAAATTTAAGATAACGGAGGTACAGCTATTTTGAGGTTAGAGGAGACTTCCACTATAAATCACTTTGTTTACATTTTCTCAAAAAAAAGCCGCAAAAAAGCCATTATTAGTCCAGCATAATGAGTCTTATTCCATAATAGGTTCTCACAGTTGCATTATTCCATCAGAAAAAAATTCATTTTCAACCCATCAATTTTCGTTTTAAAGTGAAACAGACAAAATTCAGGAGGGAAATGAAGCAACAGACAAATGGGAATAATTTTGAACAATTTTTGTGAAAATTTTCTGACAGTTCTAACAGCCACTTAAATTTTGGTATTTCTTGTCATGTGACACAAATCACCCAATCATGTCAAAATTATACTGAAAATAACCCATGGATTGTTTTCACTCTGACATTGTCACGGACATTGCTGTCAAAAAAATTTCTATCGGAATAACCCTCGAAGATTGATGAATGCTCAAAAATTTTATAACAACTTTCTCAAGCTTGTTGCTTATAGAAAACAGACCTCCGCTAGCGCGTCGGTCTGTTTTCTAGCAACAAGCTTTCGAAATCTTTTATAAAATTTTTTCGGACAATTATCAATGTCCTTGGGCTATTACTACTGATAATTTTTATCATATTTTCTCTAAGGGCGGGTATTATAAAACTGCTTTGACAGTTAACTTGAAGTTAACTTTTTGAATTACATGTTATTCCAGAAGTTAACTTTAAGTTAACTCTCAGAGTAGCTTTAAAATACCCACCCTAAATCTTAGATTATTGAAATTAGATTTTTAATGCACATAACCCTAAAATACCTGTACTTCCGTTATCTTAAATTTTTCATGTAAACAATTTTTTGCCAAACAACTTATTTTGGCGAGATATATATCCTGTTAAAAAAAAACCCTCACTTTCAGATTCACCCTGTACATATAGTATTAAACTATTAAAATTTAGAATAGCATGTATTGTTCGTCGATTTTTAACTCATACTTGCGGTATGAGGAGCGCGGGGGTGTTTCATATGGCAAAAACAGGTGTGACGTCAGGTAACCATTGGCGTTCTAATGAGGGAGCCACCAGCTCACATTCCGTCCGAGTATCAGATTAAAATCGACGAACAATACCGGGTGTTTTTTTATCTTTGATATCATTTTGATCACCTGTAACTTTCTTGTTTTTAAAGATATCAAGGTAAACAAAAAAACAAAATGTAGGATTAATAGCCAAGTTTTTTTTCAAGTTACACATGAAACAAAACATCAAAACACTATCAATTTTTTGACATATAAGCCTACATTATATTTTTTTTATTTTGGTTTCATATCGAAGTCTTTTCGACACTAAAAGTAGTTTCGAAAAGAAGCTCTTTGTGACACTCCTTTTTCACTTATCGGAAGTTGGTAACACTGGCTGACTGATGGCCATCGCACTGTCATTCTCGATTTTATAGAAGATTTAGGGCGAGTATTATAAAACTGCTTTGACAGTTAACTTAAAGTTAACTTTTTGAATTACATGTAATTTCAAAAATTAACTTTAAGTTAACTCTCAAAGTAGTTTTATAATACCCGCCCTTAATTCTATATTTGGCATGTAATGTTACCAACCTAAACATGAAATCAGGAAATATGAGAATAAAATTTCCAAGAAAAATTTGTTTTTTTTAATTAAACAATACCAGAATAGAAAAAATAGTATAAAATATTTGTTTCATAAGACATTTTATCGCACTCGTCCTTTAAATAATATCTAATATAGGGCTCGTGCGATAAAATCACGTCTTATGAAGCTTGTATTTTAATGTACTATTTTTAAATGGAACACCCGGTATATTATATGTGTGTTCGTTAGAGCATATTATTCTGATTACAATGATATAACACACTTCATATTTTGTTCCACTCGTTTTTGACAAATCGGCAAAAATATATGAAATTTTTATATGCTCTCAATAATTTTCGTCCCAAATATCAGACCGCCGCGCCGCCTAATAAGTTTCACTTCGAAAGTTTCATATTTTTGCCGATTTGTCAAAAACGAGTGGACCAAAATATGAAGTGTGCTATATTATTGTAATCAGAATAATATATTCTATCGAACACATTTATAATATACAGGGTGTTCCATTTGAAAAAATACAATGTAGGCTTATATGTCAAAAAGTTGATAGTGTTTTGTTTTACGTGTAATTTGAAAAAAAACTTGGCTACTAACCCTACATTTTGTTTTTTTGTTTACCTTGATAACTTCAAAAACAAAAAAGTTACAGGTGATCAAAATGATATCGAAGATAAAAAAACACCCGGTACAGGGGGATTAAAAAATAGGAAAATATGCAGGGTTTTTTGGTAAAAGTAGAAAAAAAATGGCACATCACTATTTTTTTTAACCTTTGATATTTTTTTCAGATTAAGCAAGTCATATTTCAGTCAAAAGAAACCTTTCGTTATCACAAATCAACCTGCCAAATTAAAAAAAAAAAATGGAGAAATTTTTGAGCTGAAAAAACGATTTTTTCTAAAACTTTGACACCCTGTATCTCAGAAACTACGCATTTCTGGTCACATATTTATGGGAACTTTTTTTGTTAAAATATCGTAAGGAATGACATCCTGAAGTTACGGACCGTAGTTAGGAAATACCCTGTATATTTTTCTATTTTTTGACCACCCTGTACATGCTATTTCAACTTTTAATACATAGTTTGATATTATTTTTTCAAGAAGCAGAAACTCTTATAAAGGATAACTTTTTTTCGTAAAATTGATAATAAAAAAGTCTCCCATGTGCTGCGAACTTAAGTGGATACTGTATTTTATGAGAAAATTTCATGAATCAAAAATTCAAATTTTTTGTCAAAACACCAGTTCTCGCATTAGTTACTATGCAATAATTTACACTAATATAAATTATCACGTAGTTCCAATCTGATTGGTTCAAAAATCAACAATCAAAACATGTTAGTTTATTGTTGGTATGTCAGTTTTGACAAATGTATGAAATTCTCATCAAAAAAACGGCCACTAAAATCAAAAATCGACATATCCGAGATTTTTTGAAAAAAAAATCAACCTTGTATTTTTGATGGATTTTATTCCTAACCTTCACGTACTAACTGTATTTAACTATGCTATATGATATCCTCTTTCGTTTATTGAATTCTAGTAAAGTTATCTTTGTTCGTTTTGAGTTCATTATGAAATATATTCACCATAATTATTTACACAAACTAATAACTGGCCTTGCAGTCCTCTCGCGTTGTGTAATTTTTACTTACCCCGGTGCGAAATTAAATCCGCCAGAGGTCGCACCTCGCTGCAGCCAAAATTTTTGAATTTCCGTGTTTGCAGGGCTTACAATTTGAGACGAGATCTCAAAAACTACTTAATATTTTTTAGTGAATCAAGCAGATTCGAAAAGATAATAAAATTTAGAACAATGCTCTTGTTTCATTTTTTTAAAAAAAGCGATGGGTTTGGATGTACCGAGCGATAGAAATTATGCTTTTTTTCGAGTATTTAGGTCGTGATATTTTTTCAATTTGCAATTTTTTTTTTCGAAAAGATTGATTTAGATTTTTATCTTTTATTATTTTCTAATCCGGTCAAAAAATATTACAAAATAAGTGAGTTCTCGTCTCGGGAAATCAACCCTTTTTCTCAATTTTTAACGGCTTGTTGTTGGCCTCTTAAAATATCGGGGCTGTTGCATGTGTGAAAATTTATCACATATTAGGTTTCGATTCGCAAATTAGAATAATTATAGTCAAGTTACAGTCCCTAACTCGTGACTTTTCCCTTTCTCTTCTTATTTTGAAATTATTCAATAAATTTATGATTAACAACCTCTGAAAGGAAAGATGAATCGAACTTATTATAGTAAG
This sequence comes from Ceutorhynchus assimilis, assembly GCA_917834065.1. Classification (NCBI taxonomy): domain Eukaryota; kingdom Metazoa; phylum Arthropoda; class Insecta; order Coleoptera; family Curculionidae; genus Ceutorhynchus; species Ceutorhynchus assimilis. Next base: position 10,636,302 of record OU892277.1, read on the forward strand.
ACAAGTTTTGAATTTTACGAAATGTGAATGAAAAACTTTAACATTATTTTAGTACAAGGTTTTTAAATTTACATATCCTATGAGGATAATTGTTTTTGATACCTATCTTAGAAATTTGGTTGTTGGGATGCTAAATGGGTCCATTAAAGTGTTCCATTAAAATAAATCGATAGTGAGGTAATATCTTTTACTGGAGACACCCTATGTAAAAACTTAGAGGATAACTACGCGCATTGGCGCATTGAATATTTCTTTGTCTGCTGTTTGATTGGAACCTAGGTGCTCACAAAATACACTGGGTATATATTGATAATAGCCTTTCTGTTATATTCTCTCCACATTTTCCTACTGCCTTGCTTGTCGTTGCTTTTTCCCTGTTAGCTTAAGTCTCCTAGCAATAAGATTTCCCTTCAATTTCATACTTTATGATTTGATATTTGATCTCCGAGTTGTTGATCTTTTATCATCTTTTATACTGAAGTGTTCATCGGTCACTCCATATATTCCCAAATTTACTACCTACCTTTGATGCTATTATCGTTTCGTGTAGGTACTGCTTCCCAACCTACCCTACACAGTGGAATTCCCAACAAGGGAAGATTGAGTGCAGAATGAGCATGCCGTACTAAAAGCAGATCCATGTCTGTTCACGGATGGATCGAAGACAGACAGTGCGGAATGGGAGCGGGCGTTTATGGTACAAAACTAGGTTATCCAGTAGCCTAGGAAACAATACAACCATCTTTCGAGCGAAAGTGCATGCTATTGAAATGGGTGTGATGAGGCTGCAGCATCGACCAATCGACCCTAAACTCACAAAAGCATAAGAATATGTTCTGACAGCCAAGCCGCTCTCAAGGCGCTTAGCTCCACCTACTGTGATTCGAGAACAGTCCGGAGCTGTCAGGAAGCTCTAAGCAAATTAGGGAAGAAAAACAAGGTAAACCTGGGCAAACAACAAAGCACACGAACATTGGTTAAACCTGTCAGGGGTCACACAAGCAAAGGCAATCATGAGACAACCGGTGAAGGGAGAACGCTCGGTTGGAAGGATGCACACTGGACTCTGTAGGCTAAAACACCATATACACAGGGCTGGGCTGGCAGTTGAGGACGAGAAGACAGCTGCACACATTCTTTACGAATGTCCGGCAGAGATGGCAGACCGAGGCATCATATAGGTGGGGCAACGGTCCCACTGGGAGACCTGAACATCTCTCGATCTTACTATTATCCTGGACTTCATTGGGAAAATAGGCATGATTGGAGAAATACAAATAAGCATGAGCCACAATAGACCAATGGAGTCTCAGTGGATAGCCGTAATAGGCCCATTTATTTTCGACCTAACTGCTTCCCATGATATTATATATTTTCTCCATTTTATTATAATAACTGATGCTCTTAATCATTTTTGAACTCTGCTAAAGAAATGATCATACTCTCACAGATTTTCTGAGCATGTTCTTTGTTTTTTGGTTTTTGTGGTGATATCAGGCCCATTTTCCGATGTTTGATTTCTCTGACATTACTTTATTCATTTTTCTAGAGATTTCTTGAACCCTCCATTTACCAGTACCTACTAATAGTCCCTTTTCGTTTCCTACTAGTTCGTCACCGATTTTCGCTCTTGCTCCGAAGCTGTTGATTGTGCATTTCAATAGTATACAGCTTTTCGAAGTAACGGGTAGTTAGCCCGATGTCTCAACGCCATACCAGAAGGATTAGATAATTTGTGGATGAGGTTGTCTTCGTTCCTTTAGCCTTTGATGAGCGAACATCTAGATATATGGCAGCAGTGTCTTCGCCGTATCCTTATAGAATATGCTCTCATCCAGGCCAGATCAATCCTGGTTTTTTACCGAGCTTGTACTTACTGCTCATTCCATCCCGCGGTAGTACAATGGGACTCCTGGCTTAGAACTTGCTTATAGCGGAGTTCATTGGTGAAGTCTGGAAGAAAATGATTATTTTGAGAGCAGTAGTATTTTGAAAAACTCGATGGGATATAGACTTAAAAAAATATTTCTGAAATAAGGACCAAGATGAACAAAAATTGCTTTGCTTAAAAAAAAAAAAAAACTTTTTCGTTTATTTTTGGGTATTGTGTTCAATTATATAAGCACCAAATTCAAGTTGAAATTTGTCGGGCAATGCAAGGATTTAGTTCAACAAATCAATTCTTTTGGATCATTTTATTTCAATTTGAAAAATAAAAATATTGTTTTTTAATATGTTATTTGAGAATTGAACGTTAAGTAAGAACTATATAGAAACAAATTCATAGTAGGTAGGTAGGTAAACTATTTTAAACAATATACAACCCATGAAAAATAACTATTGGCAAACAACTTATTAAGCACATGCATGTGTACTATTTCGTGTACTTTTAGACTTAGAACATTGCTTAAACGATGTAAGAAAATCATGAGATAAGATAAGTCGTGTTTCGAGTCTAGTTAGCAGCGTCGAAATTTTGCTTCCTGCGGCCCGCAATCACATCTCGTGTTGTTGGCGTCGGCGCGATAGTATTTTCACGTATTTTTACCATCCAGAAATAAATCGATCAGCGGCAAAATGAAATCCATGGTAACTAGGCGGATTTTAAATCAAATTTACAAAAATTCAGATGCAATTAATATAAGGTCGTCAATTAAACAAACACGGAAATTTTGTTTTGTCTCCAAAAACACCGATCTCGAAAACGTAAGTAGCCTGACATTTTGATACTTCTTATGCCTAATGTATAGGATATGCATTTTTAGGCTAGCTTCCAACATGAAAATTATAGGCAAAGGTAAAAGGATTTTATCAAAAATATTCGTAGTGAACTTTTATTTTTTTTTTTATTATTTTTTTTTTTAAATATTACAGACGGCTCTATTCTTTTATCCACGACACAAATTACTTATGTTTGTAAGTTTATCTAATAAAAATGTTCTAAAAGAATGATTCTTCAAATTAATTTCAATTTAGGGGTGAAAACCTTCACACCGATGAAGTATTATTTGAAATGTTCAAAAACAAAGAAACCGGACTTTTATCTATCGGAAAATTTCTCAATGTAAGTAGGTACCTATCAATTTTATTTTCATTTATTTAACATTTTCAATAATAACTTCAAGGCATTACGAGCTACGGGGTTAAGGAAAACCGATCCAAGATTAAAAGAATTTGCTGGCATTTTAAAGACCATGGCGAAAGGCAATACTGATGGATACTCCGTTGATGTACAAAAATTAAATTTAAATGATTTCAAAAGGTAAATGAAATCATTGATAAGTATTAATTTAATTCCAAATTAGTAAACAAAACTTATTTTCCGTATTATTATTGTCCAAATATTACAGCTAGGCAACTTTTAATGCACTCGATGTTACCTAATTGCCAGTAAATCAAGTTCATACTTTACATAAAAGAAACTCAAAATGTCGAAAACATCTTAGCGATTCCTAGATAATCGATCAACGGATATTTTTGCCACCAATTCTGATACTTACATAGCTGATTTTCCCGATGCTGATGACATCCATCCATGATCATATCGCATAGGCATAACATTGAACTGGAGGGCTTGTGTATAGTCCGCAGCATGAAACATAGAGGATCCAATGCGCCAAATTTGACACCAATGCGTAGAATGATTCGTGCCGCCCTGTCCTCTTCTCCAGTTTTTTATATTTCTTCACGAAATATGGAAACTTTTGACCATTTCTATTTCGCCTTTGACTTTTTTGGGGAATGTTCTACAAACACTCAGCGAACCTGTTAATAATATCTTTCTGTCTTTGTTCCCGTTCTTCCAGTCGCCTATCATCTTGTCCATGCGAAATGTTTTTGGAGTCGGTCCTGTTCTTCTTGCCTTTTTTTTTTAGTATTCCTCTTTCTGAAGAATAAAGGCTTTCACGGCCGGTCAAATCTAGTAAAAAAGTTTTTTCCGGGCTGTAATGCCGTGGTCCATTAGTATTTCTACCTGACGTTTCGTCTACTGCTGCGGTAGACATTTTCAGAGGCGGTGTGGTAGAGGACGAAGTGTCCTCTTCGTGTTCCTCCGATGACTGGATTCGACGTTGTTGGACCTGCGTTATTTATATCCAGGGTTGTGAGCGTGGCATTGTATTACGTTATTTTCCTTGTCTCGTTCTCGAAAAGGAAGGGTCTTTGTTTTTCGGAGAACTGGCAATCAGCTTTTGTTGAGGTTCATGCCCTCTTTTTTTCAGTTGAAGTTGTTGTGATGTTTCTGTATCTCTATGGCTTCTCTGTGGAGTCTGGTGTAAAAATGTTTGGTTCTATCTAATGCTTGAGTCTGTCTGGTCGAAACGAATGACATGGTTTGTTTGTGTAAGCACGTGTTCGGCGATTGCTGATCTATCTGTTTGTCCCTCCTGATAGTTTCTTTTGTGCTCTTTGACCCTGGTGAGAGCGTTTGGTTGTTCCTACATAGACAGATCCACAAGAGCAGGGAATTCTATGGATGCCAGCCATTTCAATAGGTGCCCTAGGATCTTTGACTGATCTTAGACTTTGCTGAATTGTTCTTGTGGGCTTGTAGATAGGCTTAACGTTGTGTCTTTCTAGCGTCCGTCCTCTGCGGTCTGTGACATTTTTGATATAGAGAAGAAAGGCTCTCCCTGCCACCTGTGCTGGTTCCTTGTTATTTGTGTGCTGTTGCTTCGGTCTTATGGCTCTATTAATCTCCTGCTTGGAGTACCCATTTCCTTCAAGTAATGATTTTAGATGTTGCATCTCGTCCTGAAGGTATCTGGGTTCACAAATCCGGATTGCCCTGTCAGATAGAGCTTTAATGACTCCTCTCTTTTGCTTAGGATGGTGATTGGATTCCTGGTTGAGTTATCTGTCCATATGCGTCAGCTTCCTATATACTCTGTGTCCCAGTTTACCTGAGGGTAATCTTTCTATGAGGACGTCGAGGAATGCAATTTTGTTGTCCTTCTCAACTTCCATCGTAAACTGTATCCTGGGTTCTATTGAGTTTAGATGATTAAGGAAGTTTTCGAGCTCTGCCTCTCCATGGTTCCAAATAACAAATGTGCATCTACATAGCGAAACCAACAAGTAGGTTTCTTTGTGGCCGTTCGCAATACCATTTGTTCGAAGTTTTCCATGTACAAGTTGGCGATAACCGGGCTGAGTGGACTCCCCATTGCGACTCCATCTGTCTGCTCAAAGAATTCATTTTGCCATTGAAAGTACGTAGTCGCCAGACAGTGGTGAAATAAGTTGTTGATTTCCTCCGGAAAAACATCTTTCAGGTACTCTAAGGCCTGATTCACTGGTACCTTAGTAAACAATGAGACGACATCAAAACTAAATGTCGTTTGGTATAGTAAAGTGATGTCACTAATCTTTTTGATGAAATGAGTTGAGTCTTTAACATAAGAGCTGGATTGGCCAATCCGTGGCTGAAGGCAAGTGATGAGGTATTTGGCTATGCTATATGTGGGCGAATCTATTGCACTTACAATGGGCCTGAGTGGGTTGCCTGTTTTGTGAATCTTAGAAAGCCCATATATTCTAGGTGGTAAGGCCTCAGATTTGATGAGTTTCCTTATGTTTTCCGGGTCCAACGGACCCAGATGAGTTGATTGGTTTACCGCAATATAGAAGCAGTGGGATTCCGCTTCAGCTTTCTGTAGGTGGAGGGGTCTAGCAGTTCGGAAATTTTTGATTCATAGTCAGTCACGTTCATGATTACCGTTGCGTTTCCAGGTAGGACTAGTATGTTCTCCACACCGCCTCTGAAGATGTCTACCGCAGCAGTAGACGAAACGTTAGGTAGAAATACTAATGGACCACGGCATTACAGCCCGGAAAAAACTTTTTTACTAGATTCCTCTTTCTGTTCTATTTTTTTTCAGTCGTCTGTTAGCTTGGTCTTCCACAATTTTCTGGATCCGGTCTAGTTTTTCTGTTTTTATTTTTCTTTGGCTTCTGCTTTATTCCTTCCCCTTATCTTTCTCTAAATTTTCCAATATAGCGAGCATCTGGTTTATTTGATTCTTCATTTCGACGTCGAAAATGTTTGTACCCGCTTATTTCCACTTTTGACCCCAATTCTCACGTAAATGGGCTCTCAGAGACGTGAGACTACTACTCCAAGCTGAAATAAACTTTTTTTACAAAAATACCAAAAAAAATCTATCACTACCTATCTAATAATAGTTTGATTTGCATTATAAGTGATCGCCTCGGTAGGTATCCAATTTTTAAAAAAATTAAGTCTGATCGACATTAATTTTATCGAATCTATCTACTTTTTTTCAGCATTATAACACCGAATATTGGACTAATATCAAGAGCTTTCAGAAGACAGTTCATTATACCCGAATTTCAAGAGTTCTGTAAACAAATTGAGGAAATTTATTGGAAATGCAAAGAAAACACAAATGGAAAAGTAATGATTACATTTGATTGTTGTAAATTTTTTTCTATTAATTTATTAAATATGTATAGGTAGCTTCCTACATACCTCAACTAAAAAGAATGAGTCCAAATTACTGGGGAGTGAGTATATGTACCATAGACGGGCAAAGATTCTCGATAGGAGATGTTTCAATACCATTCACAATACAATCCTGTAGTAAACCTTTAACCTATGGGATCGCTCTGGATCTGCTAGGATCGGATGTGGTTCATAAATATGTGGGCCAGGAGCCTAGTGGAAGGAATTTTAATGAGCTTATTCTGGATCACAATAGTTAGTGGCTGCTTTTTTCAACTTATATCCATGTTTTTTTCAAATAAACTTTTTTTTTTTTTTTAGAAAAACCTCATAATCCTATGATAAATGCTGGTGCTATAATTATATGTTCCCTTATTAAAACTATAGCCAGAGCTGAAATGAGTTTGGCGGAAAAATTCGATTATACAATGAATTATTTTGAGGTAAGCTAAGTATTGAACATTTTTCTCCCTAAACTTATGATTGAAAACTTTCTCAAACCGGTAATTTTCTCATTCAGCGACTAGCAGGAAATGATGATTTGGGATTTAATAACGCCGTTTTCCTCTCCGAACGGGAATGCGCTGATAGAAATTATGCTTTAGGATTTTATATGAAAGAGCATAAATGTTATCCGGAGAATTGCACATTTAAGGAATGCATGGATTTCTATTTTCAGGTAAAATTTAAATACCTAATTTTGCTAAATATCACAACAAAAGTTATTCAAATTAGTGTTGCTCACTAGAAGCAACTTGTGATCAAGTATCAGTAATGGGCTCAACATTAGCCAATGGAGGAATATGTCCCTTGTCAGAAGAAAAAGTATTAAAACCAGAGAGTGTGCGAGATGTTCTTTCTTTGATGCATAGTTGTGGAATGTATGATTATTCGGGACAATTTGCTTTCAAAGTAGGAGTCCCAACCAAATCCGGTGTAAGTGGTGCTTTATTAGTAGTTATTCCAAATGTTATGGGAATATGTCTATGGTCGCCTCCTTTGGATGCTTTAGGGAACAGCTGTAGAGGAGTTCAATTTTGCGAGGTAAATAATTCATACATTCATGCGAATATTTATAATAATATTAGTTTTTTCAAGGAGCTCATAAAGAAATTTAATTTTCATCTTTACGATAACTTGAAGCATGCAGCGAATAAAGTTGATCCAAGAAAGCACAAATTCGAAACTAAAGGTTTAAACGTTGTTAATTTATTGTTTTCGGCGGCTGCTGGAGATTTACCGGGTTTAAGAAGGTAATACTTTTGAATGATTTTTATTCACGTTCAGCATTTCTTACCCAGTTCTCAATATATGGCGTGTACACCGAAAACTTTCAACTTTCCGTTCCAGGGGAGTTACTTCCCATGAAGCATAAAAAAATTATTATTTATTTTAAGAGAAAAAAAAAAGTGTGACATGGAAAACTGGTTCTCAGAAATTTTGGGAGTTATTGCCAATAATTAGTTTATTTATAATTTTTATATTGAAATGTATTTTTGATGGGATATAAACCATTCGTAATTTTCGATAAAAAACTAAAGTTATTGCAGAATCATCAAAAACTTAGATGCCTAAACTTCCCGTGGAACTAGAAAAATCAAACAATGTCGCATTCAAAAAATTAAATTGATTAACATTATCTTGTCAGTCTGTCCTCGAAACTCAACATCTTAAACTTTGTAGGCATATTTCTGAGCACCTATTTTTTCGAAAAAAACAAAATAAATGAGAAGTTTCAGGTTTTTTTTCCTATAACTAAACTGTATCTACTTCCAGGCATATGTTAAATGGAATGGACATGAGTCTCCCCGACTATGATGGTAGAACAGCATTACATTTGGCAGCGGCAGAAGGTCACGTCAATTGCGTCGATTTTCTTCTAAAACAATGCCAAGTACCATATGATATTAGAGATAGATGGGGAAAAACGCCTCTTGAAGAAGCTCTTACATTTGGCCATACGGCAGTTATAGAATTGCTTCAGCTATGGGACGAACAAGCCACAAGAAGTATACCAGCAGAAGAGGATCCTCCTATACCAGGAATGGGGTAGAATGTATTATTAAAAAGTCTAGTCAATTAGTTAGGTAATAATTTATTTAGTTCGCTGTTGCCTGTTGCGATCTGGATATAATAATGGTTAAACCATGCAATTTTTTTCTGTTGGGATTCTTTGCTCCAATATTTTTAAACTTTCTGACGCTTAATCCCCACACCTCGATAAAGTACAAATAGTTTCTGAAGAATTATTGTTATTGGGCCTATTCGGGTTTGGGAAAATGACGGTTCTAGAACGGTTCAAAACAATCGCACAGTTTATTATTGAAATTTGTGATAGCCGAGTTGTTGTCATTTTATTGATTGATAAACTGTTCGATTGTTTTGAACCGTTTTAGAACCGTCCTTTTTCAAACCCGAATAGGCCTTATATTATGTGTAATTTGTGATATTATTTAAATTATTTGTCAATATTTGAAATTTGTGTCGTTATGTCTCGATTTTTAAGTATGATATTTATTATTAGTGAACACATGACAATAAAATTTTTTGCAAAATTTTTGTTTTGGTTTAATTACCTAGCTCATCTAAAAAAAAAGTTTGTTAGAATCACGAAAACATTCTTGGGAAAATGTCACCAATCTGCTGAAACGAGACGTCGAAAAAATATTACTTCGAGATTCCTTATGTCAAACAACTTTCCCAAAATCATATCGAAAACAAAAATGAAATGTTATGTAACCACTTTTTTCTCTACAGGTATACATTTATGTAATAAAATAATGGGGGTAGGGAAGATGGAAGTACAGAATTGTCCTAATTTGGCACATGAATATACCTAGTTACTTTGAAAGTTTTTCGATATCTTAGGAAAATATGCCTACTTCAAGGCGACTTTAATGCTAAAGTAGGAAAAATCGACATAAATGTTTCGAGTTTTCCTAGTACTGGAGAAAATTCGGCCTTGGTGACGAACCAACGAGGACACTAATTACCTGTAAAATTAACATAATCTTACTTTCGAAAGTCCTTATGGTGGGCATATAAAAAAAAAATTAACACTTGAAGGAAGAATTAACATTTAACTTAAATACTTAGGGTTATGATATGCTTCAGGGTGACCAAAAAATCAAAATAAGTGGTGGTAAAGAATTGGGTCACCTCCACCAGATGGATCGAAGATTGAAGTATTAATATTTCGGTCAGAATTAAGAATACATAAGCGCACGTGGAGATTCTTAGTTGTAAGTTAATTTTCTTAAATAAGTTTAAGTGTTAACTTTTTTCTATACCGCACCATTAATGATATATAAAGGCAGTTAACCTGAAACTGGTTAATTATCTCGCAGCGAATAAGCTCAACTCTGACAAACAGTCATATATGGAACTCGACTCTCGAAAAACATGCCGAATCCAGAATTGAAGCATTGGACATCTCCCAAGGCTTTTGATCAGGAGTGGCACAAAGGTCTCCCCAGCAAACTTTCTTCGGATCTTCTTCCACACGAATTTTGCCATTGGCTATGGGGAGCTTTTTACAAGGCAGGTCACTGCCTGTTGTGGTTGATGGTCTATATTCTGATACACTGCCTATAAATGCCGGCTAAGGCTCAATTTTATCTCCAATACTGTTACTCAATTTTATAAATGATTTGTTAATTGTGACTACAAACCCCATATACAGGGTGTCCCAAAAAGATACCAACAAACTTTAAGGGGTAGTAGGGGACATCAAAACAAGCATTTTTGTTTATATAAACATATGTCCGCAAATGAGCCATTTGGGCTGTAGAGCAAAAAAACTGTTTGATACTTTTATTCTTCGCAATAATTAAATCACTGTTTACTTATTAATTTTGCTTTATTATCAAATAAATTATGGTTTAGAATAATTGTTCAAAATGTTGACCATTTACTTCAATGCAAAGATTACACCGTCGGGTCATCGACTGAAAAGTTTAGTCTTCGAAACACCTGTTCGTAATGAGGAAGATCTGATAGCAAGGAAACTGGCGACTTGTACCCATGTAGAAGCGATTCCCGGAATATTCCAAAGAGTTCGCGAGTTCAACAATTATTGTAAACCATAATTTATCTGTTAATAAATAAGCAAAATTAATAAGTAAACAGTGATTTAATTATTGCGAAGAATAAAAGTATCAAACAGTTTTTTTGCTCTACAGCCCAAATGGCTCATTTGCGGACATATGTTTATATAAACAAAAATGCTTGTTTTGATGTCCCCTTCTACCCCTTAAAGTTTGTCGGTATCTTTTTGGGACACCCTGTACAGCTTTACGGACGATAGTAGCTTCTATTCTGACAAACCGCTTACTGCAGCTACTTCCACACGCCTCGCCTGAGAACAGATTCTATCTAACAGTGATCTTTGACACCATTACCAACTGGGGCCCTAACAACCTAGTCAAATTCAAGACTTCCAAAACTCAACTCAAAACCAACTCAAATAGAACTACCGCTTAGGTAGTATAGACTTATGAATACATTCTTCCAGAGGTCACTAGAAAGAAGATAGTTATTAGTTAAAAATGAGATTGATGGCATTATCACAAATCGAAGGTACATTGTCAAAGACGTTGCGATTGTAAAATCGAGACTGACAGTGATTATGGATGATAGTGACTAAGCGTCACAATATCAACCTGGTAAGAAGTAAACTAATAAACCAACAACTTCGTTTTATTTTACCCCTGAAACGCAAAGTGAGAACATTTCAAAATACGACCTTCATGCCGCCAGCTATTTGGCTGAAGGTTGGTTTTGAAGTTTTGCGTGATGCAGCCTGCCCATTTCTTTCTGCCTTAGCCTTTCTCCTCCTCAGTTGGATTTCAGGCGTGTTCCCTTCTGAACCGACCCTTATCTGATGCTTATCTGCCTTTTGCAGACGATTATACATACCAGTGGCGGCTCGTGGTGTCCAAGTAAGGGTGGGCGACAAAAATAAAAAATAGCCATGGGCAATTTTTTTTAGATTTTCAAGGTCGCGGCCTTTTCAAATATTGTATTAAAGCAAAGATAATCCTACTCCGAAGTAGGATTATCTTTGATTAAAGGTATTTTTTATTTTTCCATTTTCTCTCCAGGGTGGCGGTGCCCACCTTGCCCATATGGGCGAACCGCCACTGATACATACAGTGAGGACATAAAGTCCGTCCCCCCTCTAACTTTTGAGCCGCTCGGTACCTATATTACAACGAAATTTGTCCTCACTGTCTACAATATTAGGTATACAAATAAACCTATTCGTTGAAGCTTTTCAAATTAATAATGATTGAATATTTTTCTTTAGATATTTTCTAAGTATTGCCAAACCAATTTTAATTTGAAACTTCGGAATTAGTAGGCAGTTATTACTCTAGGTAGGGAAGCCAAATAAAATCCGTCTGTTCACGTTCAAAGTTTCTTTTATGGTCCGTATTTAGAAATCACTTCAGTCAACTCGTGGGCATTTCGGTAAATACACAACTTCTATTAGGTTATAAAGGTAGAGGCAACTCTCTAAGTAATGAACTCGAAACAATGATACGTGGAAGAAATACATATATTGGTTAATATAGCATCTAATATTTGTTTAGCCTGACTTAACGAATCAAATTTTCTTATTTCAATGTTATGCCTCTAATTTAATACATAATATAACATTTTATTTTCTTGAACCATGAATTTATCAGGATGTAGAATTTATCTATACCTATATATAAAACACAAAAAATGTTTCTTTGTCCGTTATAGACTTTGAAACCATCCGATCGATGTGCTCCAAACCAGTTTAATTTGAAAGGCAATAATGGGAAAAGAGTTTTAGACCACTAATGACAAGTGTCAACTGTCAAATGTGACAGGTGCAGATTTTGGAACCATTTCTTCGCAACGGATTTTGTTGAAATTTTGCATACACTTGAAGTTCGGGTGATAATACAATTTGGAAAACTTAACAGTTGTCAAATGTAATTTTGGACAGATATCACCTGTCAAAATATGACAAAAGGGCGTCATATACCGGCCCGGTGCTCAGAACGGACACCTTAGACGTTGAACAAAATTGTCAGGAGTCAACTGTTAAATGTGACAGATGTAGAGGTGATCAGGTTGTCAGGAATTTAAAAATTTGCTTTTTTCAACAAATAAACAAAATGCACCTACTTATTTTTTTAGCGTAGTAGCACACATCAGGTATCCGCTAGTAATACATATGTACGTACCAACTACCAATAGTCAGATTTTGCTAATGGCTCCCGCACAAAGAATTTATCATCGTGTTTTTTACTGTTATATTTAAGCAGGGTTCAAAGATACATTTTAACAACCACCACAAGTATATGTAGCTAAAAAATTTGCAAAATTCCACATAATAAAGCATAGATAGTATTATTAAATATACCTACATGGATCAGATTTAATAAGATGAAATTACAAATTTAAATTTAAATGAAGTAGATTTATGAGCAATAAAGTGAGCTATTACTAGTTAATTAGATCTCATACAAATAAGTTTAATAAATAAACCTTAGTAAAAAGTGCTAAACTGAAAACATAAAAATTCATCAACTACGTTATTATATTTCACATATGTATTTATTATCTATGGTACAGGAACACGCATAAGACAAATAATTTAACATTTTTATTTCCAGTTTGATACTGAGCAGGATTAAAATATATGCTCACTTTAACAACCAAAGCCTATCTCAGCTTTTTAGGAAACAAACTAGCATTTAAACAAAGATTCAAAGATTGTTTAGTTTAGAGGAAGGAAATAATTATGTTTCTTATTGTTTTCCTTTATTTAGATTCAAACTGGCTTTACGGAAGCCTGTTTTTTAATTTGACACTTGATTTCTCTTACTTTATTGCTCTCTTTGTGAAAGGTAAATTGGCAGAAACTCGCCCTCAATTTTTCCCAGAAAAGTATCAAACTCTTCCCCCCCTACCTAAGCTTATTAGGGGAAATGAAATTGGGGTCTTTGGACTTTTCTTTTATTATACACGACACCCGACATTCCGTTTATAATTTTTTTCCCAGAATCTTTCAAATGTGATTTTAACTTCAGAAAGTAAATATTCGTCCTTCAAAATTTCATGAAACAATTTTGAACGATACAATAATTATTCTGAGAACAAACCACATCCTTTTCTGAAATAAAAATTTGTTTAAAAACAAGTTAAAAGCACTTTCTAAGTACCACATATATGCACGCAGCAAGATTATCGTAAGCAATAATAGGTACCATGAGCTTTCAGATTTGGCAGGATTCTTTTTTTACTTGGTAGGTAAATTGGTTAACCTCTAGGTAGGCTCTTCGTCACAACAGTGACGTCGCATACCATTTTCAGCCGAAATCGGCCGGTTTGTCAAATGTCACGTGTATGACGTGATGGTGATGGTATCCTGAGAAAATAAAAATAAACAAACTACTGAATACTTTTTATTGTTGGAAATTAAAATTGAGAATAGTGAAAATTGATTGTGTTTATTTGTTGTGTTTGATTTCAATTATAAACAAAAAAGTGAGGTTAACTTACTCCAAATTAGAGAGAGATAGCAAGCTACCAATTCAAATAACCGTGCTCCAAGCTCGGTACCCAATTTGACATACCAAAATAGATACCAAAGTTATCGTGACGTCATTGTTTTTCGTGCCGAAATTGGTTGGTACATTTTTGACCAACCAAAGTGGGTTACCAAAACGTGGCGAAATCGTCTTTGGTCTCGAATTGGTCCCCAAGCAGCAACAAAGTCGCGAAAACTGTGTTCGAAATTTCGAATAAGCCGTTTTTACGTAACTATCACTAAGCGAAACCGTCTTATTTCTCTAGTTTTTCCTACTTTTAGTTACACTTTTTTGGTGATTCTCTAGTTCTTCCTAACCGTTCTCTATTCTCTGGATATAGGCCTTTCTCAGATTTTGCCAGGTATTTCTATTCTGTGCAACCTTTTGCCAAGCGTTATTTCCTGTCCTAGATACTTGTAGGAGTTTACCTTTTTCACCTGCTGGGTTTTTTATGGTTATTGTGTCCCTATCTGTTTGCTCATTTGTCATAAACTCTGTTTTTAATATGTTCATTTCTAATCCGGATCTTCGTGGCTTCTTGAAGTAATTCTTTTAGAATGACTTCTAAGTCTATTTTGTTCGGGGCAAAAATTACGATGTTATCAGCGATTCTTAAATTATTTAGGTTTTCTCCAGATATATATTACTTAATCCCTCTATTTTCCTAATGTTCCTGGAACACCTCTTCGAGGACTAGGGTGAACAGCTTAGGTGATATTATATCGCCTTGTCTTACGCCTCTTTTGATCTTTACTTCGTTTGTATCTTCATGCATTCTTAATTTTACTTTTGTTTCTTGAATATTTTTGATTATGTTGATATATCGCTGATCTATTCGAGCATTTCTCATAGCTCTTTCTATCTATTGTGTGAAGATGTTCTAGAGGTGTAGTTTTTTCTAAAGCATGCTTGATCTTTAGGTTCATCGAATTTTCTTTCTAGGTGGTTGGTGATTATTCTCATAAAGATTTGTATATCTGAGATAGGCGGCCTAGGGGTCTATAGTTTTCAAGACATAATGGGTCTCCTTTTTTGTATATCAGAATGACGATGGAAGTTTCCCTGTCGTGTGGTATTTTCCCTTCTGTTAGACATTTATTGGAATGTGTTTTCAGTTGTGCCTCCTTCAGCATTTCTGGGTAGTACATCGTCCATTCCTGGGGCTTTTCCGTTGTTTAATTGGCTTAGCGCTTTTGCAATTTCTTCCTCTTCTAAACTACGCGTCAATCGAATTCGAACACTCCAATTTTTGGTCACTTCTTGAAAGGCAGGAGTGAAAGGATGCTCTTATTGCTATTTAATTTCTAGTTCTTAACAGATTTCCGGCCACCTGCTAAAAGATACAGGGTGAAACATAAGTTGGCGATTTTTTTGCGAAAGTTTGGGTTCACCTCATTCTGCTGGAGGGAGGGTTAAGTAGATTTTTGGTATGCAGTTTAGAAGAGTACCTTAGTACCTCGGGACGTTTTTGAGATTTTTTGAATATCACAGCCCACTACGATTTTATCTTGAGTTGTGCGATTTTATGTAAAATATAGCTATTGACGTCATTATTACTTTCCAGACAAACACTACAATTATGGCGCATGTGGAAACACACTTTAAAACATATTATACAGGGTCATTCAAAAATATACAGTGTGTCTATTTATGTCCAATAAAATGGCGGCTTGAAATATTCCGGCGAAATCCGGAAAAAACTGAAATTTTGTAAAATTGTTTTTTTCTGAGTTTAGTTGATGTGTTATTGAAAAACAAATGGCACTTCATCATTATTAGAGTACTAATAATAAATTTAAAAAAAAACAATTATAAGTAGAGGTAATTAAAATGAAATAAAAACAAAACACATATTAAATGAAATTTAATAAAAACAAGATTAAAATGTATATGGACTTGACAAAACGATTAGTACTTGGTAGGCCCACCCCGATTTCTAAGCACACCCGCCACTCTCCTCGGCATACTATCTATTAAATACCTTATCAAATTCTGGGGAATCGCTTCCCACTCTTGCCTTACTGCATTCACCAATTCATTCAAATCTTCAAAACCATTTACCCGTTCAGCCAGTCTCAATTTCATTCTACTCCATACATGCTCAATCGGATTCATGTCAGGCGACTTTGCAGGCCACTCCATTTTTTCAATATTGTTATTTCTAAGAATTTCGGTAACAATATTTGCTCGATGTGGACGAGCATTATCATCCACAAAGACAAAATCTTTACCAAAGTTGTTTGCATATGGAACAACAATATCTCTTACATACAAATCACGGTAACGTTCTGCATTCATACTTTCTCTCATTAAAATTACCAGTTCAGTCTTCCCATTCCGATTAATACCCCTCCATACTGTCACGCCACCACTACCAAAGGCCTCTCTTGCTTCCATACATTCTGCTCTACAGGGTGTTCCGAAACTATTGTGCCAAAAATTAAGGGATGATACATCTCGCCAAAATAAACGTTTTTTACTTATAAACCCATAGGCACATGCGCTTTGGTTAGGTGATAATAGCACATGACAGTCCGCGCTGTGGTAGCTACGTTGCGCACGAAGAAATGTGTTTGAAGCAGAAACTGTGTTATTAAATAGTATAGAAATCCCAGGAATGCTTGCAGTATTTATTAAAAACAAAGATTCACATCAGAAGATGCTCAAAATTACGACCACCCTCAATGCATGCGTAACAGCGCTATAGCACAGCCTGCTGAACACGCCGTTAAAAAATTCCTGGCGTTTCGCGAATTTCAGCAGCTGCTGCAACAATCCTTCCCACTAACTATTCCTTTGTTTCAACTGGAGTGTCGTTTTCACTCTCATATGAAATCATGAAAAAAAGTCGCATTCGGCCAGGTCTGGTGAACCTGGAGGCCATGCAATAGGTGCGCCCTTAACAAACACTCTTTTCAGTTTATGTTTCGTTGAGATGTTCCTTCACGGCTTACGAGTAATGTGGTGGACCTCCGTCGTTTTGGTACCACATTTTTTTTCCGGCATACAGGGGAACAATTTCTAACAGTTCGGGAAGGGTTTCCTGCAGTCGATATTTTTTCACGTATGCATTGGGGCGGGTGGTCGTAATTTTGAGCATCTTTTGATGTAAATAATTGTTGCTAATAAATACTGCAAGCATTCCTTGGGTTTTGTATTATTTAATAGCACAGTTTCTGATTCAAACACGCTTCTCCGTGATTAAGGTAGCTACAACAGCGTGGACTGTATTATCACCTAAGCGAAGCGCACGCGCCTATGGGTTTATAAGTAAAAAACGTTTATTTTGGCAAGATCTATCATCCCTTTATTTTTGGCACAATAGATTCGGAACACCCGTATATCTCTCACCCGTTTCTCTCCATACTTATACACGCCCGTCTTTCTGATACAACGTGAATCTACATTCATCCACAAACAAACATCTCTGCCATTCAGCTATACTTCCCAGTGTCTATGAAAGATTAGCCCAGTTTATCCGTGCTGTTCGATGGACTGCTTTCGATAGAGGACGAAGACATGCTGCTTGTCTTCTGGCTTCCAAATTTCTCTCGTGGAGACGTCTTCGAATTTTGATGCTTCAACTCCTACCGCTGTCCTTATAAAAGGATTCTGTTGTCATCCCGGGCAGAAGTAATTTTTGGTGTACCACCTGCATGTCTATAAGCACCGGTGCCAGTGTTATGAAAACGATCTAAAACGCCCTTTATTGTAGAGGGAAGCTTTACCATATATTTTCCCAATATTTCTTAAGGAGTAATCTAGTCTGGTTAACCTAAATCAATGAATAAATGAATACATTTATTTTTTATAATGGCTTGAATTGTGCTTTTACCTTATAATGTTCTCCATTTTATTCGGGGTTAGTCGTGACCCAGTGGCGAAACTTCAAATCCGGGGCCCCCCGCAAGGATTTTCCCGGGGCCCATCTTATATATAGGTACATATATTTTTTTTAAATTTGTCTTTATACAGAGTGTCCGTTTCAAGTGATACCACTACTGATATCTCCGAAACGGTAAGAGGGGCGAGGTCAGTTAAATTAGATTAAAGTGGCAAATTTTAGTATTCATTGAAGGTAAGTTCACAGGGTTGCCAAATCTTTGTGCATTTCTGAGATATAAGGGAAATGTCTCGGGAAATGTAAAAAACATTTAAAACCTATTCAATGAATATTTCAAAAATCTATCAACTTTAGAAAACAGTGTTCAATGCAAAAGTTCTAAGATTCTTTCTTCTCTACAAAATGGCGTTTGTTATCTTCACACAGCTTCTAGTTGTGTTAACATTTTACCTCGGAGGCTTTATAGGTATCTGGGAAAAAAAATAAAAAATTGGCAACCCTGTGAACTAACCTCCAATGGATATTAAAATCTGCCATTTTTATTTAATTTACCCGACCTCATAAGGCTCATACCTCCTATTTCGGAGATAGCAATAATGGTATCACTACTATCACTTAAAACGGACAGATAATTTGGCATCTGTGAATATGTCTGAACATTTCTCTCTGAGATTTTTTACATTGGTTAGACCAGACATACTTTTTCAATGGTTGATATGTATTATGAGGTTCATAGGTTGTAGTATTTTCTTTCAGTTTAGTAATACTCTTGTCACCAGTTCAGGCAGTTCAGTACTTTCGCCTGGTATGGGGCCCAGCGGGGCCCCCAAGATCACAGGCCCCCCCCCCCCCCCCGCTACTGCGGGCCCTTAGTTGCGCCACTGTCGTGACCGTTCCATTATTATTATTTTTATCAATAAAAATATAACTTAATTCCCAAGGTAGGGAAAACTGTCAAACTTGACTATGGCCACTGACAATATTGGTTGTTATATAGAACTTTTTGTTTTTTTAGACCACCTACAATGCCTCGGGTACTGATCAGCCGATATTAACATTTTATCTGTTAGGTACTTACGCAAAAAAATTCAAAAAAAAGCTTGCTTATTGCAAGTATAAAAATTTGAACGCATTATTAGGCTGTTCCAATTAGAGTTTCCGGATGGTTTTTTCAATTCCAACGAAATGCCAACTAGGGAACATTTAATACTTTATAGCAATAAGTAACATGAACATTGACTTATTGCAAACACGGTTTGAAGGTAAACTTCTTTCAAGAAATGGGGATGTTAATTGGCCGAACAATTCAAGAGTTGAAAGATGAGATTCGGCGCATTATTCGGGAGATATCACCGGAAATGTGCACAAATGTGATCAAAAATTTTGGCAAAAGAATTGTGTGCTGTGAGAGAAGTCGTGGTGGCCATTTGTTAGATATTGCGTTTCACGTATAATTGTAAACGATCATATCACTTATTGCTATAAAGTGTTAAAATTTTCTAGTTTCCTTTCCGTTTGAATTGAGAAAAAAATCCGGAAACTCTTATCAGAACACCCTATATATTTTTGTATGACCCTGTATAATATGTTCTAAGTGTGTTTTCGCATGCGCCATTCTTGTAGTGATTGTTTTGAAAAGAAATAATAACGTCAATAGCTATATTTTACATAAAAACGTATAACTCATGATAAAATCGTAGTCGGCTGCGATATTCAAAAAATCTCAAAAATCGCCCGAGGTACTAAGGTACTCTTCTAAACTGAATACCAAAAATCTACTTAACCCTCCCTCCCGCAGAATGGGGTGAATATCGAAAAAAAAAATCGCCAACTTATGTTTGACCCTGTATCTTTTAGCAGGTGGCCGGAAATCTGTTAAGAACTGGAAATTAAATAGCAATTAGAGCATCCTTTCACTCCTGAAAATTTGAACAAAATCGGCCTGCTAGATTTTGAGTTATAGGTAGCCTTTCAAAAAGTGACCAAAAATTGGGGTGTTCGAGTTCGATTGACGCATAGATTATATAGATTGTATTCATTGAGCGGTATTTCCATGTATCTGCATTTGTTTTTCCATCCCTTAAGCGCTTGTTCGAAGTATATTTTAAAAAGTGTTGGTGATTTGCAGCATCCCTGTTTAAGTCCTTTAGTTGCTATAAAGCCTTTACTGATTATGTTTCCCTGTTTAATCTTGGTCTTTGCATCACTATAGAGCGTTTTTACTGCCTTTATTAGTTCTAAGTTGATATTGGTCTTTTCCAGTGCTTCACAAAGCTTTTTCAGCGGAACATTGTCATATGCTTTCTTTAGATCTACAAAGAGTAAATGGAGTTCTTGGTTATACGCTAGTTTCTTTTCCATTATCTGGGTCAAACTAAATAAATGGTCTACAGTTGATCTTCCTGTTCTGAAACCGGCCTGTTCTTCTGCCTCACTACCTTTGTACTCGTTCCCTATTCTGGCTTTTATGAGTATTTCATACACTCTGCTCAGTGTATTTGTTACTGCAATTCCTCGGTGGTTCTCGCATTTGTTTTTATCTCCTTTCTTATATATCGTTGTTAAATAGCTTATTTTCCACTCTTCCGGTACTTCATGTTTACCTATGCATGTTTGAAATAGTTTCGTTAAATGTTTGTAGATTTTATTGGTCCCATACTTTATCAGTTCTCCATATATTTCTCCTGGGCCTGGTGCCCTACCGTTTTTCAAGAAGCTACAGTGTTTTTTAACTTCTTCTTGCATAACTCTTATTGGTGATCCTGCAGTTTTTATGTTTCGTGTCTGTTCCTTTTCTTCTTTAAACTCTGCCCGCTGTTCTGTCAGTAATTCTTCAAAGTAGGTACTCTTCCCATGGACCATTATTATCTCATGTTAAAATATTTGTACTCATACCTGATTCACCCTGTATTAAGACAAATTGTTTACAAAATCACCAGAGTAAAATCAATTAAATTAGTATTGTTTTGAAAATCTTTTTCGACAACTTTATCACGCTGCAAAATTTTTAAAGCTCCTCTGAGTTTTTGTTGGATGTTTTATTCTGTTGATGTTGCATTGTGTGTGTATTGCGCAATTACAATAAATAATAAAGTTTGACGACAAAAAACTTTAAGAATAATAATTATTTCCCTATATGATGATTGTAAAAACTAATTGGAACGTCAGCAATATTTGATAGATTGTCAGTACATAAAAACGGTATCCAAAAAGCTCACAAGAATCATTTCAACGTATGTTTTGCCGATTGGCGTGTGTACCTAATAATAGATCACGTCAACAATTACCAAACTCCTACGTCAGTGCAAACAACAAAAGTTGATGTTAAACAACATCAACTTATAAACAAATAAGTATCATCACCGGAAACAAATCCAATCAATTATGATATCGCCAACGATGTCCAAAGGCTTCTTGGTCTGTAATTAGCTCCCACCAGCGGGGGTGCGCATCAATCCCAATGTATATAAATTGAGGATTTTCAATTGATAACTCCACTCGCTTCCATAACTTCCTACAGTGAACTTCTCTGTAGGATCGCAAATCCATTTGAAGTCGAATTTTCAAAAACGAAAACAAATACGATGCGTCAAATTGTTATATTTGTCGCTTTGATTTTTATCAGTTTTTGCGCCGCTCAAGTTAATTTTTCGCCGAATTGGGGAAAAAGAGCGCTCAACAATCCACCCGCTGAAGAAAATGACAACAACGGCTGCAAGGAGTCTGTGGATACCCTTATTTTTATTTACAAAATTATACAGGTAAGTTTTTTAATAATATGATCTTTCTATAAAAACATTAATTTGCTCATTGAAAACATTTTATAAAAAACTGTTTCATACCTACCTAATATCGAAAAAAAAAAACTTGTGGTTTTTCATACATGCAATTTCAATTACATAGTTATACATTATTAAAAAAAGCATTATGGATTATGGATTTATCATGTTAAAAAAAATATATTTCTTCTTCAATCTTTTGCTTAGGCGTATAAAAAGCCACAAATTGAGATTCCTATGTAATTTGGCAATGTCAATTTTTTTTTTCTTCAAAAGTTGATGTTAATTTAGTTATAAAGATTACTTATTTTTGTAAGAAAAATAGGTAGGTAGTATTTTAGTGAGAAATTACGACCAAAATTATGAAATATCTACCAACTAAGATAATCATCGGGTTCCTATAGTTTGTTTTTTCAAATTAAAATTAGTACATTATTTTGACATGACTTTTTCAATTTGAAATATTGACAAAAAAATATTTTGAATCTAGTTTTGAAAATATAAAAATATATTAACAAATTATCCTCTGAAAATCAACCCCAGCGTTTTTAATTTCTTTCCAAATATTTTTATATTTCTGGATAGCGTGTTAAATTACCAATTAATGAGATAAGATTGATTTTTTTTTTGACAATAATGTGAACATAAATAAATATTTGCAACAATTAATGTCAATTTCTTACAATAAGAACGTAGAAAGTGTTTGGAATAAGAAATAGGATCTCCATATAAAGACAATGTGTGAGAAAAACCAT
This sequence comes from Ceutorhynchus assimilis, assembly GCA_917834065.1. NCBI lineage: Eukaryota > Metazoa > Arthropoda > Insecta > Coleoptera > Curculionidae > Ceutorhynchus > Ceutorhynchus assimilis. The sequence continues at coordinate 10,658,714 of OU892277.1, forward strand.
CTCTGCCTATATAAATTCGTTCCCTTACTTAGACTCGCACCTCCACAAAAAAAAAATGGAGTGGTTTTCAGGGGTGAATTCTCATATATTTTCGAAAATCGCTCAACTCCGCATCTTTTCGATCAATTTTTCATCGTTCAAAATAATAAAATAAAGTCGAGCTTTGTATTGCTAATTTTGAAATGTAGGTAGGTAGTTTCTTTCCAATTTTAGTCATTTTGTACGCCTTTATATATCTACACGTTTACCAATATACAGTTATATTGACAAAGGAAAAACAAAATTGTTTTCCAAAGTCTGTACCTGGAACAGAAAATTATTTTATTTTCAATTAAATTCTAGTTTCATATGTGAATATTAATTATGTTTGATTAGAAAATATTAATTGCAATTGCGAAAACGAAACCTAGACATGTGAATTTCAGAAAATAATGAACGGGTAAATTAATGTTCTAGCATTTGATTGTCTTTAGTGAAACCTAAAAATATCTGGTAGAAATAATGTCGTGCTTAAATAGTTTCATTAACTATAACCGTTATATTAAACATGGAATATTACATCAGTATACCCAAATTGTAGAAAAAGCTCTTGCAAAGTTTAGCAATCCATGCAGATAATTTCTTTTCTGCTGCGATCTTGTAAATCAAAATATACAAAATGTATGTAATGTGAACTGAGAATATGTTTCCAGTTTTGTCTGCCAAAAGTCGTTTGGCTAAGATGTATAATGTATTCAATTATTTTTATTTATATGAAGGCCATTTAGTCATAGCAAAGCTATACCGCCGAAATAAAAATAATTTAATTCATGGCTTTCATTTGGCTCAATTCAAAGACACAATATCAACATCACAAATTACTGATCGATGGATGGGAAAATTTCAATTTCGAATTTGCGTCGAACAAAAACATTTTTATAAAGTAGTGTTTACGGAACGGCCGCTTACGTAAATGTTTGCACATGCAAATCTGAATAACTGAATCATCGTTCGTGAGAGGGTCGTAATTTTTGCATATCTCACACATTTGTTTAATTCCTTTTTTTATCATATTATACGTTTCTTTTTGTTTCAGAGTGAGGCACAGAAACTCCTGGAATGCGAAAAATTGTCCAACTAGACGACAAGCCTGACTAACATTTGATTATGGAAAAGTTTGCTTTCCTTCCTTTTATTAGTTAACTTTTTTAAATAAAGCAAATCAATGCTCCCTTATGGTTTTATTTGGTTTGTGCTATTCCACTTTAATTAAGTCACTGTAATAAGGATAATTCAATAAACATAATATGCATTACATGTGGAGAAAAATATTTTTATTTAGTTTATGATTTTCTTTATCATTCCTTGAAACATATTTTCTTCATAAAGGAAAGATTTCATTTAGTCGTATGACTTGATGTATGTAGGTACATTATAAAATGCTTGAAGAACCACGGATTTAATTGAAAAGTCGGTTTGTGGCTTATTTGAACTTCTCAAGGCTAAAAAACATACCTGGTCGGGACTCTGTAACGGATAGAGATCGTTCTCCCCATCGCTATGGCACTTGCTATCTTCGAAATCAATAGAGAGGGAACGTCAATAGAGATAGAGAAAATATCTTATTCGTTACAGAGTCCCAGCACTGCTGTATCTAAGGCCTTGCGTCCCTCTAGAAGCTTCCTACCCTGAAATTCCAGTTATCGCAATAGTCTGTGAACCGCAAATATAGTACAGATTTTGTATCTTCACAGTTGAAGGACAATAACAAAATAGGATTGGATCAAGTATCAATACCTACCTGCAGCACACTTATGCCTAGAAGTAGTGGGCTTTCCAGTTCAATCCAGAGTAAATTCAAAATCATGATAACAAATTTCACAAGTGAATAAAGTCGAACTACTTATCACTAACCAAAGACAATTAATGAAAATGTAGTAGCACCGAACTACCAAAACGACAGGATTTGACGAGGAATCATTGATATAATAAATTAGTCCCTACATCAAATGCATCTATTTTTTAATCAGGAATGTTTTTCGATTAGTTTTGATAATCTTTACGCTGAAACATTCCTTTTCAATAACAGGTAGCAATTTTTCAATTTTTTAGTCCAATAACATAAGGTAATTAGTACTAATTTTATGTTCTGTATGCAAGAATGCCATTTGCAATTGCGGATATTAAAAGAATGTGTATACGTCTTGGATTTTTTGAAAAACTTTGTCCTTATTTCCGTATATGCAGGCATGCAAATAAACAATATAGACCCGTCAAAGTCAATAGATTTTTTAAACAAATCCCTGAACTTACTCATGAATTGGGAAGTTCACGTACAAGCGAAAAACTAGCTGGTTCAAATGTATTTTCTATTCCATAAAATAGCTTTTTCTCCATCAAACTTCAAGTTTCGGAAATAATGGATCCGGCTAATTTCATTTTGCATTCATAGTGAACAATTCCCAAAAAAAAAACCTTTAACAAAAATTTTGCGCAGTCTATTTTATCACCTGGAGTCGAACTGCATATAAATGAGTAGTTGTTCTTGTAATGTTCAGGGATGGACGAGAAATGTTTGGTGCAATATTGGCCTTGCCCGGACACTGACATGCGTTAGCGTCGATTAGCTTAAAGTTAAATTAATTTCCGTTTCAGTACCTATATATTTATGGACTTTTAACAATTTTGTATCAATACTTGTTTGAATCTCTAGACAATATCAGTGACCTAAACTACAAACGAGATACTTGCAACAGTAAGTGACGAACAGCGGACATAGAGTAGCAAAAGAACTAGAGACCCTAGGATCAAAAAATATAGGTCACTATTACAGCTTCTAGTTAGCAAGGCTAGACGAATATTTATTTTCCCTGCAGGTTTTCAATTTCTTATTGAAAATACGCCTATTTATTTTTTTACAGTAAAAAATCCTGAATGCTGTCGCTGAGGAATCGAAAAATCTTCAGCATCAAAAGAAGTACGCCCGGAGGTAAATGGCAGTTTTGCTACGCGAGGACATGCGAGACCATACGAGGTCATATTATATTATCTTCCAACTGGGTCTCCCAAAGAGGTGAAAACAGTCTGTTGTTTACAATCTCTGCTGAGTGGCCAATACTTTTGTACAGCAGATCGTACGACTTACTTCGGCTACAAACGTTAAAATGTATTCGGAAAATCTAGTTGTAAGTAGTAGTATATTGGTTGTTAAGTGTTATTTGTTAACAAGTGTCTAGTGCCCAGTTAGTTAGATGTGACGTGAGCCCGCGTGTTCATTAATTTTTGTTAACAGGAATACCGTTACCAACATGCCTTGCCTTATAAACTCATTGCACGAAGACCGCTAGTTTAAAAATATTTTATTTTCGTCGCACGAATTTTATTCTTTTGTAACAATGATGCACCCTTAAAATCAAACCTTTAAAAACAATTTTAGCAACAAAATTGGTAGTGAATGTTCGATAAAATTAAAACGTTCTAAATTCCTGCGGTATTTATGTCATCGATTGCATTTGTCGACCAAACGAACCATTAACCATTTCAGCGGTAAGAATTTATTGCATTAACCAATGCATTTGAACAATAAACATTAGATATTCGAGTTGCTATTTTTCTTTAAATGCAAAATCACAGCAGTGAAAGGGCGCAAATAGTTAATTACATAAATATTAACAACATTCTTTCGCATACCTATAGCTGCTCATAACCTTATGTTATGAGTTTTGTAATGTAAATTTGAGTGCATAAACATTTAATGAAACGAATAAATAGCAATAAACGACCATAGTTAACTTCAGCATCAATATAATATGTTAATTATTATAATAATGTCAAACTCAATATCTTCAATAATCTCAATGTATAAGGTTGCATGCAGCTTATAGGTCAACCTGTTAGAAACACATACCCAAGAATTTCAAATCTTCCAAAGACGAGTATATACCTAAACTTTATAGACAAGAAATAAGAGAAAATGCATACTTAGAACGGAGAAAGGAAGATATACCATCAAATAATTGATGCCATTTATATGTTTTAACGATAATCTTAGAAATTTTCACACTTGGCGCCTGGACAATTTCGACAAATATTAAATATCATCAAACGCCAGAAAGTGTTAAAATAACTACATAAATGATGACTGATGGATCTGTGATTTAGATTTGGTTTTACATAAGTGAATACATACAGGGTGTCTTCGAATAGAGTCACACCTCTAACCCAAATTGAGTTTTTTCTCGAAAAAAACTCGTATAGTATACCCAAGACATTATCAAAAATAGACACTTGATGCCTTTCCTAAAATAATAAAATCAAAATAACACAAAGTTGTAAGTAGTTGTATATCTGATCCTCATATTTTCTCAAGTTTCTAAATCCTAAATTGGCAAGTCCCGCTTTAGCAATATTCTCGTCCGACATTGATTTGCATTCGATTAACATTTAAAATAAAATTTTGTAAGGCAAAATAATTGGATGGATATTTTTTTAGCTCAAGCGTCCGCATTTTTATTGTGATGAATTAACAATGGAAGGTTCCATGCAAAATTTAATTTATTCTAGTTGAATTAAATGACCTCATCTAACTGTTCAGTGTTCTGTATTGAAATACTTGATGAAATGATAACACCAAACAAGTTTGTAAGTACCTACATCCAATTTTTTTTTTTGTTAGGTTTGGAGACCTTAAAATAACTACTCTGGCCGATGCATTATTCTAGTGCATTATTAAACCAAATATAATTATTGCTGTGAATTGTTGCCCCAATCGGTGCTACACGTCACTAGCTTTTGCAAAAGCGACACATTTTGATGTAATTATTATTATTGAGGATATAAACTCCTTTGGTCAATCCCTAACTAATATTATAAATGCGAATGTGAGTTGTGAGTTTGTTTGTTTGCTTGCTACGCTTTCCTGACTAAACTACTAACCTATCATGAAATTTTGTACAAATATTTTCAAGCGTATAGTAAGTCTAAAGACCATAGGACACTTTTCATGAAAAATAACAATATTGAAAAAAAAAAAAAAAAAATTAATTAATTATAAACAAACTCATTCGCATTCATAATTCAACTTTTGGAGTGCGTTCAAAAAACAACTTTTAGAGTGCGTTAAAAAAAGGGGTAAATTTTACCAACGGGTGAGAGTGGGTATGGACACGAGATCAGGGCCAGGATAAACATTGCAACTGGATAAATTATTTCCTGGAATTCACTGCCCTCAGAAGAGTAAATTTTTTCTGGTGTGTTTTCAAACGCACCATGAACTTTTTTTTTATATTAACATGAAACAACGTTGCCACATTTATTTAAGTTGGCGCATTCAACCGACGTAACTGCATTATTTTTTATTTTATTGAAAAAATATAGAAATTCAAATTTTTTATTAGAAAATATAAAAATTCAAATAAAATAAAGCTGAAGAGTTTGTTTGTGCGCTAATATCTGGAACTGCCACTGACTCATTCACTCACTCACTCATTACGAGATCTCCAACTATACGTCCGATTGACTCGAAATTTGAAGTAGGTACTCTTTTCTCGACGTGGACCCCCACTAAGAACGGACTTTACGGAACTCCTATCGAAAGAGGATTTGTCACACCAAAAAAAATCTTTCAAAAATTCCAATAATCCGATTTCTTTCAAATTAAACGGCGAATGAAACCGCGGGGAACAGCTAGTTTTCTATAAACTCAAATTATGAATCAAATGCAATAATGCAGAATTGTTATTTTGAATACCGTTAGGTTATTTTTGATTTATTTTGGCATTAGAAGCTGCATAATTTTCTGGGCTTATTGGCCGTAGTCTAAAATTGTAAAAAATTATTCTAACATTGCCACCAATGTTACTGAGCCTTATTTTGATAATATTGATAACGAATTTAAGAATTTAAGCTCATCGTTAAAATCAAGTTATAACTAAATCGACTCTTGAGCATCTCTTGACATTCAAAACGACATGAAATGTTCCATTCTGGGCGTCAACATACAACTAGTAGATTTGTTTGTTTCTTCCTTATTCGTTCACCTTGATGTTTCCACATTACATAATGCAATAAATTATTACAAAGAATTAACAAGTTAGGACCCAATCATCCGTGTCCTTTATGGGTATTGAATTTATGGAACGTTAGTCTTTGGAAATTATATTAGCTCATGTTTCAGTTACATTTTTGAGTTCAGAAAAAAAAAATATTGTCACGGATTCCGTGTTCACAGAACAAATCTCGTATTCAAAACTGACTACCACAACACCCCTTATTTAAACTGACTTCAAAAAGGCTATTTTTTAGACTGACTACTTATACACACGCTATTTACAGACGGCATTGCACTACGAATGTATCTAGAAGTGCTTACTGCAACAAAAGGCCAGGAATAATCGCGCTAGACGTAAACAACTCGATTCCTAGAATCTGGCCCGGCTCTCGATGCTATTTCGTTACAATATGTAGGTAATATAAATTGAATCATGAAAAAAAATATTTGCGAAATGCGGATAAAAATTGTACATATGGGTTTAGAAAATACAAATGAAGATGAGGAGTTATGTCATAAAATAAATAATATAAACAGGGATTTTCGATTCCATTTCAAATATTTTTATTATTAATATCTGTAGCACCACTCTAGATATTTTATTGAAATTTGGCATATTTACATGTACTATGTATCAACAGGCATTTTTTAATGTACCACATTTTTTTATATCCATTTATGGCGCTCACGAAATTTGACCTGCTCATATTGGCAGACATTGATGGTACCCCACTGATTTCTTCTAAAATAAAAATAATTCATGAAATGAAATCCCCAATCATTTCCAAGCAAAGTTAATCACTTAATTTTTTACAACCCGATTTGCTTGAAAAAATAAAAACCGTTTCTCTGCATGATCATAACATTATATCGTTAATATAATATGACACAGGTGAGTCGGATTTTAAAAAATCAAGTGATCAACTTTGCTTAGAAATAATGGGCTCTTTCACTAAAATTTAAATACGTAATTTAGGTATAAAATCCCAAAGGAGGGACTATTTTAGGCACATATACCAAAAAAAAATGTTCTACAAGGTTAAATAAGTTTTTTACAGGCATTTTAAACTACCAAAATTTGAATTATTTAAAAACGCGCCGATTTGCTGACGTCGCATAAATATTTTTCATTTCGCTTGTTGTTGCAAAGAGCTGTCCGCCTCTGCTGTATTTTCCTGTAGTAAATGCAGGTAAAGGTTCGAATGCGCTGTTGTCGGTGGTGACTAAATGTAGTGCAACGTAAAATAAATAAATAAAACTAAACATAGAAAATTATATTAAATTGTGTTTAAGCATAATTTCAATAAAAATGTTATAAAATCTTGAATCCATAACTAATTAATTTAACTACTTTTCATGATATTTTGGGAACATTTCAGAATTAAATCTATTACAAATTTTCAATGTTGACAATTAGTGGCAACACGGTCAAATAGCGAGCTGCGACGTCATAGAAATAAATTCTGGGTTTTTATTTGGAGGTATTTCTTTTTTTTCTGTTTTCTCAAGAAGGACTATGAATTTTTCAAAAGTAAAAATACAGAAAATTCTGTTTTTAGTTGCTTTATCCAAATATGCCAATTTCAAAAATTAGTGAAAGAGCCCATTGTGTAAAAAAAAAAAACTAAAAATAAGAGAAATCAGTGGCGTACCTACCATCAATGTCTGCCAAAAAACATGCGGTACATTAAAAAATGCCTCTTGATACGTCATAGTACATGTATGCCAAAGTTTATTAAAATATCTAAAGTGGTGTTACAGGTATTAATAATAAATGATTTATTTTTGAAATCTTTATCACCCTGTATCCCAAAAGTTAAGACGTTCAGGACATGTTCATATGAATTAAAATGGACCCGAAAATCGCCTTCTTGAGTATTGGCATTCAATTAGAAAACACATTGTATATATTTTTTTTAATTAAAAAAAGTTCAAAATCATTACTTGAAAGAAGAAAAAGAAAACATTTAAAAAAGTAATTGCGCAAGAACAATGAAAAAAATTGGGTTTCCAAAAAAACAAAAAATTGTACTTACAGAATTTCGAAAATGTTTCCCCGTTCTACAGGCTGTCAGGAAGCTGTAAGCAAATTAGGGTAGGAAAACAAGATACCCCACCCCAATGTATACACCGAGGCACGCTGGCCTTGAGGGCAATGAAATGGTGGATCTACTCACCAGAGAAAGAGCCGAAACCAACTTCACAGGGCCAGAGCCAGTGCAGGGCATTGCACATAACAATGTAAAACAAGCCATTTAAACCTGGACGGACAACAAAGCCTATACGAACGTTGGCTATACCTGCCAGGGATGACATAAGCAAAGGCAATCATAAGACAACCGCTGAAAGAACGCTCGGTGGAAAGGATGCTGAAGTTCGTCAGAACTAAGTTGAAAATCCTAATATACTGGACACTGTGGGCTAAAACACCACATGCACAGGGTTGGACTGGCAGATGATGCTATGCATGGAGGACGAGGAGACAGCTGCACACAGTCTTTGCTAATGTCCAGCGAGTGGCAGACTGAAGTATCGTATATTAGGGCCCAGTTTCACAATCGGTGGTAACCAGTGCTGGTTAGTCAACTAGGGGTCAGGGGCTATCAGGGGTTAACTGGGACTTCGCTCATTAACCTGTTTCACACTAAACAAACAATCGTTGGTTAAATGACTAGTGGTTGAATTTTATTTCTCAAAGTTGATTTTTTGACAATATTTTAAAAACCACCTTGAAAAATGAAAGAAGGCCCCTTTATACTTCACTATAACGTGAATTTTTGTAATTTGTCAATAATAATTATATTCATTTTTGTCAGTGGCAGTAAAATTTCACAGATACCTATTCAATATTGGTTTTTGCGTCGCGTTTCCTGTTTGATGGCGGGTTTATACAACATTTGCATAGTCATAATCACAATCACAGTCTTAATCATGAGCATAATTTTGAACGCGTTTATACATCATAACTTTACATAAATATAACACTCAACCCAACTTTTTGTAGAGAGAGTTTGCTTACTTTTTGCGAATCGAACTCAGTGTATTTACTTTTTCAAAAAGTGTGAAAATTAAAATTCTGCGAAAGAAAACCGTACAAGTGATAGGTCTGTCCTATTTATTTTTGAGCTTTGGCTTCACTTATGGCTGAGGCAATTGATAAACAACTTCAACAAACGCAAACCATAGACAAAGAAGGTGGAAAATGAGGCTCATCAATAAAGAAAGGCAGAAGAAAGGGCATTTTGCCACATTATTCAAAGACATGTGGATGCTTGATGGAAACCAATTTTTTGAATACTCTTGAATGACTCAAGATCAATAATTTAAATACATACAGAACTAAAATAGCAGATTTAAATTGTTTTTCTCTGTAACAGCTGAAAATGGCGCTTGCGCAGTTTGGATCTCGTCTTAGTCAAAATCATAAAAGTTAAAAGTTGCCAATTTTGAGTTATGCTTATGATTATGCTTATGATTATGATTTATGTATAAACGGTTCCATAAGAAAATATTATTTTAACTCTTATGACTAAGACTATGATTATGATTATGAATATGCAAATATTGTATAAACTGGCCATAAATTTAAATCATGGAGTCAAGTGAAAGAAGGTCTGCGAATTTTTCAAAGGAAGAACAATATTTATTAGTGTCTCTCGTGCAAAAATATAAATTCATTATAGAATGTAAAAAAAGCGGCGCATCGATGTGGAAAGAAAAAGAAAATGCTTGGAGAAGGGTGGAAGCAGACTTTAATTCCAATTGTATCACAACAGAAAAGAAATGCAAAAATTTTCATTCAATTATTTTAGCTTTCCAAACTTGATACTTTTGAACTGCCCTTAAAACGAAGTATTCCAGCTAACTCATAGTTAACTTATACGGATGCTTGGGTTAATTCAACTACTGGTTAACTAAAGGTGTCACGTTGAATCGTCAATTGTGAAATGCTGTTTTCGCTTTAACTAGTAGTTGACTCATAACTAGTAGTTTATTACAATTTATGAAACTGGGCGTAGGTGAGGCAACGGTCCCACTGGGAGACCTGAACAACATCTCTCCAACTACTATCCTGTACCTACTTCATTGGAAAAATAGGCATGATTGGAAAAATATAAATAGGCATGAGCCACAATACACCAATGAGTCACAGTGGAGGGCCGTAATAGGCCCACTAATGCTGCCAAGTTCCAATTTCAAATCTCAATTATTATTATACTTACTTATTTGCAATAATTTAGGTTTCCGCCTTGTTTTGTCATAAATCGAACTTTCCTCTGATAGCTTTAGTTTTTGTGCGACTAAAGTTCAAAAAGTTGAGATTTTATATTTAGTCTAGGAAAATAGTCGAAAAATACATGTATTGCAAAAAAAAAATTCCTACCCAAAAGAACTTTTCAGGGATGATAGGGGGAGGGTGGGTGATCATAAAACCGAAAATATTGAATATTCACCCCTCTGGCGTTTTGCGCTATAGGGGTTGAAAGTGCGCCATTGGCGATTACTTGGTACCTATTGATTTTACAAAAAAATGTTTCAAATAAAAGATGTGCAACATTATTTGATCTACAATGTTTATCTAAAGACTTTTTTGATTATGTGGTCATAAGGGCCTTTTGAAATTTTATAATGAAAATGAAAAATTTTAACCAATGTGAAAAATTTTTCTACAACTCATACAACATTTTTGCTTTATGAAGTTTTTACTCACCCCCTGCCGTAAAGTTGAAAATAGGGGAACTACCCCTAAAAACAAAAAGGTGGTGAAAAAAAAATTCTTTCAATACAATGTCGATTGCAACTTTTTATATGCACTAAAGGCGAGAAAATAAAAAAAATATATATACTCTAAAAACTAAAATTTCCCCGAGGGAAGTGTCCCTCCGCTGAATGGGGGTGAGTTACAAAAAAAGTTGATTAGGAAAAATTGTAGGAAATGTCATCTTATAAAACTTTTATTAAGAAAATTTTTTTGTAAAAAAATAAAAAAACTTTAAACTACCCCTATTGAAAAACGGCAGGGGGTGAGTAAAAACTCCATAAAGCAAAAATGCTGTATGAGTTGTAGAAATTTTTTTCACGTTGGTTAAAATTTTTTATTTTCATTATAAAATTTAAAACGGCCCTTATGACCACAGACGGCCCTTAATTAAAAAAGTCTTTAGATAAACATTGTAGATCAAATAATGTTGCACATCTTTTATTTGAAACATTTTTTTGTAAAATCAATAGGTACCAAGTTATCGCCAATGGCGCACTTTCAACCCCTATAGCGCAAAACGCCAGAGGGGTGAATATTCAATATTTTCAGTTTTATGATCACCCACCCTCCCCCTATCATCCCTGAAAAGTTCTTTTGGGTAGGAATTTTTTTTTTGAAAATCGACAATTTTCCTAGACTAATTGGTATAATAGGAATTATTATTATGATTTCAACATTACAAAAAAAAAAAAGAAAAAAGGCAAGATAGATAATTTGGTTTTCCACTAGACAGCTACTTACTTATAGCTAATATGAATATTGTATTATCCTAACGACCACTGATCACTAAATCATTATTAAATTAACCTGCCATAAAAATTCAGATGCATTCATCACGGTTTCTATGATAGTTTGCCCTCGGCAAATATTTCTAGATTCTATAGGCAAATATTATGTTAAAATAACTTTCTTTTATCCTTACTTCGGCGTACTATTGAAGACATTCCAATCGATAATTATTGTTATTTTCTCTTAAACAGCAATATTTTATTCGACTTTTACTTAGATAAAAAAATTGCTTGGGTATTAAATATGTAGGTAAATAAACAATGAAACAATATTGATTTTGTTCATAAACTACCTTTGTTTTTCAGAACGGAAAGCATTTCAAAATTGAAATTTTTCGGATGCCCAAAAGACTTGGCGGGATACCTACCCAATAAAAAAAGAGGAAAATTCTTCTGAAATACAATATGGCTATCTGAACCGCATTCGAACCTTATCCCTTATCCATGCAGAGTTTCTGTTTCTGATTTGACTCCGATTCAATATGTGGTCAAATATCACGGATGCGCCACCTAAATTTTGAAATGCAAAATAATTCGTCAAAAAAAAAAGCGAAAAGTAGACAAATTTAATACAGAAATCAATTTTGAAAATTACCGATTCAAACAATGCACCACATTATGAGGCTTGATTTTTTTTCTAAAAGCCATAAAAGAATAATACCAATGGAAGGACTTTTACTGTATTTTGTGTAAATTTCGTTCATTTTTATTAATATAAACATTCAATACAATTAGGTATAATTTAATAGCAACTGGACTAGGATCTGTAATTGATATATTTTTATTCAAACTAGCACAATCAAGCTTCACAAAAATAAATCACAACTCAATCTCTTACTATCGACTCGCGTTCCACTAATTGTCCGAGTTTTAGCTTCCACTCAATTCACTCACTTTCCAGTCATCAGGCAATACTGCGCGATTGTAGACAATTTCTCCAAATTAGGAAAGGACATCGCACACATCTTATGGGTTTTCGGAGACCGGTCGATTTTTCTAAATATTTGGTATGTTGTAGTACTAGCAAAAATAAGCATTTTTCATTATTGCACCAAATATCTAATTGTTCAGGGTGACTCAGTAAAGTGGGTTCGAAAATCATAAAACAATCATTCTATCGATGTTAGCGCCCTGCAAGCTACATATCGGGATTTTTGTTTACCATTTCGCGAATAAATAGTCTAGACAGGGCCGGATCTACGAATTTTTCGAGGGGGGCAAAGATGTGAATTGCCGCCCCCTGCTAAATATTATTTTTTATGTATATATCAAAAATGAGGTGTTGAATTTTACAATTTATTTTCATGTAGCAGTAGCGGCTCGTGGTCTATACTGGAAGGAGTTCACACCGAAAGTGGTCCAGTAGTTGAAGCCCAGCGCGTGGGATCCAGAGTTATAGCGTACCGCAGGTGCCTCCAAAGGCAGAAATTATTTTCGGGTGCCACGCCCAAAAACGTATTTCAAGCCTCCAAAAAAAAATTATTAGGATATCAAAGATTGATTAAAAGAACTTAATTTCTTTAATCGCTCAATATTTGACAAGTCTTTTTATCTGGGGGCTGGTAGCGCACAATACATAGCTGTGGTCGGAGCCGGATTCAATGTTGTACTGTTGTACAACCAACAACCAGAGATGCTATCAGCACAAAAAAATTTGTACCAGAAAGTAGAGAATAATTGTACTAGATTGGCGACATTGTGTACTAACTAAGCGTCAAACTTTGAAATTTCAATACTCTGTTAATTAGGGTTAAATATCACTTGTTTGAATGATAGAAATAACAAAATTTTTACATAGGTGTTTAGTTATAAATCGACTACCGATTACCGTGATCGGCTGAATAACCGAATAACCCGCGATACACACGTCAAGTCACAAAATAAAAAAGTGCGCGTGTGTTCGAAACCATAGGCAATTTTTCGCGAGGATAATCAAGCCTTATCTTATATGTACTCACTGATCTCATACATAAACGAAAAACGCTTCTAATGCTGCTAAAAAATTAAGTCACTAGCACAGCCTGAATCGCAAGCATTTCATAGATGTTTGCGGCTGACATCATCACTATAAGCTGCTTATAGTGACGTCACTCGCAGGCCCAGAATTTGATGGTGAGGGAGTTAGGGGAGTATGACACAATTGACACATTACATAACCCAGCATAATCAGATTAGGCTTGATTATTCTCGCGAAAAATTGCCTCATATTCGAAACGCCAAATCCTAGTATAGAATTCTACTTGTCGTGATCCCAGCCCTGGAAAGTGGAACGCTTCACCCAACCCACCAGTAAAGAGAAGATCTCAGAACTCGAGTACGGTATTATACAGAGCAAACTTTGCCTTGAGTAAGGTTACTGTGGGGTGGTCGGCTGTTCTATCAGAAGATGTGTTACAATATTAGATAATGAATTTGAAAAAAATATTCGCTAGATATGTATGTTTTATGAAAAAAAGTAAGGCAGTGTCACAAAAGTACACTTCTGTACAGGGTGGCCCGTTTAAGAGGGGCCTATACCTTATCTCGAAATCTACAAGGGCTGTGAAAAAAATGTAAATACAAAAGTTGTTTCTAATAAAATTATCTACAAATTTTTTGTATTGTTTTTGATGTCACTTTCCTATATACAGGGTGGACAAATGAAATTTCATTTTTTTAAATGAAACACCCTATATTTTAATACATTTTCAAATAGCCCTTGGAAAGACAAAGTCAACGATATACTGGTCATGTGTCTGTGATATACCGTTTCGAACTTATTAGCGATTATCTTCAGGACTTGGAATCATTTTCAACAGTCATTGTTACGTTACTCATAAACTTTTTAAACTCTTTTTTGCATAGGTATTATTTTCTATAAAATAATGCTCTTTTTTAGACTATAGTCAAATTTGAAATATTTGTTTAAAAAACGCGGTGTTGCCACGTTTTGCAAAATGTTAAATTTTTCAACAATTCTTTTAAATGGGACCTCCTAGTTTTTGGATAGCCCTTTAGAAGACAAATTCAACGATATACTAGAAATGGGTCTGTGATGCACCGTTTCGGCCTGAAAAACGTGGCAACACCACGTTTTTTAAATAAATATTTCAAATTTGACTATAATCTGAAGAAGAGCATGATTTTATAGAAAATATCATGCAAAAAAAAAGTTTAAAAAGTTTATGAGTAACATAACAATGACTGTTGAAAATTACGCCAAATCCTGAAGATAGTCGCTAATAAGTTCGAAACGGTATACCACAGACACATGACCAGTATACCGTTGAATTTGTTTTTCAAAAAGCTATTTAAAAATTTATTGAAATATAGGGTGTTCCATTTAAAAAAATGAAATTTCATTTGTCCACCCTGTATATAGTAGAGTGACACCAAAAAAAATACAAAAAAGTTGTAGATAATTTTATTAGAAACAACTTTTGTATTTAAATTTTTTTTACAGCCCTTGTAGATTTCGAGATAAGGTATAGGCCCCTCTCAAACGGGCCACCCTGTACGTAAATTTTACGTGGGTTAGTACTTTCTTTTAACAATATTTATCGATTTTATTTGTATTTCGCGGTATTTTTGAGAAAATATGAACGCAAATTTGTTCTGAGTGTTGTTCATTCAAAAAAAAATTAGATTATTTCTCAAAATTTCCAAAATATAAGCGACTGGAATTAATATTTTGTATTCTGTGTAAATGAGGAGATTTTTTTTTTCAATTCTACTTTAAACATACTTACATGTATGTACACAACTAAAAACATACACAATATATACAGACACACCTAGTAAAACTTACATTTCATACAGACACACAAAACACCTTAAAACATGGAACACGCAAATTTTACCTAGGTTAGCATCTATGTGTGTTTTTAGAGGGTTAGTATTATTTGGGTCCTGTTTTCAATTTCAAATTGAGTTCAATGTTCGTGAGAAACCACAATTGAATAAAAAGTTATACTTTTATCACTTTCCGCCATCTCGAATTTTATCACATTTGTCATTTTTTTAGATTTCATGACATCCCTGTGATATAAGTTTTATTTTAAGACCACATTTTTTTATATCGGATAAAAATTAAAAAAGTTACGGGCAAATAAAATCCAGCGCGAAGCGCGACCTTCTTTGTAACACTATTTCTAAGAACAAGGCAGGATTTCTAAAAGAATACGCAAGCTTAGCCACCCTGTATAGTATATTAGGCTTATCTAGACTATTTAGTTGCGAAATAGAAAAGAAAAATCCCGATACGTAGCTTGCAGGGCGCGCCAACATCGATAGTTAAAAGGCTTGTTTTATGATTTTCAAACCCACTCTACTAGGTCACCCTGTATAGTTGAAGATTTGGTGCAATGATGAAAAATGCTTATTTTTGCTAGTACTACAACATAGCAAATTTTTAAAAAAATTGACCGGTCCCCGAAAACCCATAAGATGTTGGCGATGTTCTTTATTAAACTCTGCACTACGATACTTATCAACGATTTCAAACTTAATGAGGACCTGGAAGTGTTCTGGTACCTACTAAACAATGTTTTACCAATCTAATCAAATTTAATATCACAGAACAAAAGCAATGACTTATGCTTATATTTTGGGCACAGCTAAAATTTCTTTTTTTTTTCTAGGCAAATGAACACTAAACGTAATCAAGATGTCCCAGATATCCCCAGACCTTTTCGTAACAGTGGTCTCAGTGGGAATCGAAGGCAAAACCCAATCATGCACTCCAAAGAAAGCTGTCAACAACTCCGAATACATTACAGTTCTTACTATAGGAAATGAAGAAACCAAAACCATCAAAGATGTGTGTGAAGAGGTAATTATTTATAGATTACCAGGCGAAAGACTTGGTTTTGGTTTGAAATTTGAAGGAGGTACTAAAGCACATGAATTTGTTAAAAGATTATTTATCCAGTCGTGTGCTCCGGATAGTCCAGCTTCGAGGGTTCAAAGTTCATGGGGTCAATTAGTAGAAGGCGATGAAGTGCTTGAAATAGATTCTGTCCCAGTCAATAGTATGACTCGTATAGATTGTGTGAGATTTTTGAAAGATTCTAACGTTGCCATAAAGCTTTTAGTGAAACATTGTTTTAATACCCAATATGCAAAATCATCCGAGGATCTCCCAGTTATTGTTAGTACTGAAGAAAAAAAACCTCCACCTGTACCTCCTAGAAAATTGCATCGGAAAGTACACAAAAATTTACCAAATTTTGGTGAAAATGTTCATGATAATATTGTGCCAACTATAAAGCAATTGGAGTCATTTTCAAGCAAGTCAGCTCGGCTTCAATCGCCTAGGAATAGTTTTCGGAAAAAATATTCTCCAGACGTTTCAAGAAGACTATCTGATGGCAGCCTTGGACCTCCAGATGCTGAAGTTTATATTGATTTGATCTCTCAAGAATCAACAAAAAGTTTGAGTGAATCGGATGATACTGGAAGTACGATATCTACTGTATTAGATAGGTAAGATCAGTACCTAGGTATATTGTAATAATAATATAAGTTCGCAAGTTGTAATAGGCTTCCTTACTTATTGAGTTTTCAAAAATGAAAATTCTGGAGGCGACGGAGGCGCGGATGTTAAGTGTTTGGTTGGTGATATGTAGGTATCTACGTTTTATATGAGTGCTAGTTAGACTCCTGTATCGTGATGAACACAAAGTAATGAATAAAAATTAGGGGCGTTAAAATTGGACAAGTTAGACGTGATATTTTTGGTGCTGGTTAATTTGACATAACTTTATAGTAGCTGCTAGGTGCTAGATCTGGCTGATCGGATTGTATTCTTAGCAGTAATTAGTTAATATGCTTGGGTGGATGTATCTTTCTATTTCATTGCGTTGGTCTACTATGAGAGAGGTGCCTGTGGAATGGCCTAGAATGCGAAACTTCTCTAGAATAGAAACTCACCCAATATTGCCCGACCCTATGAATCAGTCAATAATAATTTTCTTTGGCAGAAAATATGAATATGAATGGCATTGATTTTTTTTCAAATAGTCAGTTATTGTGTTGTAATCATTGGAAGTGTAGCATGGTGTGCAAATTTGGGATATTTCTATGATAGCTACCTCTATATAGGTAGGAACTAAGTATATACCTACTGTTTGGAACTAGTTTCTACCTACTGTTTGAAACAATATTTTTTTTGTCTCAAGGGTCTTTTGAGCAATTTAAAAATTTCAGTTAATACTTAATCTTGGATAAAGGCATCTTTTATTGGTTTTCTTCACGAGTTTTTAGTATTTTTATTTTGGGCAATTAGGTAGGTAGTAAAGCAATTCATTGTTACCTACTTACCTACCTATTTTTTGCACTTTTTTTTTTCAATTTTGACCTTTGTCTCACAATTCGTCTCAGGTGTGGGTGCCCAGAGGCATTTGGAAGGCAGACAATAACAATTTTTTATTTTTTATAGGTTTGCATCGTTTCCAACTACCACAACATCGAGTTTTGCAGGAAGCCTTCCGTCAACTCCAACATCAATTCAAAAACACTTAGATTTAACATATATTATAGATGATTTTACCGACGATGATCTTTTGCCAGTTATAGATAAAAAGTTTAATAGAATAGAAGAAAATAATAATATTCTGGATGGAACGGAAGAAATGACCTTCAAATACTTTCACGAAGGTAAACTTAAAGATGAAACAGACTTCTTCTATCAAGAAAACCATCAGAGTAACATTTCAAGCCCTGAAACTCCAAAAAGGCCAGTTATTATTCCCCGATCAAGGGATAGAATTAATAATCCTTCATCGAGCGATAGTAGTGTTACTTTGCCACGATTGGTAGATTTTGTACCCAAATTGCTTCAGAAGGACTTAGAAGCCTCGGTTGATACCGTTAAGAGATTTTTGGATAGTGAGAGATTTGATTTCGAATATAGTGAAGATGATACTGGCCAGGAAAACGATGTGGACTATAATATGGATGGTTACGGATCCAAATGGATTCTATCATCGCATTTATCTACTATTGGGGAGGATGAGGAGGAACAAAATTCACAAGAATCTTCAAACGCTTTTGGGTAAGATTCTACTTTTTCTCAAATCGTTGATGTAAATAAGGATAATTTCAAATGGTTTTATCACCTTAAGTGACATGGTATTTATAATAAGGATAGGATTGGAAAAAAAAATTGCTGTTAAGCTTTTTAACGAGAGGACGCTTTAAGAGCGATTCATACTATATGTACCGGTAATGTCACGTCACCGTACCGTCAACTATAAGTACCTACGTCAAATATTCTCCTCGAGAGAACTTGACGGCCCGGACGGTACCGTGACGGTGCCGTAGAGATATAGTGTAAATAATGCGACCATTGCTTTTTAATGTAAGAATATTTGACCTATCGTTGACGATACGGTGCCGATATGTATAGAATGAATCGCGACTTAAACCTAATAAATTCTAAAAAGTAATCCGTAAGTATTACCCAATGAACTTGGTACCTAGCTCTTGTTTAACATAAAAAATTAACACCACCGCTGGAGCGATAGAGAAAAAGCTTAACAAACAGGATCAAAATTTCTAACAGAAAATTAATAACCCTGTAGCAACAATTGAAAACTCTTTGAAATATAGAACTCTGACAAGCCACCATATTGTCAGGGATTATAATAACGACTTCTAAACGAGATAAAACCCTTTTATTCGACTATTTTGAAAAAGTGGCTCTATAGGGCTTCAAAAATAAGTCGCTTGACGTATGTATGTATTTATATCATATTTCAAAAATGTTTCCTAAGTACCTATACCTGTCTAGTTTTTTTAACTGATAGCTGAAAATGTGTAACTTTTGGAATTCTAGCTTTGACGTTTGAGACGACTATTTTTTGCAGTCTTCTATTTCAAATGATTTTTCAAACATAATTCAAACTTACATAGGGCATCCTTTTTGCCAGTCTGATTGATAAAAATAATTTAAATGGTTCCTTATTGGGTTTCAAGTGCGAAGTGCGGTAAATTCCTTTAGATATGAAAGGCAATAGAGTTATCATAAATAATTTGAACAAATTGTTAATTTTCCAGTCTCAATAAATTTTTGGCAATTTTTAGGACTTCCGTCGTTACACCACGTGTAATGATCGAAACCAGTGAGTCTAGCAATTCTGAAGCTATTACTAGTGACAAAACTACTAGTGTATCGACAGAAAAATATGATATGGGTAAGTCAAATTTTATTTTCTAATGTAGTGAGCTATAATAATTAAAAATAATATGGTGACTAAGTATCTAATCGGCCGACCAAAATTCAGTTCGTGGGAAAACCCAGAATAGGAAAACCTATTATCCACTGATGAGAAAATATTTGACTGTCCGTCTGTCTCTCTGTCTGTCTGTCGGTCGGTCGGTCGGTCAATCTGTCTTTTAGCGCTCTAGCTCAATAACGGCTCAATCCAGAATAACGATTTTTCTGGTACACGTTGGACACCTACCGCAATGCCAATGTAAGGGATTTCGTTCACAGATATACAGAGCGTCTCAAAAACTATGCGGCAATAACAAGACCGTTAAATGATACGAAGTTGGTTATATTTGCAAAAAGTTACGGTTCTTGGGGCTTATTATAGATATGTTTCTGTTTTTGTCGATATTTTATTCCTTTTCAAGATACGAGGCCCTTTATGTTCAAAAATATTTTGTTGTATATTTTCAAAACTACTTATTTTAGAAAAATACTTTAAATTTGAAAGTTCTTGAGGTTTATGTGCTCTACAAGATTGGCACCGGAAATTCTGATATTAATCAAAAAAAGGGTGGGATGATTGCCGAGGAAAGTCATGGGTAAAAGCTTGTACCATTTTTTTTACATTTACCTTTTACTTGATTCACTAACCTTATTTTCAAAAGTTGGGTCCACTTTGTACACTTATGAATTTGCGTCAATATTCAACAACTCAAGGGTAGGTATATAATTTATACCTTAAACAGTTGGGAAAATTCAACAAAGTTAGTGTTGGTCAAATCAAATCTGCAGCAAATTGCATTTGACCAATCTTTCAACTCCATTTGAGCATAGCTCATTTACGGGTTATACTACGCTGTTCTGCAGAAAATTTTCTCAATTAAGTAGGTAATGGAAATGTTTGTTACAAACGTTTCTTTGGTATATGCGCAAGTATTTATGAGTTGATCATTTATTATTTATAGTTAAATGAAATAATAATAACATATTTATAGTTATGAAAGATGCCCATTGAAAACTGGTTTTCAACTAAACATGAAAATATATTTGCGGAGGTGTTTAAGTATTAACCTCTCTGAAAGCACGGGTTGCTACGAAAAATAATAGCTCTAGTCATATATCACACGTTATTAGTCACGAATTTATTTCAAGTAGTTTTAGATGATGGATTATGGAATTTGAGAGGTATTTGTTTAATTAGGAATAAGGAGGTAATGTTTATTCTATTAACAATGAAACACTGGATAAACAAATATACATATTATTTATGTGACTTTCCCTCAATTAACTCTTCATAATTTGGGATATTTATTTATATAATTTTCTGGATATTTTATATTTGCCCGAGTAAAATATTTTGTATTGTGTAAGCTTGTAGCACACGTCTTCATGAAAATTCAAGAGCGGCCGTTTGAACAATTCTAACTTTAACATTCTGGATCAGTATAAGTCCTGATCGACCAATCATCTTCTTCTTGATCTTTCTTTCTTCGGTTGCCAGATTTTTCTTTTTTACAGTTCGTTGATCCCTGGCTTTCCTATAATGTCGAAAAATGATTCGAGGTCTAGGCCACTCTCTCCCAGTTGATCAATTTCCAGCTGTCCGTGACTACGTTTTTTATCTGCATACTATCGAAAGCTAAGAAGACAGGAATTCCTTCTATCTGATCAATTCTTAGGCAGTTCTGGTCTTGTTTTAGGCATGCTCGGCGTTGCAAGTTCTCAATAGAAGGTTGACAGTCATCAGAAGGAGAGCGAGATCTCAGTTGTACTCTACAGTCCCGTTTGAAATGTCCTTTTCTTACGCAGCGGTAACATTCGGAGCTTTTGTTCAAGTTATCCATTGAAGGCTAACAGTTATTCAAAGGAGAGCGAGATCTCAAACGTACTCTATACAATCACGCTTAAATGCCCCCTTCTTCCGCAGCGGTAACATTTAATGCTCCCTTTCAAGTTTCCTAGTTTGATTCTGATAACAGCCTTCCGTAATTCTTCCAGAAATTCCTTCATTATGGTGCCGTTAATTTCTTCCATCCACTCTTTCGCTTTACTAATCGACACATCTCTAATCTTTGTTTCGGAAACCTTATAGACCGCCTCGATTTCTCGCTGCTATTTGATGGTTTGGTTATGAGCAGCATTCTCTGTATAGCCATATCCTTAATTGCATACAGGGTATTCATTTTAAAACTTACCACCCCTATTATCTCGAAATTTAAACTTTTTCGAAAAAATCCCTGAAACACGTCAACTTTAATTTGAGGGGGGATGAAGTTTTATGCAAAATTCACCATCCCCCTTTCAACCCCCCAGCCACCAGAGCCACGCCCTAGAATATTTTGAATGGGAAGGGGGGGTGAAGTGATACATCATTTTGGAGGGTTTTCAATTCCATACATTTTGGTACTAAATTTCAATACCTTAGCTCGACTGTTTTGGAAATATGGACAGTTGAAAATTGACTTTTGCAACTTATTGACATTATTGAAAATTCCAATTAAATTTAATCTTCGGATAAATTCAAAGTTGGGGTCAAATGATAGTCTATGAAAATCTATGAAGAATGTAAGCTCGGTTTTCCTCTAAAATCAACCGTTTAGGTTTCACAGCGTGTCAAAGTTGCGGAAAAGTCAATTTTCAACTGTCAATATTTCCAAAACAGATAAACTTGTATGTAAAATTTTCGGCCGCTAGTTGTTCTCGCATTTCTGCTGTTGATTCCGGATAGGCCAAATTAATCAGGCGGCGGATGTCGGTTTCAAATTCTTGAAGGCTTTCTGCAGCTTTTTGTTGCTTTGTTCTTAGTTGTCTCAATAACGACGCCCCAACCCATCAACAAGCGCCCCATAGTTTTGTTAAGCTGTGGTTTTGTTGGGAACCTGGTGGAAGAGTCTCTAAAAGGTCTGAGGCAAGGCCAATCAATGCTACAATCAAGGCTGTAGCAATGTCATCGGAACTCTAGCCATTAGCCATTGCAACAGTCTCGAATTGATGTCTGTACATCGCCCATGATGTCTGTCCGTCGTAGGGTGGTGGCTTAACTTTGATACTAGGTGCAGACGAGGAGGAGATATTTCCTGATCTCAAGTCACATTCCAACTCTTTTATTTTATTTTGCACACTATCCATTTAGTGGCGGAAGGTTCCAACGTCCTGATGAACAGTTTCAACTTTCTGATAAACATTCCCAACTTCCTGACTGAACGTGACGTACACTCCCAATTTCTTCTCGAAATTCTTCACGTAGGTACTTCTTCCATTGCATTCGTGAATTTGTTATCTTGTACGTTTAGAATTTTCGCGAGTCTAGTTTATTCATCAGAGATTACGGTTTGCAACCATTCACGCTGAAATTTAAAGTTTTCCTGAAGCCGGTCCTGTTTTTCTGAAGGGTGTACCAATAGCAGTGATAGAACTTTAATTTTGAACGAAACACGAATCTTTTAAGTTAGAAAAATATATTGTGTATTTATCGAAAACATATTTTATGCCATTTATGTTATGAACAAAGCATCATTTGAATGTCAACCGCTTGATGCCCTGCAGACTCAGGCAGAAATGGGCTTCGTCGCTGAAGATAATTTTCTTCAAAAAATCTTCGTCGGCGACGAAGCCCATTTTTGAATCAATGGGTACGCCAACAAACAAAATATGCACTATTGGGGAGCAAACAATCCCCGACAACTGCTAGAGAAACAATTATACCCTCCAAAAAATTTGGTACGATTTGTGGGCTGGCGGCATTATTATTGGCACGAGTCATGAGAAATTGCACCCATCATATACGCGTCTGCCAGGGCATCAAAAGGATGACATTCAAATGATGTTTTGTTCAAAACATAAATGGCATAAAATATATTTTCGATAAACATAGAATTTATTTTTCTAACTTGAAAGGTTCGTGTTTTATTCAAAATTAAAGTTCTATCATTGCTATTGGTACACCCTATAGTTTCTCTTTCTGTCTTCGGTCTTCCTCTTCTTGTTTCTCTCTGTGTCTTCGATCTTCTTGTTGTTGTAAGAGTGCTGCAAGTCAGTCCTGTTCTTCCTGTCTTCGGCCTTCTTCTTCTGGTTTTTCTTTCTGTCTTTAGTTTTTTTGTTGTTATAAAAGTGTTGCAAGCCGGTCTTGTTCTTTTTACCTTCAGTCTTCTTCTTCTTGTCTTTTTTCGTCCAAATTCTTCATGAAGTCCGCCAATATTTGATTAACTTGCTCCATTTCGTCTGCTTGCCATAGAATATTCTGTAGGCATCTTTCTTGAAACTTGAGTTTGAATTTGAAGTTCTATGGCCAAGTCAAATTTACAACTAAAGCACGATGAAATGTTCTAGAAAATTACTTTGTGGACTTGTTTTTCGATATAGAAATCAGTAATGACGGAACTATTCTTGCATTACTCACGGTTTACAAATATGTAGAATCCTATAGAAATGTGAAGAATTTTCCAGAAAATGCGCTTGTAAGCTTGTTTTTCGATGTTGACGCCAGTAATAAAGTCACTAGTTTTGTGTTAGGTACTTGCGGATTCGGAATAGAATTCTATAAGTAGAAGTTTGTAGAATATTCCAGAAAATCCGCTTGTGAGCTTATTTTTCGATGTCAAATCCACTAATAGAGTGACTATTCTTTTTTTTTTTCAATAAAGTAACCTGCGTTTATAAATTTTGACCAGTGGGACTCCTGAAATGCACTGAAAAGTTGCAGGAGTCTAGATATATAGATATTAAACCGAAAAAAATAGATGACGTCATTTCATGTTGTCAATGTTTCGAAAAAAATATACATTTCTACAAAAAAAGTTTTATATTAGTCACAAAATATTCGAAAAATGCAAACTTACTCCTGCAAAACCTATGAAGAAAATGAATTTTATTGGCTAGGTACTATCATTCAATCTGCTGTGTTTTCAAAAAACAGAAGAACTTGGATTGAAAAATAATAGAGAAACGCGGCATTTTCAATTGGATTAACAAGGCAATTTAACAGAAATGTAAAAATAAAATCCCTATCGATTAATCTTTACCAACAAAGTATTCCTCTAACGTAGATCTAAAGAAATAAGTATGTGGAATATTGACGTCATAATAAAAAATTTAAATTCAAACTACCTAGCTGAAATCCCGCAACAGCCATGAGACGCCAGCTCGAAGATAAAGTTTTCAACTTCGGAAAGATAAGTTGGATAAAAAATAATTTACTTTTGGGTTAGTTACGAAATAAAAATGTGAAATCAATATTAGCCTAACCTCACTTTTGTTTGTTATTTTATTTATCAACAAGACAGAAAGCTCAGCAAGTAGGTACTCCATCCAGTCTAGCAATTCAATAAACATGAATTTATTTGGATTTTTAAGGGACTTTCTTGTTCCATCCATTGTAGAGGCACCATGGGTTGCTTTTTTTTCTGCGCTGAAAAGGTTCGGATGTTGTTAGAGACTGCTCAATGTTCCAATTCGATTGAGTTCGTTGTCCACCCCTGCTTTTCCAGCATTTATGCCCTTCTTTGTACTTCAGGCTTCGCTTGAACAGAAATATATTTCTTGTGAGCTAAATTTGGGTAGTTTTTTCTAATCCATGACGTTCTGGATTTCTTTAATGTTCTCATCAAGCCAATCTGGTTGTTCCCTTGTGATCAAGGCAACATAGGTAGAATTCAAGCATTGAGTAGTGTTCAAGTTCAATATCGTTGGGCTATTCGGCAGACAATTTCTCATTTAATAGGAGCTGAATATTTTTTGTGGGATCTTCACCTTTGAGTCGCTCAATATTTGTGATGTGGTTGTTTCCTTTTTCCTAGCGTTTTGATGATACTTGTAGAGACATTACAGATCGGACCATTGTGTGGTCATCATCATGGATCACAGCTCTGTCTACACCAGAAATAGAGGTATCATGTGAAAAAGCACACATTAAAAACTGGACTCTCCATAAAATATAGCAAAATACCGTGAATGCCAAAATGAGAGATAAAAGAAGGATACTGAGAATGATTCACAAAATAGATGGAAAAGATAATATGCATGAAAACCGGAGAAGCATATGGAAAATGTTAAAATGAAATAGATTAGAAATCAAAGGATACTATTGTCACAACCCCTATACGTTTCGTCCTGGGACGTCACAACAGGAGCGTGACCTCGGGACGTAGGTGGGGTTCAGGTAGAGAGAAACTCGCTTGGTATAGGTATAATAAGAAGTGTATTGAATAATAATAGTATTACCCTAAAAATGGTATCATGACGTCTCTTCTACGGAGGGACGTACTACTATAGGCCACTCTGTATTATGTACTCTCTGTACACTTGGCGTGACTGAAGACTGAAGCTAGGTTTGAGACAGGTCCAGAAGGGCGTTTCCCATTAAAGGTAGTTTGCACTGGGAGGAGACTTAGCTAGAGGGGCTTTTCCCATTTGAGGTACTTTGCACTAGCCTTAGTCTGCCGGTAATGGATTTCGGCGCTGTATTTATACCAAATAAATGCTGACTCGTCGACACACTTTGGTAAAATTGATGTACAGAGTGGTATTTACTTAAGTAGTTGACACTTTCACGCAGACCTTCGACGCAGACGAATAAAATCTATGCAGAAGATTTGGGAATATTTTTCGAAAAACTATATTAGAATAACGAAAAAAGCGAACATCTACTGATCGGGGAAGAAGAAGGCATTGACATAGAACTAATACGGGTAAAATTCAGATAAAATGCTGAAATATCAAGGAGAAAACTCACAGAAATACTAAGTTTTTCCGAAAACATCCTAGAAGATCAGAAAATACCAAAACAATGCAGGAGCACCATAAGAAAATACCAAAAAACAATTATCGCGGAATAATGCTTTTTTAGAGGAAATCTGTAAAACACCACAATTTCGCGAATAACAAACAACAAGGTGTTGATGAAGTAGATGCACCATTGATGCCATGTTCGTTGCAAATGCAGAGAAAATCTCAGATAACAGTATAATAATTATGAGTTTTATCAACATCCTTCGACCGAGTCCGTTTAACAGATATAAACCATCGATTAATATTAAGCTAGTGTATGAGGTTAATAACCATTAAAACACGAATATAAAAGTGTTCCTATTCGCATTTGAAATGATGAGGAATCAGACGATTTTCGAGCAAGTGAATTAATTTAAATTTTCAGACACTGCAGAAGTCTAGAAAACAATGGATGAAGGTATTTTGAATCTCAGGATGGCTACTCGGTTCGTCACAAAAATTATTGATAGTTCCATAGGTATCCAACGTGTATAAGTATACCTAGTACATAATTAGATATTTTTCAAGTAACTACAAACAGAAATTAGTTTCTAAAAATTGCCTAGGAAACTTCAAAAATCAATAAGCATTGGAAAAGGAAATATTTTGAAAAAAAAAATCAGATTAACGAACAATCGAAGGTTTTTCGAATGGAATATTTTGTCAAAAAAATGTTTTAATGTAGGAAGGTAGGTACCTATATGGAAAAATGGATACCTCAACTCAACTGAAAAAAACTGTAGAAATACCTACATATCTACTTAAGTGATATGAATCTTGTTGTCGCTTTCTGAAATCAATAAATTCCATGGTCACCCATAAAACTCATAGTACCAACTAACTCCGCCATTGGGTTTTATGTTCTTGAGTTAGGTATCGCTTTCATGGGACATTGTTCTTTATTTAGACATTATGCTACAGAAGCAAAATGGTCCTTTGCATATATATAAAATTATGAGTTGCTGCCACTCATATGTGGCAGTTATGTGTGGTTTGTTGCCAGTAAATCAGGTTTATATTGTTTGCTTAAAGTTCGCGATGTTACCGCGCCATTCATCTTAAAGGTATGTCTGTTATTTTTTTTTTGTTAACAGCAAATGAACTAAATATAGAACGCATTATTTTCCTTTCAATCTTTTCTTTGAATTATGTGAAAACGTTTCTTGCTTTATTAGTAAACAAGTACTAATAAAGTAAACTTAAATGCCGGCTTGGGTTGGGCTTTTCATTGTAGAGGCTCCCCCTCAAATTTGGTTTTTGAAGCAGTGATTAAAATCATGATTAAAATAAAAATGTAACTTGATTTAAAATGCTTATTGATAATTTAGATTTATATTAACTACCTACCTATGGTTAGTTAGTTACCAACAGATGCTTATTTTTGGGTTAGGTTCGGCACATCGTTTTTCATCAAGGAAAAAGCTGGAAAAAGTTACATACAATTCCAAGTTTACTTCGGATTCTTTTTGCAATATTTTTGTTTTTTGTTTAATATTACATGTGTCATTATATATTATTATACATTAATTTAACACTTTTATTTTGTTATTTTTCCGAATTTGATGTTGCCTTATATAACTACAATGATGCAATTTACCGATTCCGAAATTTAATCTAGTTTCTTGATTAAAATAAATAGAATCTGATTGCTGCCTTCAAAGCTTTTTTGTTTTAAAACAGATAAATCATATAAAATAGCTTTGGTGCATTTTTTCTAAATGTATTGTTGCTCTTAGTGCCTACTTGAACCTTTATTTTTGGTGCTAAGAGCTCTTGAAGTTTGTATAATAAATTATATCCCAAAAGTATCTAGGCATTTATTCAATGGCCTCTCCATTTTAGACAAAATTAAACTTGATATTTATATAATATTGACTATATTGTATAGTATCTTAGTTCCCGAACCACGAAAAAAAAAATTGTTAAATAAGTTGATTTGAGGCTCAAATGGTCGGATTTTACGGTCGTCAATTTAAAATTATTTTTTTGCATTACAACGCAGCTTTTGAAATCGAGTGTCAGTCAATAACAATGATTTTCAACAACCGTTAATTCATTAGCGCTGTATTCGTCATTTTGTGGGACTTTGAAATATCGTTACGTGCCTGTTGTGTCACTATTTATTAAACATAGTATTATTCCGATTACATGCAATTTCTTGAACATTGCCGGTGACAATGTACTTCTCGCGAAAAGGGCAAAATGGATAAATAAATAAAACATTCCAAAAATAATCAAGACAAATTTGAAATATATGTCTAAAAATATCAGTTATCCGAATCTAATTTTATTCCATCCATGTTTCTGCGAATATGTATAAAATTTATATTAAGTACCTACATTATTATATTGTCCCACTATATCCGATTTCCGTTACTTTTTTCAATTTACATAAACCGACATAATATTCTAATACAAAATCAGAAATATTTAAATTTTGCCAAGCTTTTAAAATTTTGTCTATAGTGAGTGGGCTAAATTTGTTAACTGAAATATGATAAGATTGGTAGGTACATAAAATTATATTTTCAATTTTATTTAACTTTTTCAATTCCGTAAGTATTATAAAATCTTGCAAAGTTCTCACTATTTTCTTCATGTTTGATATCCCTGAATTTATGATGCATGGGCTCTGCATCGTGCCCAATGCAGTATCAACGAACCTATTGATAATGGAAGATATCTATGTCTAAAACAATGACCGAACCGGATGCTAAAAATAAAATTAGACTCAATTCTCATAAAGCAACATAAAACTTGCAGCTTTGTTATTCAGGTGTGCTTGCCAATTGCCATCAGGCTTCCTTTCCCCGTATTGGAACTCAAATATCCATCAAACAAATTTAGACCACGACCACACAATATATTATTAACATTGGCAGCTGAGGACCAATAATAGATTAAGTACCCTTTTATTATACATATGCACATAACTATGGCAGAAGTCCGCGAAATACTTCTCTCCCGAACTCTTAGAAAGGCACGTCTAACTCGTAAAATTGTTTAATATCCTGTTTTCATTAGTCTCGAATAAAAGCTGTACTTACAGGGTAAGTTGTTACCTCGGCATCGGCACGCAAATTTAATTTGAGCCAGTTGCTACTAATTTTATTACCAAAACAAAAGTTTTTAAAAGGCTCATTTCAAGTACAATACTAATCCAGCGTGAAGTACTTCGAGCATGTTTTTGAGCTCTTCGCCTATACTGGCAATGATGACTGTCGCTTGCAAATCGTCAGTGATTTACAATAATATTTCGCACAAGATGACTCTGAGCAAGAGTCTGAAGAAAAATGAAGACAATTCAGCGAAAAGCATTTTGCATGCTGCATGTGAATCGGTAATTAGGTACAGTGCAGCGGAAATTATACTTGATATATACATACTCCCCCACTCTCACACCGTAAGTTTGATCGCAGTGGATTCCAATGACTTGTTGCTCTATAGGTGACCGCCTGGGTCGCCAGACTTTACACCTTGCGACTTATTGGAGGTACTCATGTGAATAATGCTATGTATATTATGTACCGCCATTGACTAAAACCGTAGCAAAGCCAAGAAATCGCATTGTTAACACCACAGAGAGCAATTTTTAAGTGCACGCAAACCTTGGCCTTTTCCTTTTTGATTGGCTAAATGACGGTCTTTATTGGCAAAATGGATACTGAGACTAGAAAACGAATATATTTTGGGTTCTAATAATTTTTTATCTCAGATGTTTTACAGAAAATTGAATGATGCATTAACCGTGTGTGCCCTATTAACAATAACAAGTATATCTTCACCAACCATGATAGTGTTACGATATCGTTAACGCCAGGCCAGAAAAACGGCGTCCGCCAGGCTGTCAAGAATCGATGGAGAAAATACTAGAATCTAGCGAATTATTCTACTTTAATCTGGAAAATTAGATTATCGTGTGTATTCTAGATTTTACAGGAATAGATTTAGGGATATATAAGAAGGCCGGCATTGGTTTGTAAGTTAGTTTCAGTTCGACTGTGATACGATTTAAATAGTGATTGTAAAGAGTTTAATTGTTGAGTTAGTTATTAAAGTAATTAGTGTCAGAGTGTATTGTTAAGTGGAATAAATTATTGCTGTGTTAATTGGACTTTGATTTTTGGAATAAACGAAACGAACAACGAACCCAAGATTTCTGTCCGGCGATCCAAAGCCGTGACAATAGTGATATTAAACACCCTACAAAAATTATCGCATCATCCATATTCATTTAAAAGAAATGGTTCGATATGGTTCCGCGCAATTAAATCAAAGGATCCTATTTGTTGAAACAATGAAATTACTCATTTTTTTAACTAATAAACTATCGCTCCCAAGATTTTGGAAATGTATACGAGGCAAAGTGAAAAAGTGCTCAAATTAGGTTTTCAAATAATCTTTATTAAATGTCGATAGAAGGGAGTATCAAACAAAAGCAATACAGAATCATGATCCTCGACGCCTAGTGTTGCCCCCACTAGCTCTTATCACACATTGCGTCCTCCTGGATAGGCTTACGAACAGGTTTTGGATGTACTGTGCTCCAAGTTATTCCAAATCTCGTTAAGATGATTTTGACGGTCTTGTAGGTCTCTGAACGCAATTTATCGTTGCTGTATGGTCCATCCCATATGTTTTCGCACGTGCTCTATTTGATTTAGATCTGAGCTTCGAGCTGGTCAATCTAAAACATCAATATTAGTTTCTCGAAGAAACTCTTGTACTCTCCTTGCGACATGTGGTCTTGCATTATCTTGCATTAAAACAAAATTTGCACCCATACGAGGGCCATATTGGGTAACATGAGGTCGCAGGATCTTCCTTATGTAGCGATCGGCGGTTAGTCTTCCCTGATCGATAACCACCAAATTGGTACGTCCGTTAAAAGAAATTCCTCCACATAACATAACTGAGCCACCACCGTCACTTTTTCTTTATCGAAAGTTATATTGAAGATAACGTTCACCTGGACGTCTATACATCGGCATACGCCTGGCGGATGAAAATAGGCATAACCTTGATTCATCCGTGAACAATACGTTGGACCATTCTTTAACTCTCCAGTTGACGTGTTCTCTAGCAAACTACAATCGAGCAATTCTGTGTGCCCTTGTCAGACGTGGGCCTGTAACAGGAACCATTGGTCAAATCTCAGATTAACACATGAAATAGATATGTTTATTATGATTAAAAAATGCCCCAAACATTGACTCCCATTCTAAGATCACTTGCGGACACTTACTGCAGATGTGCCATATTTATAAATTGTCCGAAGTTGCAGGGAAAGTGGAATTGGAAATTGAAAAAAAGATATCGGAAATATAAAAACCTAGATAGGTATATGTATATACAATTATAACATAAAATATCGCGGTGCTTTCCAAAATTGAATAAGAATAATTATTATATAAAATAATAATCTATTATCACAATAAAATTTGAATAAGAATTTTTGCTAGCTGAAAATGGCAACACTGCCTAAAATCTCGGAGCTTGGTTGTATTCGTCTAGGAACGCCCACCTGAATCATTTTATCTTTGTTAAGATAACCAGATAAAGAAGGATGCAAATGTTTCCAGAGCAAGCCCGATCATAATCGCGAATGCGCTCTAGTATTTATAGTAAAAAATGTCAAACGGGTTTTGTTTGTAATTGGCCCGCATTGTCCGCAATCTTATCCCCACTCCATGTAGTTGATTCATTAATCCACTATTGTCGTTTAGGATTGTTGGCCGCAGAAACCAAACGATTTTATGAATGACTTGCCCTCTCTATTTATGTAGTGTTACTCTGAGGGTCAAATACTGTGTTCACGAAGACCATTTCTTAGTGTCTGAAGGGAAACATGCACATATCCTGCCGCCATAAGTTGATTTTGAAGAAATCACGCAGTAGTGTGGTGAGTTCTCAAGGCCGTAAGCCGCAGAAAACGTTCGTTAACTGCTGTGGTAGTTCTTCTACGCCCTTGACCCGCTCTTCGAAAGTACTGGCCTGTCTCTCTGTGGCGCTGCACAACTCTTGAAATTGTACTCTACTGAACACCAAGCAAATTAGCAATTGCTCAAAGGGCCTCGGCCTCGCTCAGATGACGTGTTTGACGTTCAGCGGCATTCATATTGATAAATTTTAGCACTCAAATTAAAATTATCTTCACAGCCATACGAAATGTTCAGAAATAAGCAATAAAATTTATATTCGAAAAAGTAAGTTTTTACAGTTTTCCATAGATATTGAACAAATAATAAAGAAATTCCTAAGTTTGTTTACCTGGTATATCACATAGATCATGTTTATTGAAAATATAAACAAAATACTATCACCAAAAAATTTATAAAGTCAAAATATAAGAGAATGATGCTGATAATTGTTGTGGGGTGTATAATATTTTCACAAAAACACTTTTTTCGATGAATAGCAATTATTAGTTTTACCCCCTTGAACCACCCTCAAAGTAATTTGCAAGTCAAGTAAAGTTCCCCAAACGATGTATTTTGGTACTGCCTATAATTTCCAGTACTGTTCGTGCTCGAGACTAGGGTGGATATGTCCATATTTTCACAAAAACCCTTTTTTCGATTAATTGCAACTATTAGGTTTACTCGCTTAAACCACCCTCAAAGTAATTTGCAAGTCAAGTAAAGTTCCCGAAACGATGTATTTTGGTACTACCTATAATTTCCAGTACTGTTCGTGCTCCAGACTAGGGTGGAAATGTCCATATTTTCACAAAAACCCTTTTTTCGATGAATAGCAATTATTAGTTTTACCCCCTTGAACCACCCTCAAAGTAATTTGCAAGTCAAGTGAGGTTCCTCAATCGATGTATTTTGGTACTGCCTATAATTTCCAGTAATGTTCCTGCTCGAAACTAGGGTGGATATGTCCACATTTTCACAAAAACCCTTTTTTCGATGAATCGCAATTATTAGTTCTACCCCCTTGAACCACTCTCCAAGTAATTTGCAAGTCAAGTGAGGTTCCCCAATCGATGTATTTTGGTACTGCCTATAATTTCCAGTAATGTTCGTGCTCGAGACTAGGGTGGAAATGTCCATATTTCCACAAAAACCCTTTTTTCGATGAATAGCAATTATTAGTTTTACCCCCTTGAACCACCCTCAAAGTAATTTACAAGTCAAGTAGGGTTCCCCAAATGATGTATTTTGGTACTGCCTATAATTTCCAGTAATGTTCGTGCGTGAGACTAGGGTGGAAATGTCCATATTTTTACAAAAACCCTTTTTTCGATGAATAGCAATTATTAGTTTTGCCCCCTTGAACCACCCTCAAAGTAATTTGCAAGTAAAGTAAGGTTCCCCAAACGATGTATTTTGGTACTGCCTATAATTTCCAGTAATGTTCGTGCTCAAGACTAGGGTGGAAATGTCCATATTTTCACAAAAACTCTTTTTTCGATGAATCGCAATTATTAGTTTTACTCCCTTGAACCACCCTCAAAGAAATTTGCAAGTCAAGTGATGTTCCCCAATTGATGTATTTTGGTACTGTCTATAATTTCCAGTAGGTACTGTTCGTGCCAGAGACTAGGGTGGAAATGTCCATAATATATGTACATATGGTAATTTTTTAAGAGCGGTTTCAATCAAGTTTTGTTTTTGTTTTTATTAATTTTCGTCCTCTCTGTTCTGACTACTATGTCTAATCAGGACGGGCCCTAACGCTTAACATCAGTATTGGCCCTAACGTTTAACATCAGTATTGATTGTCTAGCTGTAATCTTAACTCCTTCCAATTTTCCCAATGGGCATTTGGTTTTTATAGATTTGACAGAAATTTTTCTTGGCTGATCATTAATTTCATTCTTTGATCAAAGCGAGCTTTAAAATTTGAACAAATAGCAGTAATTCTGCTGCTTTGCTCTCATATTTCTACTTTCAACGGAGGAGTGGAGGACCATCGGATACGACCCCAGTATTACCTATCTAACACAAAATATTTGAGCAAATATTTTACTCATTAAATTCTACAAAATGTGTCACATTTTTACGCGGTGCAGAGGAAATCCTCTATCTACAATAACTATTTCAGCATTAGAAGTTCGTTATGTAATATATGTATTTTTAGGTCGTTTTTGTTAAATGGCGCTAGTGTGTATAAGCTCGTATTGTAAATAAACTAGTCAAAACGAAATAAGGACCACTTTTGAAAACCCATTTATTTTTAATAAATTTTGAATAACCCTGGTAAAGTGTTTATTTCCATTTACAATATAAATTTTTTGTGCACACTTTATTTGTTTATCTATACTTATTATAAATGGAAATAGTCACTTTACCAGGGTTATTCAAAATTCAATGAAAACCTGCTCTTAAAAGTGGTCCTTATTTCGTTGTGAGTAGTATACTTGTAAACACCATTGTCGATTTTTTTCATTCAGCTTCATCTTTAGAACATCAACTAAGGGTCGATGGATATCTTGCAGTAATTGATCAATAGAGCTAGCTGTTCAGAATATAATATGGCTTTTTTAGTGATTATGCGCCTTGAGGGACTGTCCTTCAAGTCAATTCAAGTGACTTGAAAGCGAATAGAATATCTAACCCTCTTCGAAATTTGGAACATGAATATTTTTTTGATTCAACAGAGAAATAGATTTTTACAGTGGCGACAAGTACAGTGTCAGATTAGAAATAACATTTTCATGAATCTCTAGGATACCCAAAAAAGTGGCTACTATTATTGGCGAATTAATTATACCTACCTACATAATGGTATAAAAATATTCTAGTTATTAGATGCTTTATCTACTATCTGACCTAGAATATCTCACAGTATCGGCAATATAGTTATCTAAGGGGAATATTTTATGTCCATATCGTCATGTAATGTAAAAAGTTTGTTTTTAAGGGGACTTTTTTATATCGACATGTGAGTAAAAAGTTTGTAAATGTGGTTCGCATATACACCTTAACAATATTATAAGATGTATTTATTCAAAATACGACCCTGTGTACTATACAACAAGTTAAAGGTCCGTGCATTTCCGTCGATGGTCTTTTATTAGCCACCTGTCCATTTTTATTTGTGAAAAAAAATATGGCTGTATCCAAAGAACAGGTGTTTTAACGCCAAACGACAAGATTTCCAATGTTGTACGTACCCCTTCTAGACAAGGTGTAGATACATTTGTTTCACTGCAATATGGTGCGGCTAAGGGCTACTATCAAAACAATATTGCAAATTATAAATGCTGAATGTATGTTTCTTCAGAATATGATTTTATTTGAGATATTGAAAATATTTTCCGTTAACTTCCATATTAGAATAATAAAGTCTCATTTCAAACATTTTGTAATAATATTCTGGTATTTTGAGGGACTGATAAATATTCTGGTGCAGTTACATGAAATTTCCAATGTTCCAAGAAATCATTCTTTTAAGAATTCTGGTTAACAAAGTAAACCATATATGTTAAAAAATAATCTATATTCCAAATAAATGTTCGCTATGATGTTTCTACATTTCCGTATATTAGCAAAGTCAATTGCATTTTCAGACAGTCCTTAATATGCTTCGCCGTTCAAATTTCCTTTCGTATAAAAAAACGCCCAACTATAATATTGCTGAAAATTCCAGCCCAAGCCCTTAGTGTAACAGGATGTCGTGTGTGTCTTTCCAAATATAAAATATGTGTATTATCGATGCTGAATACCTCTTATTGTGGCGATCAACGTGACCATTTAGTGGCTCCATCCATCAGAAAACCAATTGTAAATTAAATTGTTTTTATTATTTAAATATTGATGCGAAATTCTAATTTCTGTTAATTGCTGAGTTTTATAAATATGGAACTTTCGATGTTTTAAAATTTTATGGAACATGGATAGGTATTTCTGGGGTTTGCCGCAAGAATTTGTAGGAATCATTTAGGTTAGAATTTTTATATTTTACTTTGAGGTTTGTTCAATAGATATACTTTCGGACAAGTACCACATTTTAATAAAAGTAAACTCCTGAATTGGATAGTTTGTTCCATCTAGATTTGTTATTTTTATTGACTTTACCTTAGTGATTGTTAGTTCTAAAAGCAGCCTTTATTTTGGTCGGATATATTTATATTATTGGATGATAGATAGGCTAAGTTAATTGTCATTCATCGGAAACGTAAAGACAATTGTTAAATTCGAAATAATTTATATCCAAGTAAACAAATATGGAATCTAAGATAATTTGTTTTATGATTATATTAACTTTATTTTTTTTTATAAGAGTGTGTTGATTAGTTCAATTACATTATTAGGTGAAATACTGGGGAGAACATATTTACCGTCATAAGATAATAATTTTGCATTTTTTGGAAATTCTACATTTTTAGTTTTGTCGATAAATTCTTACTTGTGAAGTTTTAATGCTAAATTTAGAAAAAAAATAACAATATTGTGGCAGAGATGTTTATCAATTTTTTAGAAATTTTTGTCGGCTTAATGTCATTTTATCGAAGAATAAATATTAGGTCAAGGTGCTTGAGTATTCATAGCATATTAGTTAATACTTTATAATTATTCCGTCTGAGGAAGACGTATGCTGAAACATGTTACGGCATCGAACAACAAAATTTTGGAAATCTAGAAACTTTTTCGTTCCCTTTTAAATTTTTAATAGGATAGTGAAGGTATCTTTAGGTAGATACACAGTCGGGTACGTATAAACTTACTCAAAAACTATTTATTTAGCTATTTATCAATTAAATGTTTGAAAGTGATATCTATCTATAGCAAAACGGTTCAATTGAAATCGTTAATTGTTTTTTATCGTTCGATCTGTTTCGAAAAGATGATAAGCCTGAAAGCGTAAGTCAAGAAGACGAAGCAAAACCAAAACCGCCGAAGTCGAAGAGTCAAAATCAGTGGTTTGATCAAGAAGACTGAAAATAAGCATTATAAGCAAGAAATAAAAAGCGAAATAAGCGGTGACCGGCATTTTAGTACATTCCGCTTCCCCTGGTACTTCTTAGCTCGGTCCCTGGTTCGACCGCGATGGCGGTACGGCGCGGCTGCTGGCTCTTGTTGCTGCGGCTTCAGTACCAGTGATCGACAATCCAATCCACATCCACTCCGTACCGCAGGCCAGAGCTAGATGCCCTTGACTCGCACCGTCCACTGACCTGCGATGCTTGCCATTTCTTTCTTACTCGAGCTCGAGCGCTGGCTACGTTCCTGCTTTTGCACTCCATCCGAAAACTATATCGTCAATCAAATTAAATCGAACCCGGTACTGTTTCGTTAATAACGCATCGTTAATTTATTTTAGGAGGGCCAGCAACGTGGTTAAAAGAAAGAAGAAAACACCGCTACGGGAATAGAATAAGCCACGGATGTAGTTCTTGTTCTGCTCCGGTGTTACCTCGAATCGAATAACAATCAAATTGCCGTGAAATGGTTTAGTTACTTCACCCGATCATTGTTCAAGACAATGCAACATTAATTTCTGCGAATCCGCAACTTTTTTGTTTTCTTCCAATTTTTTTTTTATGTCGTCACCCTGGTTCGCGATTCGCGATCTGATCCGGTTAAAGTTTTGCTAGTCTTCGTCGAGTTCCTAATAGTGTTTATGTGATATAATTTTTATTGTTTCTCTTCAACGTGATATTTGCAAATATTTAAGGTAAGATTTTCTCAACAATATTTATTTTGAAAATTGGCAAATGTACTTTTTTATAGTTTTATAAATTCACAAAGAAATTTTCTCTTTGTTTACTCCTCTCTTTCAAATAGCGTATTGCTTCAAATTGCGTTTTTTACACTAAAATCGAAGCATAAAAAGTGAGTATAGGAACTTGCAGGTTCATATTTGCTGTTTTTTTTTTTCTTACCGATAAAACTTTTTTGTATGTCTAAAATCTTTTACTCTTCAACTTCTTCTTTTCTAATAGTTTAGTTGGAGCTCCATAATAAATACCTGGTTTTTCCTCTCAAATAAATTATTATGAATCTCCAAAAATTGCCTTTTACAACAAAATATTTCATATTCCATCGAACAGGTATAGAGTTGGTATATAGGTACTCTTTTTCATATTTATAGGAACTGTTTATGAATAAATTTTTTTGTGTAATAATCATCGAGGTTATAATCAAGAAATAATTATAATAAAATTTACGTAAAACGCAGTACCTAAGACGTTGTGTTTCCAATTTTTTTTTATTATCTAGATTAGGGCAGCAATGGTATATTTTTAAATACATTACCACCCTGGCTTGGAACCAAACCTACTAGAATGTTATTTACCTAGTTTAAGCGCGACGGCAAACCCATTATCGACGAAATTATTATGCAAAAGGGTAATTTTATATTATAATACTTAATTGATTGTCACGTTCACATTTTGCTATTTTCAATTACCAACAATGTGTGTGTGTGTGGTATCGAAATTTGAATAAACAAAACAAACGGGATTTTAGAAAATGAATTTTATAATGTTAAAGTATTGGTATGTAGACGATGGAAAGTGTTTTTCAGGAATGCAAGCTTTTTCAGTTTTTTCTCGTCGCATAATTTAATTTTCCGGAGAGTGTTTTAAATACTGTCATGGATTACGCGGATCTATTAAAAGCTCATATTAAGGACTAACAATAGCAGGTTTTCTTGGACCACTTGACTTAACAAAATTCACTTATCAGTTTTACTCAAGTTTATACAACAATAATTATTTTCTTATTTATATTCTCCGACTCACATACTAGGTGCTTTTATACAAAAACATTCCATCCAAGACTCCTCTAGAAACACTTGTTCACACAGAATCGAATTTCTGAATATTCGCGCTCGGGTCTACATCGTAAACAATCTCGGCACCGATACAATTTCCTAATATTGCCTCTTTCTCAAATCAGATCGCCTCGATCTGACCATTCTCGTGATTTTCACCCCATTAAGACACACCACTTTTCTGACTCTTCTACGTCTATATCTTCCTCTCAAATCCATAATGATTTCATCCATTATTTTCCATTCAGGGTACTAAGCAGTAAGTACCATGTCTTTATTGGGAGTAATCTCCTCTAGAACTATGTTTTTGGGCCATACTTCTTATCATGGACTGACGTCACGTGGGCATAAATAATAGACACCAGTATTCCTAACCGTAGGTATCTGGTAAGCGTCTGTAAGGATAATACCGACCTTCTGGATCTGCAATACCCCATTTTAACTTTTCTTTTTTCTTTCCTGTTTTTATTTCTTCGCTCGCCGGAGCTTTCTTTTCTCCATTTTGTTAATTTGTTGGCGATGTATCGCCGGTTTCATTTGGGTTCAAAAATGGTTTGATGTCATAATATTCTAATTGATCACTCTTCTTAGCTGTTTATAGCTCCTTTCTTGATTAGTTTCGAATCGAAGACTTTCTTTCACGCTGATCAATTCTCAAGCAGTGCTTGCCTAAGACTGGACATAGTTATCTGATTTGTTTTGCAGTTTACCAGAACGATGTTTGATTTGAAAATCGTAATGTTGCAACTTCTCATTCGAATAAGGCTGAGAGTCATCAGAAGGGGAACGAGATATCAGAATACTACATTCTCGTTTAAAATGATGTCCTCTTCTATTGTCCGTCGTTTTCAATCTGACACTTTCCGTATGAGGAGCGGGGGGGGGGGGGGGGAAGTATATGGCAAAAACAGGTGGGACGTCAGGTGACCATTGGCATTCTGATGTAGGGTGCCACCAGCTCACATTCCTTCGGAGTATCAGATTAAAATCGACGGACTTTACAGCAGCGGTTACATTCGGTGTCCCATTTCAAATTCCCCTGGGATGGACGAGAGTCACCAAAAGAGAACCAGGGCTGGGTAACGAATATAGACATTTTCTCTACCTATATTGACGTCTCCTCTCTATTGATTTCCACAAGAGAGAAAAAGACAGCAAGTGCCATCGCGGCATAGGGATAACGATCTTTATCCTTTACAGAGTTCCAGCCCTGATCTCAGCCGTACTTACCAGTCACGCCTAAAATTTCCTGTATGTCCGCAGCGAAAACACTCGGTGCCCCGTGCTTTGTTAGAAACAACCGTTTGTATATCTTTCAGAAGTTCCTTTATTATTGTGTCTAAAATTTCTCAAATTGATTCTCCTGCTTCTTGCTTCTTGGCCCTTGCATTGATATAGCTCTGGTATTTGGTTCGTATGTATATCTTATAGCTGAAAAATAGATGAAATTTTCAGTCGTTAGCTGTTCTTGCATCATCGGTTAAAGACGAAACTGCGACATTTCATGATCGTAAGTCACATTTTAACTTTTAAACACTAGCGTCATTAGCTGACCCAGCGAACTTCGTACCGCCTCTGAATTATTAAATACCTATCAAATGTTGTGTTAACGTATCTAGTAGCTGAATTAAATTCAGTTTTTTTCGATGGTGAATTTCTCCTTGGTTGAAGAAAATTAATGTTTACTCTCTGGATCAGAAATCACCTAAAATTAAAATTTTACATCATCGCTTTTTAGGCACCTTGTGGCACTGACGCTTTAACCTTTCTCTGGCCCGTAGGTCAATTATTTGGTATGGCCTTTCATGAGTGATTGTTCTTTTTTATAGGGTTTCATAAAATCACTCAGACGATTTCAAACTACCTGGCAGAATATGAAGACAAAAAATGTTGTATTCGGTAAAATCAAAAGGTAATGTCTGCCCAGCGACTCTGTGTCTACGGGGCAACGCTAAGGGGAATACAGTTGTAAAAAAAAATGGCTGATTTCATTCATAAAATACCCAGCTGCGTGCGGAACTTTTTCGAAATGTTATTGTATTGCAACTCGTACACGAAAATCGACAATGACCAAACCGCCGCCACTGGATATTTCAATATAAATCGATATTCCAAGATGGGAGGATAAAATGACAAGAGCCCTGGCCAATAGCGTGACTTAAGGTGACGTTAGCCCGCTGACAATTGCATGGTTGCCCGTGGCAATGGCAATCCTGCCAAAAACTCCACCAATCAGGTTCATCCAGGCCGGATCCTTGCCAAATTGTCAAAAGCTGATGGATTATTTAGGAAATGTTTATTTTTTACAATAGACAAAATTGAAGAAATCAGTTATTAAAATAAGCATAGATCTAACAACCACATTGAAATATTTAGCGTTTTATTGTTATCTACATTTTGTTATTAAAAAATGGATTTTCAAAAGAACTATACTTCATGCCTAGTATTCTCGCTTTTTTATAATTAAACGTGGCAACATCGCACATTTACGTCCGAATTCCTTTCGTAGACTCAGATCCGCTGGGCAAACAATAGTACAAAATGATGGAACGAGAATGGTCACAAAACATGCTATATGGTCGGAATGTCCTAAAAAAAAATGATGACATTGAGCTCCCAGCCTACCAATCACCACATATAGATGCTGATAGGGACTAAGTGTTATACTCATGGGTGCTTCGGGAGAACAGCTGCATGGCTTGGTATCAAATTCATTAGCGAGGAAAAGATGCATAACGGGTTGCAACTCTAAGGAAAATTCGTACCACGTTGCCTGTGCATGTCCTACAAGCTCAACAACAACAAGGCACGACTTCGTGGTACACTGGACCCTTAAGACACTGCTCAAGTCCCTGGACGCTCCAGAATAAGCTCAAAGAAACTTACAATTTGGCAAAGCAGCGCAAACACTAACAGGTTCCTGCTGTAGTCGTTGCCAGTTGCCACGTGCCCGTGCTGCGCTAATGACGCGACGGCGATTCAGCGCAGCTTGGTGACTCTGTGGCGTGTGCCAGATTGATGCATGATAGAGCGAGCGGAGCGATTCCAGAGCATCGTGACGTCAGGCAGTGCACTCTAGCCAAACCAAAAACCAATGTGAATTATAAGAATTAAAGAGTATTGAAATATGCTAGTCCTGCTATTAAAGAAGTCGATGTTTTTAGTATAGTGGGCTTTTATATTTTATATTATAAATTGAAGGGCAGCAGTTGGCCTTCATTCTCTAGTGGCCCGTAGGACATGACCTAATTGTCCTAACGGATAAAGTGTCCCTGCCTTGTGGGCATTATTCTTGTAAAGTGTACCACCAAATAAATAAACTCAGTCACAGGAATGTTCAGAGAATGTAAAGAAAACAAAAAAAATCATCTGAATCGTCAATAACCAATGATTCAAAAATTCATATTAATTCACACAACACAGGATCAAATGTAAACAAAATAATGTCGGCCTGCACTGCCATATTGAATCACGTGATTTGGACTGCCTAAGAAAATAACATAAACATAACCTATAACAATATTAGGCAGTTCTAATCAGCTGATAATTCAAGATGGCGATGCGGCACAAATGTAAACAAACCATTAAGGTTAAACATGCCTCCATATAAACACAGATATAAATGTGTATTTCACTTATTTCTACCTGTTTTAGAGTTTAATTTGATGAATTTTAATTTATTTCAATTTCCTTTAAAGGGGGTGTGACCCTAAAAAACGACTCAAGCTACTTAAATCAAGAAAAAAATTCTAAGATCTCTCGTGAAAACCGCAGTCCTGTATTCAAAATAGTCTCCGAGAAAATTCCTTGTGAAGATCAATAATTGTGCAAGAAATTGTGATGTCACAACCGCCGAAATCGCAGTCTTCTGGTCGTTCAGTCGTCAGTGAACCGTACCCTATACTTTGAGTGGTTGCAATTTGCTCTAGGAGATAATTATCTTTAGTTTTGGGGAATTCTTACACGTGTTAATACTGTTCCTGAAAATTCAGTGTGACGTCACAAAAGCCTAGTTGTAACTTTAAACCGCCCTAACTCGAAAACGGACCATCGTAGCAAGATGCGGTTTGAATATTTATTCTTAGATTTTTTTGCACTAAAACTTTCATTTTTGGGTCACACCCCCTTCAATGTTCGTAGTTACTTGGAATATTTATATATTAATAAAATACCTGGACATCAGGTACAAAACGGACCCCAAGAAACTGTGCCCCAAATAGGTAGAAAGGCCTAAATCTAAGTTACATCAAGATGATTTTCTTTACCTACGATCAGTTATTCGTGTGCTCCAGAACGGTAAGCAGTCTGAAACACATAGTTCATAAATATTTTTTGATAAAATGCAGAATGCTTATTGCTTATCTACAAAAGTTATTGCTGGAATCTCCTGATGTTGGGAAGAGGTAAAAATTTGTAGGTCACTTGTATTAAAAGCTTAAAAGATAATGGGCATATGAAACGTGCCTTATCAATCTTGGCATTTTTGAAAAATATAAATTGTGCCAGAGGCAAATGAATGTCAAAAACATAAATTACATGAACCACAACAACGCCAAAAATAAAAATTTCTATCAAAAAACGTTCTTTAAACTGATAAAAACACTTTAGAAATTCATAGAAAATACACAGTCTCTTAAGGTTATGTTTGCTATGCCGCAACGCCATTTTGAACGTCAAACATCAAACTGCCCTATTCACAAATTTGTACTACAGTGCAAATGGTATTACAACAGTGACTAAATAAGCCTTATATACAGTGGCGACAAGAGAGCTCCTGCCGCCATTTTGTGCGCTACCTCTTGCTGCTTCTAAATATAAATATATATTTTAATTAGGTAACGGCCCAATTAAGGACCGATTGAGAAGTGTTTTTATCTCTGCGGGACCATCCGTGGACGCGTTTCGCTGTATCACAGCTCTTCAGCACGGTTAGGTCCCGCAGAGAGAAAACACAACCCATTTTTGGTTCCTTCCCGGAACTGGGTTTGATACAAGTAAGATGAAGACAGAGTCTCCATCTATTTTCTGATCGGCACACTAAAAATTGCTACTAACAACCGTATAAACCAGTATTAAATTAGAGCAAATCGACTCGCAAAGGCATTCGCCACAACCGACTTAACTTCTGGTTGGCAACTAGAATAGCTATTCTCGCAATTGTGGCGAATGCCTTTGCGAGTCGATTTGCTCTAATTTAATACTGGTTTATACGGTTGTTAGTAGCAATTTTTAGTGTGCCGATCAGAAAATAGATGGAGACTCTGTCTTCATCTTACTTGTATAAATATATATAGCTGTATGCAACATCCTCTTTTTACTTAAAAGCGCTTTTTAAAACTGGTACTTATAAAATTTTGTATGGCTTAGAATACACATTTTTAAAAGTTACCGGTTTTAAAAAGCGCTTTTTAGTTAAAAGAGGATGTTGCATACAGCTGATAGGATTTAAATGGACATCCATCATAAAAAAATTGAAAACAACGTATTTGATGTACCTCATAATAGCCATCAAATACGTTGTTTTAAATTTTTTATGATATATGTCCATTTAAATCCTATATATTCATATTTAGAAGTAGCAAGAGGTAGGGCACAAAATGGCGGCGTTTTCCATATGAATATATAGGACTTTAGAGA
This sequence comes from Ceutorhynchus assimilis, assembly GCA_917834065.1. NCBI lineage: Eukaryota > Metazoa > Arthropoda > Insecta > Coleoptera > Curculionidae > Ceutorhynchus > Ceutorhynchus assimilis. The sequence goes on from OU892277.1 coordinate 10,703,617, forward strand.
ACCAATCAAAAATAAGACAGCAATTGTCGCCACTGTGAATGGTATGTAATGAAAGAAAAGGACCGCGCAATCTGACGCTAGAAGAAATATACAGGGTGTCCACTTAGTGCGATATCGGACGATATCTCCTTACAGGGTGATGCAAGAAAAAAAAAATTAAATTACAAAGTTGTTTGATACTCTAATATGCATTAGTTAAAAATATTTTTGAATATACAGGGTGCTCCGTTTATGGAGTATGCGACAGAACTTTGTTATTTCAAATGGAACACCTTGTATGTAATTGAATATTTGGATTCTACGTAAAATTCTGAGCAGATTTCGTGTCCAGATCCATGATTAAAAATTCCAGTTAAATTTAATCTCCGGTTAAATTCAAAGTTGGTGTCAAATGATAGTTTATGAAAATCTAAGATAGGAATGTAAAATCGGTTTTCGTCTAAATTAACCGTTTAGGTTTTACAGCCTGTCAAAGTTGCAAAAAGACAATTTTCAACTGTCAATATTTCCAAAACAGTTGAACTTAGGTATAGGGTATATTACGTGAAATCTGCTCAGAATTTTACGTAGGATCCAAATATGCAATCACATACAGGGTGTTCCATTTGAAATAACAAAGTTCTGTCGCATACTCCATAAACGGAGTACCCTGTATATTCAAAAATATTTTCAATTAATGCATATTAGAGTATAAAAGAACTTTGTAATTTAAACTTTTTTCTTGCGTCACCCTATAAGGAGATATCGTCCGATATCGCACGAAGTAGACACCCTGTATATAATAATAGCCCTTTCGACTTTTGCCTCAAAACTGCTAAGATTGATAAAAACTGATCCGAAACGGATTCACGTGTTCGACTTGCGCAATAAATGCTCTCAAATCTCGCACGGAGCGCAATTCCTTGCTCCGTCAAATTCGATAGATTAATGATTGATCAAAACAAAACAATTTAAAGTACGTTCGGCTATTGATTTCAAAGAGGGTGCCCTCGCTTGGATCATAATCGCTCTCGGAGCATTTTTGCAGAGATCTGTGACGTCACCGCCCAAATAGAGAGCGCTCTGGGAGCAATAAAGCCGAAAATTCTATAAGATAATATTGTTACGTCGGTTGAATGCGCAAACAAAAATAAGTTGGGTTATGTAGTGGTGAGAAGCAAAAAAATAAAATAAAATTTTGGGGGTGGACCACCCTTATCACTTAGGGGTATTAAATATAGCTTAAGACCTATTCTCAGACCTACCGAATATACATATAAAATTTCATGAAAATCGGTAAAGCCGTTTCGGAAGACGAAGGTAACTAAAACTGTGACATGAGAATTTTATATATTTATTAGATTATCTATTTCTTGACGGAAAGTTCCAACTTCCTGGCGAACAGTTCCAATTTCCTGACAAACACTCCCAACTTCTTTAGGGACTTCTCGACGTAAGTAGGTAGTTCTTTTGCATTCCTGAATTTCTTATCTTGCCTTCCAAGGATTTTCTCGAGTTTGGTTTGCTCCTCAGATATTACATTTGGAATCCATTCTTGCTGTCGGGTCTTTTTTTTATTATTTTCTTTTGCTATCTCCGAGCTTCCTCTTCTTGTTTCTTCTCCAATATTTTTTATGACGTCCACCAACATTTCATTGAAATACCTGCCTATAAAGTTTTGTGGCGTCAAAATTTCCATACCTTGTCTACTTCTTAGACAGAACATTAGAAAAAATACTCGTTTTTTGGTATCAAATAAGTTTTAGAAATAATGTCTACATATTTCGTTAATAAATTCCATTCCAGTATAAGTACTCTAAAATTGTTCGAATATTTTCGTCATTATTCCTGGACCCAATAAAAGTTGTATCTGTATACGAACAAATTTCATTTTTAGGACAAATTAAAATTTGACAATTTCAGTATTTGAATTTTTCTCCCTACATTAATTTTAGGCTTGTGTGTTTGACGGATAATTCCAATCAATACCGTATTCAAGTCTCAAATATCAATCAGATAATAGATAGATAATTCGACAATTTCCGCGTAATTATTGGACACAAGCACAAATTACTATCAAGGGAAGATACAGGCAAACTTGCATGGCTTATCATGGAATAAATTTATTACGTGTATGGGATTAAAATCAGTGAGTTTGAAAGGGTGGTACCCAGAGTTATCTTGCAAGGAATAGGATTTTCGTTTTGCAGATTCATCATATTTACACAGGATGTTTGTCTCACCTTAGTGACAGGAAAAGTGCTTTATCATATAAAAATTTATTATCTGTCCATGACACATTTCCGTGTTTATTATATAGTGTCACATTAACAATACCTAATTGCTTTGAACTCGGCAATTTTATTAGTAACTCTAAAACCTAAACAAATTTTTAGTTTTTATTATTATACGTATGTGAATATATAAAGGGCTAAACCAATTTCTCATTTTTGCTAGAAACTTTCTCTATCATGTGATATATATTTTCCGTACTTCATCGGACTTTCTTTGGGCTTTCTCCTACTTCCTCGGATTTTGTCAATAATTCATAATACTTCCTCCAAATTAGAATAATTTTTCGTTTGTTCTAAAATTTAAATACAGTATCCGCCAAAATAAACAGTACTGAACATATAAATTATATAATTTATTAATTTGAATCATGCGTATATGTTCAAAAAATACATCATATCGACGCAAAAAAGCTTCATAACGATTCTGCAAATCATTGAAAATATTTATTAGGAGTGGTTGCTGAATTTTTTCTGAGACTCGTTTCAAACTTGAGCCTTTTCTCCTTCCAAATCCGTATGACCGGAAATAATGCTCTACTAAGAAAACTGTTTCTTAAGTTGAAAGATACATAATGACGAAGATTTTAACCTTAACATAATGTCAACCTCATAACTAATGCCAAGTAAGCGAAATATGATAAATGCAACTTGCGTGCGCAATTACTCAGAGCTCTAGATTTCGGTACTGTTTATTTTGGCGGATACCGTATTTAAGAACATTTCTTTCCTCGTATTTCTCCAGATATATACAAACCTTCTCAAAATTATTTCTACAATTTCTTCGGTGGCGGTTGGAGATTAAGCTTCCCCGGTGATTTCTTCTTCATCGGTCATTTATAGGTACTTAGTTTTATTATTTCAAAACAATTTCAACTATTGCATCATATCGAAAATTAATTTAGCAAAAGATATATTAGATACCTATTACTAAACAAATATTTGCATTGATACATATATCTTTCCGTATTTTTGTATTCGTAATTCATCGATTGGATCTATTCCATTATGATAGTCATTTGCACTTGAATTTCTATAAAAAATTACAAGCCTAGTCAAATGCATTGTTGATTTGCACAAAACAGTCAATTAAAATGCTTTAAATGGTTTGTGATTTATGTTGGAACAGCTTTAGTTATACAAGTGCTTACTTTATGAGCGAACCTAGTTAATTTTGTTAAATACCGTCCTTGAAAAAAAATGACGTCCTCAATGATTAATTAAATTTGTCCAAAAATCAAACCAAGCTAAAATTACGAAATCAAGAACTAAAATGCAGAGAACCAAATCTAGTTTTAAGCAATTAGGGATTTAACATTTTGCAAACTCAGTTGATCACCTTCAACGATTTACACTGTCTTACATTTAATCCAATGTGGGCGGTGTACCACGACTTCTTGCAGTTTATATGCACAGCTTATTTTTGCAGATGTTCTTTATATTTAGGTTAGCCATTTTCGATACAAAACTTTCAATTTAACAACAATAATTATTATTTTCATGATTATGGTATAGAATTAACTATCAGCACCGAAAGGTTTCAAAAATAAACATTGAAAGTGTAATTTATAACACCATAAAAATTCCAATGACATAACAAAAAGGTCTAAGAGAAAGCTTGCGAAGCCAATATTTGAGTACCTACATAAAAAATGTCTTAAATATAATTACATTTTTGCAGTCAAAAAAAGTAAATTTATCTTATTAATGTTAATTTTGAACAATTCTTTATCCTAGAAAACAAGGTTTCATAAATTTCATAGATTCTTCATTGTATAACTTTCTTTGTAACATTATGAGTATTTGGTATAAAAGTATAAGTTCGATAGGTATGGTCTCAGTAATCCATATTTTACGTATTAGGATGTTAGTTTGGAAACTTAGTGTGGGGCCTCTCTGCTTAAAAAAATCAGCAGTAATGCCGTCAGCACCAGCTGACTTATTGTTCTTTAGTTGTCTGATTGCCTTTTCAACCTCCTCTTATTTTATTGGTTTCTGTGGAATTTCGTTGAACATGTCATTATTGATTTGTGATTGTCTGTCAAGTAGTAGTACCTGGAAGTGTTCCTTCCAACGAGAATTATTGGAAGAATAACTGTTTTCAAGCAGTTTGCTACCATCTTTGGATCGTAGGATTGAGTCCTTGAGTTGGTTGTTCTGTATACCATCTTAAAGAAGGCCCTGCTGCTATTGGATTTAGATATGTTGTATTTCGTTTGATTTTGTTATCCACCATTGTTTCTTTAATGTTCGCGTTTACCTTTGAACTTCTGCTTTTGCTAGTCGGTATTTCCTTTTTCTTACAGCCGGGGTAGCGTTTCCATGCATTATGCGCTTTTTTTTCTTTCCATAAGGTCTTGAACTTCAGTGTTGTTCCCATCAAACCAGTCTTGATGTTTCTTTTGTATGTCCTTTTTTTTAAAACAATTATTCAAAATATTTCCAATGCTTTCCGGGTAGGTAGGTACCTACTCTAACGGAAGTTTCTGGCTTAGAGAGGCATGGAAGTTTGTCCTGATATGATCGTCTTGAAGGCGCTCTATGTGTTAAATTTGCGTTTGAGCTGCTTTTCGTGGGATGCGCAAGTTCATTCTGACCCGTATCAGCCGATGGTCAGTCCAGCAGACAAAAACAGCTCCTAAAACGTCTATTTTGCTTGATTTTGATTACATATACCTGCAGACGTTACATAGAAACCCTTGTGGGTGCGATATTTTACAAGATGTTTCACAATTTCCCCCAATTACATATACTTACAGTTTTTTACAATTCGTTAAGTGCCGTCCAGTTACTCCAGTTAACCAACAGTAATTTGGTAAACTGATATTTTACAAAATACAGTGTTGAATCAAATTTATGTCCTGGTTCCGTGTTACTCTACACGACAATGTGTAATTTCTTACACCACTCACATTAAATGAACACCAAAAATTTTTGTTTAAATTTAGGTACACGATAGACGAACGTTTATACACCCAATAGTGTGTTGGGTCAAACCCTCTGTCCTCTATACCTTCTTTTGTGTGACTGTGATCAGTTCCAAGCGTGCTGATGGGGTGGTTGATGATCGTTTGTCGCTGTCTACAAAAAAAATCATTTGAACCAAAAACCAAAGAGTTACGCCATGGATGAACAGTTTTTTTAATGTGTTTTATATGATTTTTGGAGTAGTCGCACATTTTCACGTCTATTCTTGTTGAAAATATTTGATCCGAGAGCTATTTTTATTAAGCTAAACTAATTAGGGATAAAATATTAAAATAAAATAAAATAAAATTAACTATCGAAATATCAAATATTTTCAATAGACTAGTAAATAATGCGACTTTTCAAAAAATCATACAAAAAACAGGGTGTTCCATTTAAAAAACAGTTCATCCATGGCGTAACTATGTATTTGGCTCAAATTATTTCTTGGTATTATGGTCGTCGGTGTAGTGGTGGGAAAATATCGAATTCAAAAACTATCGATAGTTTGATAGTAGTGGTTGATTAACTATCGATATATCGATAGTACTATCGGTTTAAAAGTATAACCGAACTGAAATAAAAATTGAAGATTCTAATAGTATTTGTACAAAAATAATTATTCAACTACAACGCTTCAAGGAAGCAACCATTTATTTTGATTAAACAACATATTTATATTTTTAGATTTAGGCCCGGGTTACCCAAGTCCTTAATTCTTAATTTTTGTTCTTAATTCTTAATCCTCAAAAACACCAATGTTAAATAAATTGAACTTTTTAAGATTTAAGAATTAAGGACAAATATTAAGAATTCAGGAATTGGGTAACTCCGGCCTAAAGTTTGGTTCTTTTAACTGTCAAAATATTACCAGCCTTCGAGAAAACCTTTCCAAAATGGCGCGAAATGGAAGCGCCCCCCATATGCTCTCCCCTACGTCGGCTATTTTTCATTCCGTTACTCCTGTCAGAATTCAGCATCACGGTACAGATTCTCGACCTGTCACCACTCCTAGTCAGTAAGCGCTTTCTTTTATTCACTGATGGCTCCATCGATGACCTGTCTATCTTTGTCTAGTTCATAGAAAATCGGAATGGCTGTCTCATAATGCTTTCAACAGATGGATCCATCGATGAATAAAAGAATTCGCCCAGTGTTACCAATTTAATAATACAAAATTCGATAGTATTCGATAGTCTAGGGAAAATTATCGATAGTTCGATATTTTTAATTCCGCAGCGAACTATCGATATATCGATAGTTTCCCACCTCTAGGTGGAACCCTGTACATTAACACGATTCGGTGTATTCTATTTAACACTTTTTTGTGTAAATCTTACACGCATATTCAAAAATACGTACACTGTTGCGTGTATATTTAACATAACTTAGTGTAAAAGTTACATGATATGGTGTATTATATTTAACACCGTTTTGTGTAAATTGTTCACTCAAAAACTACAAATTTTCCAAAAACCTTGGTATGAAATCTACACAAACTGGTGTGGCCTTATATAGACCACTTTTCGTGTAAAATTTTACATGATTTTTTTTTACTGTGCAAATTTATTTGAAACCCAGTTTGGCTCTGAATATATTTTTTTTAATTTGACGGATTTTTGTGAAATTTTGTGTGAATATTAAGGGGGCCTTTCCCCAATTGTAGAAAAAATATGTAATCAAAATGTAGAGGGGAGCCAAGTAAGAAGCAGTATTACTAATCATTGCCTTTGGGGCTGTTGTTTCATAGCCTATTGTCCGATATTTTCTTAATATTTGCAAATAATTTATGTAAGTTTGGTAGAGAGTAAAGAGTAAAAAATTTAATTTTGTAACAGCCCCAAAGGCATCAATGTTTGAAAATACTTTTTACTTGGCTCCCCCTGTACATTTTGATTAGATATTTTTTCTATAATTAAGGAAAGGCCCCCCCTTATATTTACACAATCCGCCAATTTAAAAAAAATTATTCAGAGCCAAATTGGGTTCCAAATAAATTTTGCCCACAGTGTAGTATCCTTAAGTACCTACTTTCCTGAAAATCGACAAATTTACATTTTAACTGACTTTGTGGTATTTCAAACGGAACAAATCTAGTTTTGCTGCACAGGATAAATGTGTTGACCCACGTGGGGAATCAATATTAGTTTTTTTTGCATATTTGGTCTTTGTGTCGATAATATTTTTGTTTTTAATTTTTTTTAAAAGTTTTCAACCTTACTGAATGTTGTGCATATTGGTATTCCTTTGGTTCAATTTTATTAATAATTTACCTCAAGTGGACTGATAAAGTTTTATTTACAACTGGCTGGATGATTGATTGATATGGAAAAAATAGAAATTTCGCATTAAGGGTACCTACCTACTAAAATTACATTATTTTTTATAATCTAATCTGGTTGGTTGATATCGTTTTGTTATCATGGTAACGGAGGGTTATCAGCAAATTGATCTCACAAATTACGAAACTTATCTGCCTAGAACCAAATTACCAATGTGTGTAACTACAGAGAAAAAAGTTGACTTACAGACACTTACAATAATTTTCAATTAAATTTGGTAAATACGTTTAACAAACATTCCCTCTTAACTCATCGTCATTATTTATTTTAATCCTTGGGTGATTCAGTTTTTGTTCAAAATTAAAATGATTCTGTCAATACCTAAACAAATATGAGTGAATAAACATCTTTCATATTGATAATAAATTAAATATATTATTAGTCACGGATTAGTCAATTTAAAAAAATTCTAAACTTTGATTATCCTTATAATCGGTATCTCCTTATTCTGGACTTTGTTCAGTTGAAAATTTTATACCAGTCACACGCAGTCTGGCGGTCTTGCAAAATTTCTTGAGTTGCGAAGTCATGAGGACGCAACCGTGTTGTTGATGTTGAATTTGGATTCTAGTGTGTTGTGACTTTTTACTTTAGGATTATTTTATTCAACGCTTATACTATTTGTAAGTATGTTTAGTTTTTGCAAGTTGTTATTTAAAAAAGTTGAATGTTTAAGTCATGCGATAGTGATTTTTTATCTGATAATATAAGTATTTTGGGGATAATGCGATGTCAAACAAAATATTACTTGCAGTACCGGCGAAGTGATTTTTGTTGCCAGTTGTGGTTTATTGAAGTTGTAATGTGAGTTGTTAATCAGGTACTTCCCTCACTAACTACATATAAATTTTGCAAAAACTTTTATTATTTATAGAGATAAGACCTTTTTATCGGCTCTTGTCAACAACCAGATATTTTTAGATGCACATACCTATATTGTTTCTACAAAAAATAACAACTTAATTTATAGTTGAAAATAATTATTAGGTAGTGTTATAGTTATTTTTTAATTTCCTTTCATTCCTTTTCAAATCAAGATTCTCAATAAATAATACCTTACCATATTTCCTGCTTGAGCATCAAAAATATTGTGAGTTCTTTTTCAATAATTATGGCTATAGGCCAGGGCAGTTAGCTGAAAAATGGCCTTTAGGAGAAGTTTTTGCAATCAAGCTGATTTAGTACCCATCAATAGTACTCTGTAAAAAAAAGTTACACCTCCTAGGAGGCTTGCTTTTTCCGCCATGATGAATTGAAGATGGCGGCTGGTGCTATTCTTGAAAAAAATCGTAACTTTCTTATTTATTAACTGATTTTCGTCAAGTAAAAAAAAAAACCTTTGTTTTGGACTAAAGAATGAGATGAAATTATAAAACCATTATGACAGGTAGTATTTCTGTCAAAAAAAAAATTGAATTGGTTTTCTTCAATTTTCTCTGAACCGTAGCTGTAAACTTTGACCGTAGGTACTTCTGAGCAAAAAAATTTTGAAACAGTTTATGAGTTTGTCATAGGTTGAGTAGTTGGAAGTAGGGAGATATAGTCGAAAATAACTTAAGAATCCAAAACAAATAAACTTATGCAGGATGTGAAAACTTTATTTTTTGGCTCGATTGACATAATAACAGTTGCCTTTGGTTTTAGCTAACAAATATTTTTTTTCTACTACCGCGCGTGAAGTACTTGCTTTACGCACTGTTCAAAAGACGTGAAAATAGATTTCACGCACTATTGCGTAAAGTAATTGACAACAGTAAAAAAATTTATTAAGGGCGGGTATTATAAAACTATTTTGACAGATAACTAAAAGTCAACGTCTGGAATTACCACGAGAAGTAAAGTCATTCGAGAAGTTAACTTTTAGTTATTCTGTTAAAATAGTTTTATAATACCTGCCCTAAATTGTATTAGTTTCTGCGCAAAAATGAAATAAATTCAAATGTATGGCTTTATATTGTCGGTACTAGAGTTTTTTTTGGTATTAAACCAAAAGCAGATGTCTAAAGTGAACCTTTTTTCACAAATGTATGAAAAAAGAAGCTTTACACACCTGTTGCATAATTTTTTTTTTTTCTACTACCAACAATATTGTAAGCGGGCGATATAGATCAACGCTCGAATGCCATAAATTTGAAAAAAAACATACCACAACTTTACGCCCTAGTGTCTAAAGTAATAAGTAACTTAGTTCACAACCTAAGATGTGAAGTAAAATCACATTTCTAATGCAGAAAAAGGGCAGTAAACGCTTCTATAACATAAAATTTTATACTTGTGGGTATTTATGCATTTTTGCGAAGAACCTAAATTTAGTAAACTTTTTTGTTGTTGTGAATCACTTTACGCAATAGTGTGTGAAATCTAATTCAACGTTTGAACAGTGCGTAAAGTAAGTACTTAGTACTTTACGTAAAGCAGTAAAACCAAAGGCAACTGTTTTGATGTCAATCGAGTCAAAATATGTATTTTTTGTAACAAGTAGGTAGGTACTTAAAAAACTAATATTTTAGGTACGTGAAGCAAACAATACTTTTTTGTAATAGCTCAAAGATGTGAAGTGAATGTGACATTAAAAATTCTGAACTGATTATGCATTGGCAGGTGCGACAGGTACATGCAAACTGACAAGGTTGCTATGACGACTTTTAGAAACTAGGCCGAAAATGAAGCATTTTACGCTGTAGGCCGAAAATGAAGATTTACGGACTAGGCCGGAAATGAAGCAATTTACGGACTGAAATGAGTCCAAAAAACAGCTATTTTTGGGGCGTATACAAAAAATAGAGTTTTCACATCCTGCATAAGTTTTTTTTTTGGATTCTCAAGTTCTTTTCGCCTACATCTCGCGAATTACTCAACCTATCACAAACTCAAAAACTGTTTCAAAATCAGAGAAAAAAGCGCATATTTTTTAATTTTTTTTACTAAGAAGTACCTACCGTTCAGAAAAAATTGAAGAGAACAAATTCAATTTCTATTCTTATTTTTTATTTTTTTGACAGAAATACAACCTGTCAAAATAATTTTATATTTTCATTTTATTCTTTATTCAAAAATAAAAGTATTTTTTTTACTTGACGGAAATCGGTTAATAAATAAAAAAGTTAGGATTTTTTTCAAGAATAGCACCAGCCGCCATCTTTAATTCATCATGGCGGAAAAAGCAAGCCTCCTAGGAGGTGTAACTTTTTTTTACAGACTACTATTGATGGTTACTATCATCTGTGAAAAAATCAGCTTGATTGCAAAAACTTCTCCTATTTTTGCTAACTGCCCTGGCCTACTATGGGCATTGAGGCGACCACAAGAAATCTAACCGATCAAATTACACAATAAAAAGTATATTTAAAAATATTAGTCAATTTGTTCTTTTTTTAACTGGCAACAAGATAACTAAATTATAGTACCGTAATGGTAGCAGAGAATTATGGCACTTCCAAATAGTGCCGGTCACTAATAAAAATTTGTCGATTTTAATTTTTTTCTATCGTATTTGAACCGTCTTTCACTATTTCTAGACGACATCGTACTCAGGATTCTACTAGAAGTCTTCTTTTCTCAAATACAATAAAATTCCCATATTAGACGTGCTCTAGACGTAAACAACTGAAATCTTAGAATTCTGGCCGGGTTCTCGATGCAATTTCGTAATAGTATCTACGTAATGTACAAGTGTAATACAATATTTCTCCTATTCTATGTTTTTTTTTTTATGCTAATTTACCTGTATGGAAATATGAGAGCGTTTCGCAATTCCGGTCTTTTTAGTAGACTTTTTCCTTAGTTTTTTGAGGTTTCGCGTAACTTTCAAGCTCAATATTTCTGAAACCAGGCCAAATATTGATTTTAGTGGAAAAAAATGTATATGGAAACCAGAGGTCGATATCTTGGTTCCAAAAATATTGAGTTTGAAAGTTAGGCAAAACTTTTCTTCTGATTGAAACCAATAATTGTCCAGCAGTTTATTTGACCCAACTTGGGTTGAGATAAATACGACAGGAACTAGCTTAAATAAAACTTGTAGAGTCCTTCACGAGTTTTTCTATGTTCGCTGTTGAATTGACTCGACCATTATTGGTTAATCCTCATTCTCGTGAAAAATGTGTCGTTCTTTTGGTAGTCAACTTTATCATGTTCTATCTCTCATAGTGATTCATCATCATAGGCCATCACTAGATACCGATTACTGAGTATGATTATCTTATATTCACTCACTCACTCTTCCTGTTGACTGTAGAGAATCTATCGTGGAACACGTGTTTCGGGCATGCGGACAAGTTGGTGCTTAATGATGAATGCTTCCATGCTAGTTGTTTTGATCTCGTCGTTTGATCGTCGGGCTTGCCATTTAATCCGTAGGATCCTTCTTGGGCATCGCTGGTGGTATTTTTCTTAGGCTTTTTATGTGTCTTCTGTAGATGGTCTACTTATGTTTCGCAGCCATATACAGTGAGGGGCAGGCTACTAGGTATATAGGATATAACTTGACGAATTTGCGGGCGTCCGCATGTGGCAAAATGACAAATATATTTAGTGCTAAAGGGTCATTTACATCCACTTAACTTAACTTGACGTACGGAAAATTAATAATAAAAAAAAGTTGAAGATCACATAGTTATTACATCCACTTAAAAATTAAGAAATTAACGTGACACACGGAAAAGTTGAACCAACTTAAGAAAATCCGTGCAATAAATAATAATTTCCATTTCTGTGCATATAATTTGACTTGACAGTTCAGGTTATAAGTGCGCATACGTCACGTAAGATAATTTACTTCATTGTTAACAGAGACCTTCTCAGTTTCGTACGTTAGTTATAATTTTCCGTACCTTAAGTTAAGTTAAGTGGATGTGAATGACCCTTAACTCATGACAACCAGGTAAAAACAAAACGTGAAAAGACCTGTCACTCAAAAAACTAAGGCTAAAGACACAATGGCTGAGATACGTTTTCGGATACGAGACTAGGCCCGTAACTATGCGGACTACGAAACCACCGTATCTATTCTGCGCGTGAGCAGATCGATGCGGAGACGGATACATATAAAAATGCAGGATAAGCAAGTAGACACTTTAAGCAGGTCCTGAATTTCAGACGTATCTAACGCAGGATAGATAGTAACTACGGTGGTCTCGTTGCGTTGCGTTGTCCGTATCGTTACGGGCCTAGACTCGTATCTGTATCCGAAAACGTATCTCAATCATTTGACACTATTGAGGGATCTACCTGTCAGTTATTACTAAAATAACTTCAACAACATAAACACAGTACTTATAGATAAAAATAAAACCTACAAACACAGCTACAAAATCAAAACAAAACTTTTTGTGGTTAAAAAACGTGTCATCCAAGGATACGATCGTTTACGTAATGTATGACCATGAAAGGACTTTTAGGCGGTCAACGTCAGTCGATGCGTTTACAGAAGCGGATACGGATACGTAGGAAAATTTAGGGTTTGCTTAAAGTGTCTAGTGTCTACATTGATAACCAACGCTTAGCTATCTACAGGCGTAAACTTAATTATAAATAAATAAAGCTTGACGAAATATCTGAAAGCATGGCGCAGACGCTACGTTTTGCACAACGTTTTGTCTGCATATAGTTAAACACGTTGCAGACAAAACGTTTTGATCAGTAAGCTGAACCGTAGCGTCTGGACCGTGCTTAAGTCTATCGTACTGAAGTAAACAAACGTCAAAGTTGTTGAACGAACGACAGTGACAGGGGTTCAAACGGCTGCGGACGGTGGTAAATTCGTCAAGTTGGATCCTATATACCTAGTAGCCTGCCCCTTACTGTATAAGTGGTATGTGTGGTATTACAACTGCATTGTAGACGCGAAGTTTGATCTCAGCGCTGATGTCGTGATTGTTGAAGACTCTCTGTAGAAGGCGTCTGAACCCCGCGCTAGCACGCCTCGAACGATGTTGGATTTCAGCCTCAATGGTTGCATCCGCTGACAGATGGCTTCCAAGGTATGGATAGTGTTCCACGTTCTGCACATAATGGTCATTTATAGTTATATTGGGGGCTTGGGGATTAGTGCCTGGTGCGGGTTGTACAGAATCTGCGTCTTGTTAAAATTAACCTCCAGGCCGATTCTCCTGTATGCCCGGTTGATTGCATTAATAATTGCCTGAAAATCTTCCTCGGTATTGGCCATCACGGCGTTATCATCAGCATATTGAAGTTCAATTATCGATGACGTCGATACTCTCGTCTTGGCTCGTAGTCTGTTAGTCTGTACAAGATTTCCACTCAAAGCAGGTGACTCTCGACAAGGTGAAGTATGAATCCTATAAATAGATAAAAATATACAATAACAAATAGATAAAGTGGGTGCGATAACACAGCTCTGTTTAACGCCTGTAGTTATTTGGAAAGATTTTTCTTGTCCATCGTTGCTTAGGACAGTTGCATTCATATTGTCACGGTGGCGACTCCGCCAGGGTGCACAGAATCAAATCTAAAATTTACTGCCTTATTCAGGAAAAGAGATTTTTGCATTCTTCGGGATTTTACAAGAATGGATTACGGATATATAAAGGCCGGCATTTTTTAGTAGTTTCAAGTTTAAGATTGGCTGTTATATGATTCAGGTAGTGAATATTGTAAGAGTTGTAAAGAGTTATGTTGTTTTACTTAATCATTGAAGTTATTAGTGTCAGAGTGTTAGTACCGTGGAATAAATTATTGTTGTGTTAATTGGACTTTGATTTTTGAATAAACGGACCCAAGGCTCTTGTCACGCACCCCAAAGCCATGACCATATTATCATGCAGCAGGCGAAGTATCTGGATGTACTTTCGCGGATACCAAACCTTTTCCAGTATCTTCCAAAGAGCTTCTCTGTTGACCGAATCAAATGCTTTCACTAAATCTATGAATGCCATGTATAGAGGGCGATTTGGTTCTCTTGCATTTGTCTTACACTAAAAATCATGTCAGCTGTACCTCGCTTGGGTCTAAAGCCACACTGTGTCTCTGGGAGGTTCTCTTCGGCAGTTGGGATTAGACGATTTGATAATATCCTTGCAAGTATCTTTCTTGCAACAGAAAGCAAATATATTCCTCTGTAGTTTCTACATTGAGCCTTGTCTACCTTTTTAAAAATGGCAAATATGGAGGCATCTTAAATTTCAGCAGGTATGTTCTCAGTAATCCAAATTTTACTTATAAGGATGTGGATGTGGGTTTGGGCACTTAGTGTGAAGTCTCCTTGTTTAAAGAATTCAGCAGAAATACCGTCAGTACCAGCTGACTCATTGTTCGTCAGTTGTCTGATTGCCTTTTCAACCTCCTCTAATTTGGGAACCTCGCCCAGTTCTTGTTGTATTAGTTTCTGTGGAATTTCGTTGAAGATCATTATTAATTTGTAATTCTCTGTTAAGTAATTCCTGAAAGGGTTCCTTCCAAGGAGAATTAATTGAAGAACTTCCTTCAAGCATCCTTGTGTCATCTTTGGATCGTAAGGGATTGAGTCCTTGAGTGGGTTGGTCCTCGGGTTGGTCCGTATACCATCTTAGTAGCCTAAAAGAAAGCCCTGATGCTGTTGGATTCAGATAGTTGCTGGATTTCTTTTGATTTTGTTATCCACCATTGGTTCTTTATTGCTCGCATTTGCCTTTGGTGATGAGATAAGCGGATAATAATAAGGAGCGGAGTAGCAAATATTTTTCTCTAGGTGAAAGTATCACCACGCACAGTTGCAAATCCAGGCATATCCGATGATTTTTTACTTCCTCAAAAAGTGACTTGTATGCAATATCTTATTTTATATATTCACTAACAAACATTATAGGAATTCAATACCATTTTTTATCGCGCATAAGCTATTGAAATTGCATAATTTTTCAATTATAAAACATATTAAATCACATTTTAAATGACTTTTGTGAAAAAATCGGATTTTTTGCGCAACAAAATATTTTTTATAATTTGATGGCAATATTAATTTTAACCAATTCGGATATAGCAAGGATATTTTTACAATTTATATATTTCTATAATACAGTTTATTTGTGGTATATTCACATGAAAGTAAAATACGCATCAATCAGCAATTCCCGATTAATCCGCCCACAGGTTCAATTATAATTGGAAATTGTTAAAAAAGGACTAAAATGATTGTTCTTGAATATTATTATGCAATGAGTTCCGATGCCAAAGCACTAGATAATATCGTAAGTTTTAAAAAAATAGAACAAAAATACAAAAGTAACGGTGTTTTCGATTATGAGATTATCGGTTTTAGCAACGTAATTTATGTAATTAGTTTCACATATTTTTTACTCATGCCGTTGGCTCAAAGTGACACCTTATGGCTTTAGCAAACCAATGGAGCACGGATGGAATTCTTGTTGTAATAAAAATGTCATACCTAGCGGTAAATGTTAACACTTCTCGTTTCTTGTGATCGTAGCGCAAAAAAGCCACGTTTATCGCTATTTAAGAAGTCTACTACAGACCAACAATATCGGAATTTCGACTTTTAACAAATTTCCTTTGCCGCAAGTCATAAGCACGCCGTTTTTTTATCATCAATTATATAAATTTTCGAATATATGCTCACGAATGCATCATAATAATACGTACTTTAAATTTTAGAATTGCTAACCTAGGCATTGAAGATAACTAAACATTTACATCATATAAATAAGTATAGGTACCTGTGTTTCTTTTGTAATAAATTTGTTCCAAAAATTCAGCTATAGATAAAATGGTATTAACTTATTATCCTATAAACCTTCGTCAATAAGAATAGGATTTAAGCCACTTAGCGATATTGATAAATTAAAAATAGAGTATTTGGGAAAATTTGAAGATTTCAATTAATTTGTGTAATTTTGTACAAAACAGAAAAAAAAAACGAACTCAAGTATTGATTGTTTTATTTTTTGACTATATGAAACATGAAATTAGCTACTTTACCGAAT
Source organism: Ceutorhynchus assimilis (assembly GCA_917834065.1). NCBI lineage: Eukaryota > Metazoa > Arthropoda > Insecta > Coleoptera > Curculionidae > Ceutorhynchus > Ceutorhynchus assimilis. The sequence goes on from OU892277.1 coordinate 10,720,138, forward strand.
ATGTTCATTGTTTCAATGAACTGAGATTCAGTGTTTGTTGGTTTAGTAATTCAACGGAGGAATTCATTAGGTTTGTTCGGACTTAGTTCAGAATCAGTTCTGAATTGAACTGCGCATGCGCATTTGTTTATTTATGTTCGATATGAACAAATACGCAAGCGCAGTTCAATTCAGAACTGATTCTGAACTAAGTCCGAATAAACCTATTATCTCAATGTGAGGATTTCATAATTTTGACGTATAGAAATGCATGGGTAATACCAAAGTTTAGTTGTTATGTATCGTGTCGTTGCTTTTTATGTGTTCTAACATTATAACTATAGGATGTCACACAAAAAATGCCCAAAAATAATAAATAAACCATAAAACATTGCCATTCTTTGATTTATCCATAATAATTTGTCTAATATGAATATTTTTTATTTGTTCATTCATCCCACGTTCTAAAATATGTTTAAAAGATTTTATAGCTTTTTAAAAACATTCAGTTTACTAAATATTCAATAAGAGAGGTTATTGTTACATGGGTACCTACCTAAGCAATGTATGGCTTTTATTTGCCTCAAGTGTGTGGGTGCAACACCACGTCATTGAATTACATAAATTTTTTTAATGTAAGAGACTATCTAGCCTTGACAAATGGATTTTGCTAATATTATTAAGTGCATGAAATAAATTCAAGCAAATGATATTTCCTCTCTCAATTATAATGGCCGACTTATCAATATCAATATATTGATATACCTACCTCAGCTATAATATCTTCTTTGGGCTTTGGTTTAAAAATATGCTTCTAGAAGGTGATTCCAATTTTTACAGTTAAATTCCAGAACATAGGTTCATATATATTTAGCTTTGTTTTGGTTCGAAATTTGGAACGGTTCTGGGATTGCGCAGAACTGCTTGCGCACAGAAAAATAATAGAGGCCTGTTCTAATACTAGTTTTGAACCGATTCGGAACCGAAACACGGCGCAAAATACATAATTCTAAAACAGTTCCTCCTTCAGAGTAAGAACTGAGAGAACCGTTCTAGAACAATCCCAGAATCGTTCTTAAATAGTTCTAGATAAACCAAAACACTGTCAACACAGTTCGATTACGATTCTGAAAAAACGAAAATCCGTTTTATAATATGCGCATGTGCAGAATGATTCCGAACTAGTTCTGAGTGAAATCAAAACAAAGCTAGTTTATGTAATTTTTATGTTTCCGTTTTTTAGGCGCAGATAGGTATATTGTACAATTTCCCAGTTTTAGATTTCTTTTCCAAGATTTAAGCTTTGTGATATATAGGGTTTTCCTAAGTACTGTAGTATAACATACCCGGGTTCGTTCAGTAAGATTGAACGGTGTGAATTTTTATTACCTTTTAAACAACAAATCTTCTAAAAAAGACGAAATGAAAAACAAATAGGACCTACTTTGTGGAAACTTAGGTACTCAATTTTACTTACTGGACATGCGCCCGACATAGCAAATATTAGCGAAAATTAAGGGAGGTTGTGATATGTGAAAGAAACGAAAAATTTGTGAAACGTCTACTTTATTATTAAAGTAAATCGTACCGTTCTCATCCTGGAACTAACGAGGGGAAAGAGCACGGCAGAGAAACCCTCGATCTAACATTCCTTAAAAATCGAAACATACTGTGTCATTTTAATATTAATTGTGAGTTATTAATTCAATAATTTAAATCAATAAAAGTTTAAATTAGGTACCGCCCCTGTACTTGTGCTAAAATTTCAATTACACACACTGCATTCAATCAACACTACCTATATTCAATACTGAAGAGTTTTTTTTTGTTAGTTAGCCAGTTTCCCAGCAGGTACTGAGGTCCCATACGAGAAGCTACTCAGCTATAGTTGTTTTTTAGCCAATATCTCTAGCTTGATTATTTCAATTTGCTAGGATATTCTCTCGTCAGGGTAGGAAAATGTTAGTAAATTCAACAAGACCCTAATGTACGCTCTAAATCCACAAAATCAAAATCTCAGCACAAAAAGACAGCACATGATTTCTTAGGTTTTGATTTACTTCTCTATCTGTGTTGTTTACAGCATGAAACGATTTTTGTTAAATACATGAACAATGCACATGTTATAAAAAATGTTATAAACAAACAAAAAAATGAAAAAAATGATACTTGTATAAATTGAACTCTCAAAAACAAAATAATAATTAATCAACTGACCTGTGAATGCTCCTTGACACATAAACTAATCAAAAATTCGATTGAACAATCAGCTTATACAAAATAAAAATAAATTCTGAATAATGAACAATGGCGGACAAACGGTCTTAAGGGACCATCTCAAGCAATGGGCCCAAGCGTCTTCTCTATCTTCTCGTCGCCTTCTCCCTTCTTCCGTGCGGTACTCTCGTTCTCCCCTACCTAAACTTCGTGGCGCAGTACATGGTTGCAATATTTACTTTTATTCAAACGTTTTTTTAAAAAGTTAAGACTTAAAGAAATAATATTTTGAATAGGTGGTTTTCCTCAGTACGGTCCGTAACTTCAACATGTTTTCCCTTACGGTATATTAAGAGAAAAGTTTCCCATAAACATGTGTCCGGAAATGCGTAGTTTCTGAGATATCTTACAGGGTGTTGATATTTATGAGAAAAAAAAAAAATTATAACTCGTCACTGCTTAAGCATTTGGTATTTTCATAAAATTAGGCAATGAGAAATACCACCTTTTTTATCTGTCAAATTTTTTTTGGTAACTAGCCTGGTTTTCGAGAAAAAAATTAAATTACATCCATTTTCTTGCACGTCGCTGGGATTAGATATCCACACTCTGTATCTCAGAAATTACGCATTTCCGGGCACATGTTTTTTTCTTGAAATATCGTAGCAAATCACATCCTGAAGTTACGGACCGTACTTAGGAAACACCTTGTATAGTAGTAAACTTCATGTAAATGTATTTCTTTTATGATATGTTCGGTTTATACCGTCCTCCAGTTTCCATTCCTCATTGTTCTCACTTTTCTCAATGATTTATAGCTGTCTTTCCCTGATTGCTTCATCAATCGTTCCTGTGAGTTCGTAGTTCGTTGTATTTTTTTTTTCCTGGATTGTGCTGCTGCAGGTTAGAACTTGTTATTTTTAATAGCTTTCTTTCAACACATCAAGAAACCGTACAAATCCGCACGATTCTGCGCAAAGCAAAAAATGTGTGCGTAGAACCCGAAATTCGTATACAGAGTGGTTTCGAAACCGTTCATGGGACGGTTTTTGACGTGTTGGAACTAACCTAAAATAAGTTGTGGTTTTTTATTAACTTTATCATATAATTAGTTTCCCCTTCCCTTGTTTTCACCATCAGGTTGTGTAGGATAGAGTGGGACAGGTTCGGACATGGGACACCTCCGGACATTTTAAATTTACCGCCTTCCAAAACTAAACGCGTTTCGGCATTTTGGTACCAGTACCTGCTCCATAACGCCAAAAACTTTTTGCCGGTATCTTGAGAAATTTGAAAGTGATTACCAGAAATAAATAAATAGTGACCCCCAACTAAGTATTATGTCCTCTAGTCGTACGGTTTTGCATGATTTGATTATGTAATTTTTAAGTTTTAAAGGGGTATACGTACAAAGTATAATAGTTTCTTACCACATAACCTATATTTCAAAAATCGACAAGAGCATGATTTTCAGTTTTTTTGTTTTTTTTTTTTTTTTTCTCATTTTGTACATGTGGGGCACATACGGACAGTATGGGTGGGGCACATTCTGACTATCAACTTCTGTTGCTGGGAATGCTCGCATCATGGCTAGATTTTTAAAATTCAACGTACATTTTATTTCTTTTCATTTGAAATAATTTATTTTATACTTTATCAACAAAAACATGTTTAATTTATGTTTTTTTGTCCTTATTAATTTTTGTTATTTTTAGATTATTTATTTTTGAAGTCTAGTGCGAAAGTTCCTAGGTTTGTATGTTTGGAGTTCCTTTAGACTAAGTTTTAATGTTTAGATAGATGCTAATATAAAATATGCCTGTCAAAAAATAAACTTTTTATAAAGTATACCGGGTGACAATGAAACTACTACCCACAGCCGCATTTCTTAACGGCTCCAGATAGAAATATGCAACTCGGTTTGTTGATAGGGTTGAAAATTGTGAACAATTTTAATATAAAAACAATTGAATGTCTTTTCCGATTTCACCGGAAATGGCATTGACTTTGTTATTTTAAATGGGACACCCTATATATATTTTTTTTTTTGGACTCTCTGAACAATTCTAAATAACTTTTGTAAAATATATCCTATGTCAAAAATTGATAGTTTTTGAAATAGAGTGGCTCAAAAATATGTCGTAATTCCTATTTGTTTGTATTTTATGTAAAAACTGCCATTTCCGGTAAAACCGGAAAAGACATTCAATTGTTTCTATATTAAAATTGTTCACAATTTTCAACCCTACCAACAAACCGAGGTGCATATTTCTATCTCGAGCCGTTAAGAAATGCCGCCATGGGTAGTAGTTTCATTATCACCCGGTATGTCCGGACTTACCCCATGCGAGTCCAAAACTGCCCCACCGTGGGGCACTTTTGGCCAAATGGCAACTTCTGTTTTTAATTTTCACGAAAAACGATGCAAGTTTTTTCTGAAACTGCTACGCAATTGGTTTAAAAACATATGAAGCAATATATTTGCATTTTTAGAACATTTAGTTTAGCTAAAATAAAAGTTCGGTATCACCTTAACCAAATCCGTCCAAACCTGCCACACTCTACCCTCCCTACCTCATACCTGGTAACCGGACAGAACAGATCATGAATGAATATAACATGAAAAAACAGAACACTGATAATATAGAACAAGGAAAAAAGAAAACACAATAAAAGAACCTTGACAAAACAGAACTTTGAAAAATAGGAACTAAAGAAAAAAATATATAACTATTTATACAAGTATAAAAGTCCATAAATAAATAAATCATGAAAAACCCTAAGTAGGTATAGTATTTTTATTTCGAATTGAAGCACTAAAAAAATCTAGCCGGCATACGTAAAACAAATATAGGACATAGGCGTCACATAATTTTTATTTCTTCAAGGGCCCGTTTATTCACCTTTTGATAAACTGTCAGGTATGCAATCTGACGGATAAAAACGCAATCTGTAATCCTATTGGTCGGCCAGTTATCCCCTAACGAATAGAATTATATAACTGCAAATTTATCTTGCAAATAGTTACCAGCAAGTTTATCTGAAGATGAATAAACCGGAAATAAATGGTATATTAATCAATATCAAACAGCACAGCTAAATAATACGTAGAATAAAACAACAAATAATGCATGAATTGGGATGACACTGCGGTTATAGAAATCGCGTAGTCTAGTCAGCAGGTGCACCCGCATCCTTCCTGGAAAGACGTAAGTAGCCCACCCCAATAATTCAACCTATAGGCGCGTGCCGACCTATATTATTATTTTGGGCTACTGTAGCGATATTTCCTCGCCTCTCATATTTTGTACAGGGAACGGTAGGTATATAAACTTACAATAGATTTTCTATGGAAGAGAGCGACGTGTTGTTGAAATAGCCTGTTATAATGCAGTGTTTCAAATCAGAATTAAAATACTATACTTCCTTTAGTGAAGACATTAGCGCTTATCAGGTAAAGATAGATTCATACATGTATGAACCCCGACCTCTCTTAAGTTTTTTAGGCGACAATAATTAATTTGCTTCTAGTGAACTGAACACAGTGAAACTTGCAAATAAAAAAATCAGCTACTAAGTTCACTATTGTTGGTTGAGTTCGTTTTTGTCATCTTTTTCGTCGATATGCTCCGAAATTTTGACAGGCACGTGACTAGATAAGACAGTTTTAATTTACAAATCACATGCCTGTCAAAATTTCTGAGCAAATCGACGAAAAAGATGACAAAAACGAACTCAGCCATTATTATAAAAACAGGAATGTTTTGGCATAATAGGCAATAAAATATGCAAACCAATCACAATTAAGAAAAACCCCTAAAAATGCGAAACTGTGGTATAGGGTTTAAGTATAAAAGTAGATATGGCCCTCATGAAAGTTTTTAAAAGTGTGATAATTTCCATTAAAATTTAACAACTGGGAATTTTTTGTTTTGTTTTGTTTTTCATTCTTTATTTTTCAGTGTTCGGTATTGTCAAAGTTCTGTTCTTTTATTTCAGTGCTGTCTTTTTTCTCGATTCTGTTATTTCATGGTTCTCTTTTTTCCTTGTTCTGTATTATCACTGTTCTGTTTTTTCATGATCAGCTGTTTGGAGCAATTTGTATTTTCACTTTTTCGCTAGTTTACTCATTTTCTATTTATTTTATCTTACATTCCATTTTTAGGTTCTTCAAATTTCTTAATGATTTTGTTTATTTTATTTTGCTGTTGTTCTCTTCTGTTGTTCTAGGACTGTTATTTATTCCTATTTCTCAAGATATATACCGGCCTGGCAAGTGAACATCTTACGGGCCAATTTTAATGCAATAGAATGAAATGTCTAGAAAAAGTCTAAGGTGAAATAGAGAACGAAAACGATTTCCACCTCCAGCATTCCCAGCGCTCCATGCTGACATTTCATTCTAATGCATTAAAATTGGCCTGCAAGATGCTGACGTGCTATAGACCTGTATAGCGTTTCCTCTTGTCTCTGCTACTTATTTTTCCGCTTCCGCTAACTTATCACTTAATAACATGTTTATTTCATCGATTTGCTTATCTTGTGAAACCTTTGTATCCGCTATCGTTTCCTCTATTTTACCCTTATACCTCCTTTTTTCTTGTGCAATTTTTGCATGTCTAGCCTCTGATCATTTTCCATTATATTTTTTGACTATCAATGTTTAGTTATAAGTAATGATACAATATTTTACTTTCGTGTTGTGTATACATACTTACTCAGTGAACCAATTCTGCTGGGATGTAATTTCTGATTCAGGTGTTTTGCCATTTTTTAGTGATTGGCAAACTTGTATGGTGTCATCTACACATAATCTGATTGGAGATGTTGTCGTTACAAGGTTCTTGAGTTCTCGATTTTCCCAATATTCGCCTTTTTTCGAAAAGTAGTTATTTTTCTTCACATCAAATCGCAATCGGCATTAAAACCAAACTTCTTTAAATATCCTTCACTGAAGCTTGAGGTTGAGACAAATCAAATAATAATTTCTATTTGATTTCGACATTTAAATAGTGACCAAACACACTATTACGGAATAGTATGTACACTTATGGAAAATGGATGACAAAAATTAAGATTAAACTGATCCATTGTGAATAATTTTTTTATCTTTAACATGCCTACTGCCAACAAAGCCAAAGTAAATTTCAATCTATTTTTAGAATATTAGCCTTTTATCGCATAAAATTCCTGAGTTACGTGCTTAACTTAAGGGATTGGCTAATCCAGTTTCGATAGAGAGGGTTTCTATTATAATAGAACGCAGGTCTTTGTTGCAGATAAATTTCATCTGACAATAGAACGATTTAAACAAAAAAAAAGGTATTTCTCAATATACTCATTATTATAATATGGTGTTTTCTATGAAGCATAAAATATTGCAACAAAATCGGTGTAAATAGTTTATTACTTTTAAGTCTTTATAGTGATAATAATTCAATACAAAGGAATAGGTAATAATAACAAAGTGATCAAAATGTAATTGTGAAAAAGCTACAGTGACCTACATAGATGATTTCAAATGAAATATATATCAGGTAATAATATTAATCTAGGCCAAAAAAATAAGTTAATTACAAATAAAATAATATGAAGAATATAATTCGCCTTAATATTTATACTTAGTTGTTGAAATATAATTTTAATCTTTACTTAAACAAAATTCATACCAAGTTCTAGGAAATTGTGTAAAATTTGTTCTATTTATTTTTTTAATTTATTTTTGATCGGTTTCTCGTTATTTATAAAAGAGTGTCTAAAACTGACCTAGCAGAGATTTCCTCAAAATGAGAGGTAGGAGAGAAGTAATTAGAATGGAAATGTGGATTTACCATAAAAAAATTAAAAGTGAACTAAACAAAGCAACCTTGAATAAGTATTGTAACTTAGTCATTTTGAACTATATTTGGGGAACTGAAAAATTTGCAGTGCCTTGAAGATGCTTTGTAATAAGTCGAAGCGTTGGCAGCCGCAGCACTGAAAGTTTACCTACTGAATTGCAAATTATTAACTACGATTAGAAACTCATACCACAAATTGAAAATATTATAATTTGTTGTGTGACTTTGATTTATAAATGACAATAATTATATAAATTTCATGCCATTAAATTTCAAAGTTACTACAAATTACTATTTCTAGCGCATTGTATATCGAGAGAAACTGCATGGTTTTGGCCACATATACCTCCTGTATATTATACAAATGGATTTTGAGATTTTTCAATTTTTACGTATATTTTGCTGAAATTTAATATATTTTGCCACAAATACCGAATGTGTTTAAAATAATGGAGCCATTTTTAATGTTTAATTTTTATTTTTCGAGGTTATTTTTCACAGGAACACACATTAGGCAACAACAATTATTCATAAAACCTACCCTTATTAGTTTAACAGACAACTTTTAGCCATAGTTTGTACAGTGGGAGTCATTGCAATTGGCACATACCTACTCTTTTAACATCCCTCGTATTAAGTCAAAATTCTAACTAATAAATCTTTTAAAGTGCAGCGGTGTGATACGTGATATTTTAGTCTCTGTCGACCCATTTTCTCTTTAAATTTATAATCGTGCTACTGCCAGAACCTAGGGTTAAGGCACCTGCTCGAATGGTCTCACCTTAGGGCAGGCTATCATTTCAATTGGCTCTTGCTTTTTCGTCATTTTTAATAAGCATATGGTAAACCATTTTATCAAATAAATATTTTTTTCCTTCAACAGTTTTTTAAAAATAATCATGTTCACCACTGATTTATCAATCTGCCATGATTTTGACATTACCTGTGTGTTAATGAAGTAAAATTTTGACACATAACGGGAGATGTTTATAAAGTGTGTGCCAATTGCAATGATTCTCACTTCACCTACCCTACTTATGTAGTTACCTACTTAAAGCACTGAACTGACGGATTTTAAATGTCATAAACGCCCCCTTAATTCAACCCGTAGGGGATTGAGACTTTTTATTTGGGTTGACTTCCCATATGCAGTGTTGCCGTAACGTCGCATCTCTCTATAATTTATAAGTCTTGATATGAATATTTCAAGTGACACGGAGAAGCGGACATTGTAATATCACAAATCGCTTGTCTAATTTTGTGTTTTTTTTTTTTTTTTTCAGATAATCCAATGGAAATTCCTCCAACCGACTCGCGGCAGCCACCAGACGGCCATGAATTTCCCAATTTTATAGAGACTACTCCAATAGCTTCTGAAAATAATTATCGAGCAGAATCTGATCAATGTGTGACCAATGTATCTACTTGGAATCAGCCGATAAATAAACCGTTAGACAGATCAATAAGTAGCTCAAACTACGATCTAAGACCTAAAATGGATGATTCGGACGAAGAAAAATATGAATCAGCAGAAAAATCAAATTTATTACATACAAGATCGCAGAGCTTAATCGATATGAGTATATTTTTGAAAGAAAAAAATTCAAGCAAATGGAACACTTTAATGGAACAACGCAAAAGTAGACTATCTAAGCTTAAAGGTTTGGTTATTCCTGAAGCTGCCGAAAATGACGTTACTCCGTTAGTAAATATTCCTGAAATAAAAAGCGTTACAACATCCCAAATGGATTTAACAGTTAGGGAAAATAAAAAAATTAACGAATTAAATAAACCTTTGTCTAGTCCTATGCCACCTATGGTGCTACCATCCTGGTCTTCAAATACCAGTTTGCCTAAATATTCACCAGCTTTCAAACGTAAAAGTTTACAAGTGTACCCAGTCAGTTCTGCTAAAAAAAGTGACAGTAGCGATGCTGAAAGTAGTTTCGATGAATATATAAGTAAATATAGTGACAGCACTCCATCTAGAACTACAGACGATCCAAAGTCTCTAGAAAGCATCGCATCGCCAACTAGATCAGATTGCAGTTTTGAGTATAACACATCACTTAAACATTCATCACTAAAAGATCATCACTTCCACCATACAAAGGATTTTGCGGATAGCGATAACGATTCAGCTGTAAGCTCAAGCCAATCTAGTTATAATTCAAGAACCTCTCCTCCTCCATCACCAACATCAGATGACAAATTAAACGGTCAAAATAGAATGCTAAAACCCTCTAGTGTTGAAGCCATTAATAGGAAAAATATTTTAGCTTCGGCTAAATGTCGCAGCGGAAAGGATATTAAAATAGGATCTCCTGTTGTTCAGAGAAAAAGTTCATTAGATGAAGAAAAGACTGAAATACCACAAATACAAAGAGCTACAAATGATAAAGAACCCATCAGTATAATCACACCAGAAGAAAAAATTGTTTCAAATGTTACTTTACGACAGATCAATCATATCAAAACAGTCAGCTGCAAAGAAGTTGAACCAGTGATTTTGAAAGAACATAATGATTATCGTTCTATGACTAATGGCGAAGATAATTCTATTAATGCTAATGGTAATGAAGCTACTGCTCTTAAAGAAGAAATATCAAGTGTCAATTCGGCGATAATAGTGGGTAAGTACAAATTAATCATCTCTCTAAAGAAGTCATAATGTAAATAATATTTCATTTCTAACTTTTCAATGTGAGATACTTATCTCTTTTTCACTGAGTATAAACACACATCATTAAGGCTCATATCTTGTATTAAAATAATGCCATAGATAATGGCCAATATGATTGCTTGAAATTCTATTCCTGTCGTCGAGAAATCTAATTTACCATTGCTAATGCGTTCCTTGCAGACGATGCGTTCAGGAGAAAATTATTGTTTAATACTAGTTCTACATTCCATTATTTTTTTCATTCACTAAGCTATAAAACGAACTAGCGATGAGTAATGAATATGCTACTGTGGTTTTGGTAAAAGTGGAAATAACAATTTCAACCATCAAGTTGCGTAATCGGTTACTTAATCAAGAAATAGTGCAGATTTTTTTTTATTGTGTTTTGTTGGTTAGTTCTGGTCTAAGAATTGCTTACATACTAATGGCGGTAAATGCATATTAGTAGATAGGTACCTAATTACTAAACAGTTTTCTCTTTTAAATTTTGTCGTTTTTATTGCGTATTTTCTTTGATTAGGTGATAGTTTAATACGAGGTTACCGAGAAAATTACTCAATGATCACTTTTGACCCTGCTGGAAAATAAATTAATTAATAGTGTTGATTAATTTTATCAATCTGTCAAAATGGACATTTTAAAAATTAAATAATAAGTTGGTATTATTTATTTGGAATGCAATCTTTCAATTCAATAAAGTAGAAACACAGTATGCATTGTTTTGAAGGGGGCAAGTACCTATACACCCCTCTACCCGAGGAGCTTCAAAAAGTGCATCAATGATGCAACAATTATACATTTGTCATTTAAAATTATTTTGTCGTTACTTTTTATTCGTAATTATTAAAATTATAATTTAAATAGGTAAATTGCTCAAATAGATGCCTTTCACCAAACATAAGTATTGCCTTAAACGATCGTAGAAATGTCTACATTTTCAGCCTCATAAATTGTATTTATCAGTTGCAAACACAAGACTTCTTTCTTTTGAAGTACCTACATAATCATCTAGTTTAATCTGTTTAAAATTTTTTATTTTATAAGATTTGATCCTTGCCTGCTTTAGTTGCTGCAAAATTTTCTGGAAACGAAATACCCCATAAAAGAGTTTAATAATATTTCGCTAAGGTCGTTAATGGTGCGTTTATGGTAATAGACAGGGCTCCGTGTCATTTGCGCGACAGCCGTTTGCGCGAGGGAGAAAAGCGCGATACGAAAAGTGCGAGGGACAAAAACTCGAGAGACAAAAACGCGACAGAACAAAAACGCGACTGGAATGAAGAGCGATGGACAAAAACGAACTGGATAAAAGGGCGTGGGACAAAAACGCGAGGAACAAAAACGCGACTGGAATAAAGCGCGATTGGACGAGAACGCTCAACTATCTACGAGGAATATAGAACGCTTTCCAAAATACAAGACATTAAGAAATTCTCAGTGGCTCCGGTTCAAAAGAGCGATATTTGAAATAGTGACATTAAAAAGGCGACATATTTTTAAAGCGATACATCAAAATAGCGATATTCAAAACAGCGACTTATTAAAATAGCGATATCCAAAATAGCGACATGTGAAAAAAGTAGCGACATATCAAAAAAGCGACATTCGAAAGCGCGATACTTGAAACAGCGACATTGCAGAAGAGCGACATATGTAAAGAACGAGATTTAGAACAGCGACATCAACAACGGCGACCTCTAAGCAAAACAGGGACACATCAAATTGTATCAATAATAAGCAAAAAAATGCAGACTACTCAAACTAACCCGTCTCCCTAGTGCGATCTTGTCCTCGTAAGTTAGCATTTTATTTGAAAAACAAGTTTGACAGTTTTTTAAAATAAAATTCTAACTTACGAGGACTAGGTCGCACTAGGCGGACGGGTTAGTTTGAGTAAGTTCGCAATAAAATGCTAGCGTACGAGGACTAGATCGCTCTAGGCGGACGGGTTAGTTTGGGTTAGATTGAGTAAGTCTGCAATAAAATGCTAACTTACGAGGACTAGATTGCACTAGGCGGACGGGTTAGTTTGGGTTAGTTTGAGTAAGTCTGCAATAAAATGCTAACTTACGAGGACTAAATCGCACTAGGCGGACGGGTTAGTTTGGTTTAGATTGAGTAAGTCTGCGTTTTCTTGATTATTATTGATTCAATTTCTCTATCACTTATTTTATAGTTCTAAGTAGGACAGCATGATAAACTTTATTAACAAAAGAAACAAAATAAATTAGTTAAAAATACAAATTATGGAATGCTAAGTGTAAATGGTTAAGTTTAAAGCTACTGCTTTAAGGTGATTTTGTACGTTGTAGAAACGGTATTCTTGGACTAATTTTAACAATCGAGAATTAACTTGCTCATATTTTGAACTCCTCGCTGGGGGCTTCCTATGCCCGGTCCTGTATTTGTTGACAGCCATGTCAACAACGCTTTTGTCCCTCGCGTTTTTGTTCCGTCGGGCTTTTGTCCCTTGCGCTTTTGTTTTTCGCGCTTTTATCCAGTCGCGTTTTTGTTCATCGCGATTTATTCCAGTCGCGTTTTTGTTACGTCGCACTTTTGCTTTTCGCGTTTCTGTTCCGTCGCGCTTCTGTTCCGTCGCGCTTCTGTCCCTCGCGCTTTTGTTTTTCGCGCTTTCATCCAATCGGGTTTTTGTCCATCGCGATTTATTCTAGTCGCGGTTTTGTTCCGTCGCAATTCTGTCCCTCACGTTTTTGTTCCGTCGCGCTTTTGTCCCTCGCGCTTTTGTTCATCGCGTTTTTATCAAGTCACGTTTGTGTCCATCGCGCTTTTGTCCTGTCGCGTTTTTGTTTCGTCGCGCTTTTGCGCCTCGCGCTTTTCGTATCGCGCTTTTCTCCCTCGCGCAAACGGTTGTCGCGCAAATGACACAGAGCCAATAGACAGCTATATTCAAATGATTATCTTATAGTTACCTAACCGATTAATAAATTTTTGTTGCGGGCATTTCTGATATTTTCGTCGCTAATTGAGCGTATTTCCTCAATGATTCGAGTTTTCAAATATCCAGTGTCAACTATTTTTCAGTTTTTAAATAACTCCAATAAAAATCAAGGGTTGTTAAATCTGGGGATTTCGGTAGCCACGCGAAGTAAAATATTATCAGATAAGCCCGAACTTCTGCAGCGGAGATCCATCTTGTGGGAAACAATTATGTTGACTGGGCATGTCAATAGGCATATCTAAAGAGTGTCTCAACAAGAGTTTGAATTTTAAATCGCGCGCCATTTCTGTCTGTCAAGTCTCAAGTCGGCCATATTGGGCATGTGTTCGGTGAAAATATTGACATTTACTAAAATGCCGCGTTACATTCTTGAGGAAAATTTCTTAATTCTAAAAACTCATTACTTATTAAATGGAGCAAACTTTGCATTGACAATGCACAGATTAGGTGAACATTTTGGCGTACATAATCGTCCGTCGCGGCCCACTGTTGAAAATTTGATCAACAAATTTGAGCGGACATTTGCACTGAAATACCAGACAATTATCCAAGCACTTCCATCCGGCATCGCGGCTAGGAATTAAACATCAGTCATTCAGTTTCAGAACGCTACTACGAACTTTAAAAAAGAATTTGCATCTTCATACCTGCAAAATACAGTTGACACAAGAGCGGAAGCCAGCCGATCACAGACAGCGCAGAAACTTTACCAACTGGATATTGGAACAACACGAAGTTGGCGATGCATTCCAGAACAAAAAATCTTTAGCGCTGAGGCGCACTTGGCTTTAGCTCTTGTATCAACTGCATTTTGTAGGCATGAAGATGCAAATCCTTTTTCAAAATTTGGTAACACTGGCTCTCACGGCGGCGATATTTTCTGCAAACCTCCCAAGATGACGACACCTAACACTTGTCTTTCCGTGCAAATTTCCGCTCAAATTTGTTGATCAAACTTTCAACAGTGGGCCGCGACGGCCAAAATATTCACGTCACTGTAACGTTTCCTCCATTTCTGTAATGCGTTTTTACAATTAATAACCGTTACCTAAGAGGTGGTTAGTACCTAAATGTCCATGTTTTCACCGAACACATGCCCAATATGGCCGAATTGATGCATCGACAGACAGAACTGACGCGTGATTCAAAATTCAAGTTCTTGTTGAGACGCCCTTTATATTTTCTCATCAGAAAACAACGTGGAATTTGCTGGCTATGTTCTTATAATAGAAGCTGTGAATATCGGTGTCACATTTATTTTTTTGCATACAATTCAAGCCCAAACCATTATATATTTCTTGTCTATGCTAGATGTGAATGTTCCTGCCATTTCAGTTATGTTTTACTAAAATAGGCCAATAACCCATAAATCTTATATCCTAATGCGAATAAAAAATAAAAAATATAGGTATATGCCAGTGGCGGACACAGTGGGGGGGGGGGGGGGAACTTTAACCTCAAACAGTATATCATTAGTGGTTGAGTTGATGTATTGTTTTTTTTTTTGTTCTAATAAATAAATTTATACAAAATCAATAAGATTATGTACAGGTTGTTTTTTTAAATATTGACATCCCACCTACAGCCTTTACCTTTATAGGTAGATGAAAGCTGTAAATACAAAAGTTGTACAGTATTGACTAAATTTTTAAAATACATGGTCAAAAACAAAAATTGAATGTCAGAAATGTGAAATATTGCATGCTTTCAGCTTTTTTCAAATGGGATACGCTATATTTGGTTCTATATTCTTGAAGAACACAATTTCCTGATTCCAAAACTATATAGTTTGTCTATATTTGGTTGAGCCGTCTCCAACATATTTGGTTCTAGAAATTTTAAAAATACTATCAGAGAAACCAAGTACTTCAAATTTTACCTGCAGCTTTCACCTGTATAGGTAGAATGGTTCACAAAATCAGTAGTAGGATAGTATTTTTACAATTATTGGAGCCGAATATATGGGAGACTGTTCAATCAAATATAGACAAACTATATATTTTTGGAATCGGGGCATTGTGCTCTTCAAGAATATAGAATTAAATATAGGGATTCCCATTTTAAAAAAGCTGGAAGCATGCAAAATTTCACATTTCTGACATTCAAATTTTGTTTCTGACCATGGTTTCAGCCAAAATTGTAAAACTTTTGTATTTACACCTTTCTTTTACCTGTAAAGGTAAAGGCTGTAGGTGGGGTGTCAATATATAAAAAAACACCCTGTACCTACCTATTTAAAATCACCTTATTCTCCTAAATAGTTCCCCCATTCCCATATTTTTATGGGCCATTCCTTCGAAAAACCGTATCTTGTACAATGCGCTGCCAAAACTAACCCAATCTGGCTTACTTTACCTTAAACTGTCCCCCCCCCCTCTTTCAAAAGGCCTGTATCCACCCCTGGTATATGCCATCGTTCAGAAAATTTAGGACGTAGAATTTAAGTATGGTGCAACAAACCAATCAATTTCTAAAATGTCAACAGATAAATGAAATTCTCAAACCATTTAAACATTGAGATTTCTTGAGTTTTAAGTAGACGTCTCGTACCATGTCAATTTTATACAGGCTCAGAGCAAGAGGATTAAAAGATTTATGAAACTATAAACGTTATTCGTGCATTAAAATTTGTTGTTAAGTCATTGATGGAGAATTTGGTAATTGTATCCGTACGTCATCAAAAATGATAGTTTTGACAACAGTTTTGAAAGTTATTAAATATTATGTAATAATTAGAAATGAATACAAAATGTATTCGAAGCTCTTTTTTTTTATTACCAGAAACTAATTAGTTATGTACAGGGTGTTCCGACAAGGACTCAACAGAGGCTTATTTTTTTACTTTCCTTGTATTTTTGGAAAAATTGCCATCTAAACTCTAAAGTATTTTTCCTGCAGAATTCAATTATTGTATCAGAAAGACATTTGAACAAAAAACAAAAGACTTACACCATGAAGTAGGTGTTTTGTTTTTTAGATGGAACATCACGTTTTTTATATGATTTTCAGAAAAGTTGCAAATTATATGTAGAGTGCCACGGCGCGTAAAAGTGGCCTAGTTTTTGTTCCCGTAGGCACTGTTTGGCTGACAGGAATTGACCTTGGAAATGAATTAAGGAAATTTTGTAGATCACTGATCCATTATTACAACAATTATTTGTAAGCTCTCTAAGGGTAGAAAGTAACATAAAAGTACTGAATATCTAGTTATTTCTTTCAGGTTAAATGTTGTTCAAAATTTGGCGACCATTTAGTATTTTTTGAGAACTCAAAGTTTTTTTTTTTTTTTTGAAGGACGCCACTAGAGGTTCAATGTTTAATTGAAATATTTTATTAAAACGAAAAATAAAATAGGTACACTAATCTGGTGTGTTGTTTTTTTCTAGAACAAATCGAAGAAAAGCCAGTTCCATCAAAACGGACGTTCCATCCAGCACCGCCCAAAGAATGCAAGTCGCAAAATGAAATGAGACCGACAGTAAATAGATTCGCTAGTCTATTACAAAGGCACAGTGCCTCTAGTATCTTAGACAAACGTAATAAACCAGTAAACGTTCAAAGCCTTAAAGCTAATTTCGAGAACACTACTCTGCAATCACTTCCAGTATTTCCTAAAAGCTATAAAAGTGGTGATAAAAATTCTCCAGCAATAACACCACCGGAAGTAACAAATGGAAAGCCTATCGTGACTACTAGAAGACGTTCTGAAGATTTTCACTTAAATTTGAGGCGGAAATCAGATGATAAATTACTTTTCAGACAAATGTCACAAGAAGATAAGCTGATAGGGGAACGACGAAGGTTTTCGAGTAGTAGTGTTGCAAGTAGCAATACCAGTAGCAGCAGTCTATCTAGAGAAGAACCACCTGTAGTACCAGTGAATACGAGATCAAAACTAGAGAACATTGAAAAAATAAGTGATAACAAATCTCGTAACTCAACTTTCCCAAATAGTACTGAATTAAAGACAGTGAAGCTAAATTTGGATCAAGCAAATGGTATTTTGGGAATAACACTAGCGGGAGGAGTAGATTATGAAAATAAAACCATCACCGTAAGTAGATCAGGAATACCTATACAAATCAGATTAAACAATTTTCTTTATGGTACCTGAAATTTTAAGAATTAATACAATTCTGTGTAATATCGATTACGCAATAAACAAGTTTATTTGCATGGCTTTTTTATATGAAATTCAAGTCGGTCTAAAATGGTGAGGAAACAAGAATCGCATTTCAATAAACGATTCTCCGTATCTGTTAACTTTATATCATTTCTATAACTTACTCTGCAGTAAAGATACTCAGATCAAGTTATGTATAGGAATTCAACTTCTGAACAATGACTGAACTTTTTGATTTTGTTCCCTGTTTTTTCCACTTATTTTCTGAGCGGAAATCCTCTTCCTATCGAAAAACGCATTTAAGACTTTTTCTGCAACATGTATAAACATGTTGCACTACGATGTAGTTTTTGATAGGTAGGTACCACCTCATCTCATAAGTTCATTTAATCGCTAATGGATAAAAGTAGATATAAATGGCCGGTTCTGCAACCTCCGTCCTCCGGAGGAGCTTATAGCATGCCTGCATGCGCCATCTATAGGTTCAGTTGCCTATAATACCCCCGGGGGCTATTGTACACTCACTACCTGCCGTATGAGGCGCCATCTAGGTCCGGATACCTGTATAGGTTCAGTTGCCAAAGTTCCCAGGCTCAGGTGATGAAGTTCAATGAAACAACAATTTTTCGGTAAAATTTTATTTAAACGCAAAGAAAATAAAACACAGTAATTCTATGGTGACTCGAACATTTGTTCATGACAGAGTAGATTATGTTCGTTTCTTCTAATGTAGGTATGCTTTTTAATTGAATTTTTGCAAAAGCAAAAACATTTTTGACAAGTATAACAAAAATGTGTATGATCTGGAAAGGCTGTGTATAGATCCGTTGGATAAATTTCATGACTGGTTCTAAAAATCAAAAAAGTGGTAAGTATAATTTTTTCGCAGTTAGGTTAAATTTACTTACATAAAAAACACTCACATAGTCCATTCTGCAAATTCGAAAACTGCAGCTGGTAAAGGTTTCCCAACATTTTTTTCACCTCTGTAAATTAGGGCGGAGCAACCATTAGTCAATTTTTTAATTTCCTCTTGAGTAAAATCATATCTCTTGGGTAGAAAAATGGACTTTCCATCTTCCAATGCAACCAAAATTGAAGGCCCAAATTTTGTATCCATTTTACTAATATTAATGATTTTGTACGGTTTGCCAATTTCTAACTCTTCTTTCTTATTACATTCTTTGAAACTATATTTATCATTAATTTCCGCAATCGACATAGCTAATCTGAAAAAGAATACATGAAAAAGAATAATGTGAAAAAAAAAAAAAAAAAAAAAAAAAAAAAAAAAAAAAAAAAAAAAAAAAATAAGAATAATAATAATAAAAAATGTCTACCTGTCTATTTTTTTTTTTCCACAAACGCACCGCTGCTCGCAGAAAACAGAACTTGTGTTTTTAACTCAAAGAAACCCTATTTATACAAACTCATACCTACTACACGCACTGAAACAATACCGTCAATTTGCATTGATTAACAAAATCGTGATCTTGTGTCACGTTTCGTAATTACAAATTACAAAGTACTTAATTATATATTTTTTTAAATTTTTCTAACCAGGATCTCTATGTATCGTTTAATAGCATTTTCGTGTATCATTTATCATCAATTGAAAATAATTAATTGAAAAGTGAATCACGTTTCCTCGTTATTCAAAATGTGAAGCGACTTTGCTTTCTTATAAATACGAATAAGAGATTCAAAAATTATCCAAGTTTCCAACTTACCTTACCGGCTTTGTAATACACCGTCTGAATAATTTTCGTGAAATTTAAAAATGGATAAAAGTACTCAAACAGATTTTGACCAGGTAAATTCAATTGTATTTCATTTTTCAACCAATAAATAGTAGGAAGGTTGAAAATATTTTTTCGTTTTAGTGTTATTGTGCAGTAACTAGATTTTCTCAACCTCCTTCTACTTCTCCTAACCAACAGGAACCACCGAACTCAGGAGGATTGGTTCGACTGAGATACAAACGTACAGTTTCAAAAAAAAGTTTAGAGGGGAAGAGAAGAGACGGTTTGGGAAATTTAGTGATAGTGATAACTGATTTTGAACAATAAATGGTTGGAGAGGTGGAAAATATTTTTTTCGTTTTAGTGTTTTTGTAAATTGAATAGTGTTTCTCAACCTCCTTCTACTTCTCCTAAACTTCAGCAGTCGCCAAAAGTAGTAGAATTACCTCTTCCACTTCCTAAGGAAGATTGGCTCGACTGGGATACAAACGAACCGACTTATGATCCAACGGAGTATGTATTAGCCAATCCAATTTTAAGGAGTATTCCACCCAAAAAATCCAAAAGTTTCAAAAAAAAGTTTAGAGAGGAAGAGAGGAGACGGTTTGAGAAATTTAGTGCTAGTGATAGTGATAAATGATTTTAATAACTATCTAAAATGTTCTATAATAAGGTACCATTTTTTTAATAATTTATTTTCAATAATTTATTTTTTCATTTTTAAGGTACAATGCCGTTTGAAAAATTTCATAAAAATATTTATCACGACTTACGAAAATTATTTTCCTGAACAATGTTCAAATATCGAAGAGGGTGGAGTGTTCTATGAAGAAGAATATCTAGAAGGTTTAGTAAGGCTTTGCTTAGAATGTGGAAGAACAGTGTATCCCTTGGATCGTCTTGCGACAGTGTCTAAACATGAAAAACTGAAGAGTAAACAGACGCTTAATACTGATTTTTCTTGTATGAAGTGTAAAAAAAATTTACAGGAGATTTTAAAAACGGAAAGTTGTACATTTTGTAGAAATAAATCAACTTGAATTAAACTAGAAACTTATTTATTATTTAAATGGAGTCACTTTCATTATAACATCATGTATTCACATAAGCATTCGAATGGCGATGGTGGTGGTGGTGGTCGTGAAAACATATTGAAAGGAAGCTTAGGTTGGAGAATACCAGTTAATCTTTCTATTTCTTCTCGGTTTGAATTACCTCTAGAACCGTAAGTTTAATTTTATTTTATTTTTATTTTTTCATGAAAGTTAACAATTATTATTTATTGTGTTTGATTTGCTTTTTTAGAAAAATGTTTATCTGTGAATACTGCTCTAGATCGTTTACCAGAAAGGATAATTTAGTGCGTCATGGGGATTGTAGAGCCGCGGTTGAAATTTGCAGTCAATGCGGGGGAATTTTCAAATCAGAGGGAGCCTTCCAACGTCATTTCAAAGAAAAACACAGAAGGGCCCCAAAGCGTAAAGCAGAAAATTTTTGTGTTCCCATGGTTGAACGAGCTAGAGTTGACCAAAATAATGGTAAGGTTTTTTCGTGTTTGTATAGTATTTGCTAACTCTTCTCTTTTTTTTTTCTTTATTTTCAAAGCGTCAACGTCATCCACACGTCACTGTCTGGAATGTGCTCTTGAGATTTCGACCAATCGATGGGCCGGGCATCTGCGGAGTCTACAACACCTGGCCAACACCTGTGTCCAGCAGGAAGAAGGCGTACAGCTCGTAAAAACATCTTTTAGGGCCCGAATTGCGACATACCGGCTTTCTTCAAAACAGGACCCTACCAGCGTCAAGGAATTTTTAGGACATCTTCTTGAAAAATTTATCAAGCTGATAGGTGATAATGTGTTGAAATTTGGTCATATTAAAGTCGGTGTGGAGCTTTTCGGCGGCTTCCTCCTGCAGGCGAAAGAGTTGGAAGAGGTTAAGTCCTTCAACACCAAATTCCGCCTGTTAAGCGATGGTGCAGATCTGAAGGAGCTGTTCGAGCAGTTTTCAGCCATCCTGGATAAAAAGTGTTCGGAATTCCAGGAAAAAGAAAGTGGTATGTAGAACTTTATTTGTATGTCCTTTTTACTAGACAATGTTTATTACAGGCTGGGCGCTGCAGCAACTCCTACACTTAGATGTAGCGATAAATAAGGTCAACCCCTTGAGAGCGTCTTCGTATCTCGCGCTACCAAAAGCGATAGAAGCTAAGAAAGCTGTCCTAAATATACAAAATCGTGACCAAAAATGCTTCATGTGGTCAGTCTTGGCTCACCTACATCCAGTTGATCGAACTAAACCAGCAAATAGAGTCGCGAACTATCTGTCTTTTGAGAACGAGCTAGACTTTACAGGTATGGAATTTCCAATTAAACTTAAAGACATTAGTAAGTTTGAGCAACTCAATAATATCTCCATCAATGTTTATGGATTAGATAACGCCTATGAAAATGGTAGAGATATTATTGAAATTGTTGGTCCCTTATACTTTACTCAGTCTCGAAAAGCGAAACATGTGAATTTATTATTAATCAGTAATGATTTTGGTGATAGTCACTATTGTTTAATAAGAAACATGTCTCGCTTGATTTCAAGTCAATTATCTAAACATGAAAAAGCTAAATACTTGTGTGATGGATGTTTGGTGTATTTCTCAACTGAGCAAAAATTGAAAGCTCATCAAGAATACGACTGTGGTCACGTTTCAGTGCAATTACCGACAACAGATTTAAAGAAAAATAAATACGGTGAAGAGGTTCCTGAGAATATCCTGAAATTCACAAATTTCGATAAAAAATTGAAGGTACCTTTTGTTGTTTACGCCGATTTCGAGACAATCATTGAACCTGTCGAGGCAGAGGAAACCGAGCTGGACCCCGAAAATTCCTATACTATCAAAACTCACAAGGCTGTTCCTTATTCTTTCGCCTATTACATTAAATGTGACTTTGACGATTCTCATTCGATTTTCAAGACTTTCAGAGGACCTAATGCACACAAAGTTTTCGTAGACTGGTTAGAGAATGATTGTAAATCAATCTATAATCGATTTATGAAAGACATAGTGCCCATGCACCCTCTAAGTCAAGAACAAGAGGATGAGTTTCGCAATGCGGAAAATTGCCATCTTTGCGAGAAACCATTTAAAGCAGAAGACGAAAGAGTGAGGGATCACTGTCATCTCACTGGGAATTTCCGAGCTGCAGCCCACTCTCAATGTAACCTTAATTTTAAAATTCCAAATTTCATCCCTATCTTCTTTCATTGTATGTCCAATTTTGATTCCCATCTCTTTGTCAAGGAATTGGCTCAAGAAAACGAAAGAGTGGATGTTATCCCCCAAAATAAGGAGCGGTACATTTCATTTACCAAACATATTTTGGTGGATAAAATCCCACTCGATGAAGCAGGTAAATACAAACAGGTATTTTTGAAATTGCGCTTCCTCGACAGTTTTCGATTCATGGCATCAAGCTTAGATAAATTATCACAAAACTTAAAACCAGAACAATGTCGAGAAGTTAGAAAATATTTTCCCGCGGAAGACGAATTTCAGGTCATTCGACAAAAGGGTGTCTTCCCGTATTCTTACGTGGATTCTTTTTCGAAATTAGACGACACCAAGCTTCCATCCATTGATGACTTCTACAATCATTTGAGAAAAGAAGCCATCAAGCGAAAAGATTACGAGCGTGCACAGAAAGCTTGGAATTTGTTTAAATGTAAAACTTTAGGTGAATATTCAGATATTTATTTAAAATCCGACGTATTAATTCTGGCTGATGTTTTTGAAAATTTTAGAGACGTGTGTCTATCAACCTATAGTCTAGATCCGTGTCAGTATTACACGGCTCCAGGGCTATCTTTTGATGCTGCTCTTAAAACAACAGCTATGGAGTTGGAATTACTGACAGATATTGACATGATACACTTCCTGAAGCGCGGCATTCGCGGAGGGGTCAGTCAGTGTAGTATAAGGAAAGCTGTCGCAAATAATAAGTTCGTTCCTCACTACGATGCTTCCAAACCTACTTCTTACTTAATGTACCTGGATGCTACCAACTTATATGGTGCAGCCATGAGCCAATTTTTACCGACGGGTAACTTCAAATGGCTTGACGCGGAAGAAATTCAAAACTTAGACTATTTGAAATTAGATAAAAACTCAAGCACTGGCTACATATTCGAAGTTGATTTAGTATACCCGGAAGACCTGCATTATACGCATAATGAGCTACCCTTTTGCCCAGAATCCGTTGCTCCAGAAGGTTCTAAAATTAAAAAACTTATTCCAAATTTCAATCGAAAAGAAAAATACGTTATTCATCTTCAAAATTTGCAGCAGGCTATAAGTCATGGCATAAAATTGGAAAAAATTCATCGCGTTCTCACTTTCAATCAATCTCCTTGGCTCAAAATTTACATTGACCTAAACACAGCAAAACGGAATGCTGCTTCCAATAAATTTGAAAAAGATTTTTTCAAACTTATGAATAATGCCGTGTTTGGTAAAACTATGGAAAACGTGGAGAAAAGGGTAGATATCAAGCTAATTACCCATTGGGAAAATATTGGAAGAAAACGGGGAGCAGAAGCGTGGATCTCAAAGCCTCATTTTAAAGACGTTACCATTTTTGGTGAGAATTTAGTAGCTATCCATATGGCTAAACAGAGAGTTAAATATGATAAGCCTATTTACGTGGGATTCGCCATTTTGGATATATCCAAGACAATCATGTATGATTTTCTGTATAGCTATATCAAGCCTAAATACGGGAATAAAGCGTCCCTACTCTATACTGATACTGACTCCCTTATTTTAAATATAGAAACTGAGAATTTTTATGATGATATTAGAGAAAATTTAGACAAATTCGATACTTCTAATTACTCACAGAATAACCCACATAATGTACCTGTAAACCAATCTATTCTGGGTAAAATGAAAGATGAATATGCAGGGAAAATCGTGTGGGAGTTTCTAGGTACTGGGGCGAAGGCGTATTGTGTTAATGTGGAAGGAGAGTTGACTAAAAAAGCGAAAGGCGTACCTGATTACGTCACCAAGAAAGAATTAACCCTTGATGATTATAAGACTGCGGTTGACGTAGAAGGTACGCTCATTCATCGTCAGATGAACACTTTCCGTTCACATAAACATGATATGTACATCGAACTTAAAAATAAAGTAGCTTTGTCTTACGCGGACGACAAACGCTACGTTATACCCGGTACTGAATACACGCTCGCTTGGGGTCATAGAGATATAGAGTTGTATAAGGAATCATCGGAAATTCCAGAGAGTCAAGACTGACAGCAGGGACAGCTTTCTCAGCATGCTTTCAAGGGGTTGTAGTTTTAAGGTTTTTAGGTTAGGATTTTTTTCACCTATAAGTTGTGGTATTATTCATTTAAACTTATTTATAATTATAATGATATTTGTTTGTGTTTTGTAAATTTAATAAACTACCTTGTTTTGTTTTTTTTTTTTACTCAGTTGTTTTATTCCATTTTAATAAACATATCGTACAGGTTAAATTTGTGGGCTAAAACTATCTCAAGATGATTTTCGTTCCAAGCCATCACTTCATTGGTCCGCATATCAACCACAGTTAGTCCTTTGCTTTCTTCTTCATGCCAGTAGCTAACGTAAATGTATTCTCCAATGTAAAAATTTGTATCGCACCATCCATCGTTGATCGTATCCAGAAAATTCAGAAAGTCCTCAAATTCATCATTGGTGAATTTCATTGGAGCGCCGTTCTTGGGTTGTAAAACAACCTCCCGTTTTTCCTGACTAAATTTCACTCGCACAATGTTCTCAATTTTATATTCTTGATAAACTGGTTTCGGACGGATGCTCCGGCTGCTTGTTGATGGTCCATTCGAAAATCTTGATGTTGATGTGAATACATCATCCCATTTCGAATCCATTTTTAGATTTTGAAAAATAATTATCAACGATTTTTTTCGCTCGTAAAACTCCAAATCTTTTCTCAATTCAGAGAGATTTTTCAGATAATTTTCAATTCTTTCAGCTAGTGTTCGGTTCATGTGAGCTAGAGAACGACTGAGCGGGTTTAACTAACCATTCTCTATTTATAGAAAAAACTCAACTTCATGTACTAAACAACTTTTTTATTGAGGTAAAAAACTAGTAATATAATTATACAATACATAGGTATTTCTAATGCTACATAAACAAAACCTAATTCTATGATGTATACAATTTGTTAAACTAGGATTAAACTTGGGCACTTTTCCACCCGTAAATTCCAAATTAATTATGGTTGGAGGATTTAGGTTCATTTCAGTAAAAACTTTGATTAGAAAGTCCTTCTTGACTTGTCCTTTCACGTAAACAGTATCGACGTCTTTCAAATTGTCCTGAAGCAGTTGATTAAGTTGTCCATGGTCTAAATATCCTGCATTGTAGGAGATGCCATGAAGGTTGTGGAACACGTAGTTTACTTCTTTTTTCTGAGCCTCACTCAAGTAACGATACAATATTTTGGGTTTAAACAGCCAACTTAGGATCAATCTCCCATCGTAAATGGCCAGTTCTTTAACTTGAAAATCAGTGGAAAAGTAGCCTTGAACGTCCAGAGCCACAAACTTCATCCTTTTCTGTGTCTGGAGAGCGACTGATTAAATCAAGGTTCGAACATTGCCTGATAAGGGCAAGTATTCAAACACTCGATCATGCACGATAATGCAGCAGGCTCGTGATTCATCAGAAAAATTCTCTGAGCTCTGGAACTCCAATTTAACATCGATGGTACTGCTTTTCAGAGCTTCGTTCTGTTTCGAGCAGTCTATCACAAATAATGCCCTGTTTGCGAAATTTTCAAAATTCAATAATGGTTCACTATTGGTTTTACCCAAATACGTGTTTTGAAATTCGGTATACATCCGGTAGGCTTCTGCGAACTGTTTGGCATCGAAATTAAGGTTGAGGGACTCGTACGGATATATCTCAGAGTTAAGATATAGTTTAACATCCGTAATATCCAAATTATCGAACAGAGTAATATCAGATCTTGGATTATCCTTTCGCTTCTTCTGGAAAAATACTATGACATATCTGGCTCTCTCTGACATGGATTTTACAGTCCATACGTCTCTCTTGGTTTTTCTCAATGTGGGCAGCTCGTGGATTTCCCAACTTCTGAATGGGATGAATATGGGCTTGTTATTTGAAATGTCTTCCAACAAGCTCAATTTCAAAACATCATCTGGATAAATGTGTCTTACTCTCAGTTCTACTTTATCTAAAGTGATTTTGGCCGTTTTATCGCCCATCGTATTGCTATAGCAGTTATCATCATTTCTAGCTCTGACAAGTTTTATTTTTTGTCTGCCCATGATAACCTTGTTGTAATCGGAAAAGATATTTAGCATTGCCCTCAAGGGTATCAGGAAGTTGAAGTTTTCTCCCACTAAAGATTTCACTACACCAGTAGGCCAATTCCAGCCAGCTCGTTCGAGTGCCCGGCTCTCTTGATCGTTGAGGCATAAGAGATTCCGCACTGTGCTAGTAAGTCCGGGGTCTCGGATTCTCTCAATTTCCTTACCGTTTAATTCGTAGGTGATGGATTCGAAAAGAAATGCTCCCGCATTAATTGTTAGATTACATGTTCCTGTTTTCCCAGCGGTAGCGTCTTCGTGAAACTTTCCTTCGATATAGATTTCGGCTTGACTGATATCCATAAACACGTCTTGCTGATTGATAACAATTTCGATTTCGTCGTTATAGTTGAAAGAGTTTGTGAATGGATGATAGGTATGCCATTCTTCTCTAGCTATGGACTCATCGGTGTTGACCGACTGAAATATTCGCAGTTTTTCTGATGTGATAGCCATATTTAGAGGCTAGAGAATTCAACCGGATCAGACTTTTGTGCGTGAGCGTTTGCTTCGATGCCTGAGTACAGACTGAGTTACAGTTATTGAAACCACTGTTTAAGTAGCCACGATTAAAAACCAGGACCATACTTCTTCAGCTCCAATCTCACTATAATCTCTTCTCCTCTGAAATTAACCGGCCTTGCTTCCTGATCGAGTATATTGATTGTTATATTATCGATGCTGTTTCTATTGAGAGGAAGATAGATCAAGTTTCGAGGATCTACTATAATTCTGTATCCAGGATCAACGGCTGGTGTAAACTCGTAGATCGTATGGGATGGATTACTAGTGTAGTAGGAGCCTGAAACGATGTTGCACTCAATCCTAACAGTCGCCACTGATATGATCTCTACGGGTAGATCGGATTCGTGTAGAGAATGCGCTTCCAGAGATTTTTCTGAGAATCCCAAAAGTTTTCCAATACTATCCTTGGGTTTGAAATTGATATCGTATATGCACTTTAGCATACACTTTAATGTATTATTGTTTGGCTTGAGAGAGATCTGTTCTATTCCAGTTGGATTTGATAGTTGGTTTAGTAGATAGGCTTCAATATCCGCAACCTCGTACGAACCAGTTGGAATTTCCAATTGTTTTTCCTTTCCTTTTTCGCTGTAGTAGAACTTGTTTCGGCCTGGTTCAATGTTGGGAATGGAATTCCAAGTAGTGAACGAGATGAGTGCTAATGAGTAGCTATGGGCAGGATCGAGCTCGATGGGTGGAGTAAAGTCAACGCTCAAGCAACTGGTTCGACCTTTTAACGTGAATGTCTGAGACATGACTAAGCTAACATCAACGCAATGTTCAATTTATATCGAACAAGAAGCTCAGTACAAGATGGCCGCAATTGTATGAGTTGAATGGCTGATACTGATCGTAATTGAAAAGTATTCTACAGTTTTTGAAATAACGAACTAGTTCACTTGGAGGATTAAGGTTTCCGAAACTGTCAAAGTAAACCACTGTATCACCATTCTTTTTATAAGCTACCCAATGCGTTCCAGGTCCCGTATTTATGTCCAAATTGACTACACCGCATTCGATTTTCTTGGGCTGCGATGGTAAGCCATCTCGCATAAACACGCCTCTAAAATTGGAAATTTGAAGTTTTTTAACGTATCGTTTGATGTCCTGATCACTGAGTGGCCGCTTGGGTAGCTTCATTGGAAGTTTTTTGACATCTTTTTCAAGTAGAGTCCATAACCGGTCTTATGTTTGGCGAGATATAGTCCACTTCCTTTTTTTCCCAACGCAATGGCTTCCATCGTTTGGTTATGTCGTTTAGACTCGGCGAGTTTATCTTTGGCAGAACGGGTATCACTTACAGCTTTTGCAATGCCCGCGGCACCACCACTGAGAGCTCCCAATGCACTGAGCCCTGCAAACAGAGGTATGAGTGGAATAATTCCGCCTAACTTCGGCACTGGGATAACTCGGGGAACTTTAATATTCTGACGTCCACCAGCCACTTTAATAGTCTTGCGGGCTGCCTGGAGAGCTGATTTAATATAGTCTTTTGTTCCTAGCCCACGACGATGCTTCACTTGCTTCCGAATATTAGAAACGACATAGGATTTGAATGGTTTCTGTTTTTTCGGTTGACCCATACCGAGTTTACGTTTAGCTTTCATTGCAGTAGTTACAAACCAAGCAGCACTCTTTTCGCCGAAACTAGCGTCTTTAGCCTTGACTCGTTCCCACGATTTATTCTCCAACACTCTATCAGCCCGATGTCTGTGTTGTAGATCTGGATGTTTGGCGTATTCGATATCGTGTTCTTTACAGTAACTGTCCAACTTGTTTTTCGGCTTATCACCTCGTGCTAATCGCTGCTTCAGTCTAGTTCCAGGACCACAGTAGGAGTACCCTCCAGGTAGATGCAGCTCAAACGGAAGCTTGTTGATGGTGCTATTTAAAAGACCTGCACTCGGTGACGTATTCATTGAGAATGAAACCGAGCTAGAGTGAGCATCGTTTATATACGATGAGGATGAAAAAACAGAAAATCAACATAAAGATCGACAACTTTGACATGGGCAGGACCCGGACTGAAAAGAGACATGGGGACCTTTTACCAAACACGATTAGAGCAATAATATGTGGACCAAGTGGTTCGGGAAAAACAAATGTTATGCTGAGTCTTTTAACTGATGAAAACGGTCTCAGATTCAGAAACGTCCATGTTTATTCCAAATCATTGAACCAGAATAAGTATAAGTTCCTAGAAGCGGTTTTAAAACGAACTGTCGGTGTAAACTTTTACGGATACAGTGATAATGAAACCGTTGTAGATCCGCAAACAGCTCAACCAGATTCAGTGTTTATCTTTGACGATGTGGCCTGCGAGAAACAGGATAAGATAAGGAACTACTTCTGCATGGGTCGCCATAACGCAATCGACTCTTTCTATCTTTGTCAGACGTATTCGAAAATCCCAAAACAGTTGGTGAGAGATAATTCAAACATGCTCTTGCTTTTCAAGCAGGACGATACGAACCTGAAACATGTGTACGATGATCATGTTAACACAGATATGTCTTTCAATACGTTCAAGCAAATATGTACAGAGTGTTGGAAAGACAGATACGGATTCCTAGTCATTGTCAAGGATGACGATATTACGAAGGGTAGATACCGAAACCAGTTTAGCACCTATATAACTCCATAGGATTAACACCAATCATCAGTCTCCGTTGAGACATTGCCGTCTACACACCTGTCTAAAGCAATCTAAGTGCCGCCTTACGAGCTCTTACAGACCTGCCACCAAACCTGTAGAGCTGATTACCGTAGAAAGACCAGTATAGCTGTATAGCTGTATACTGACCCGTATAGCTGTGTATAGAGCAGTCTGGAAGCTGTATAGCTGTATACAGATCAGTATAAAAGCTGTATACAGAGCAGTCTGAAAGCTGTATATTAGCTGTACACAGAGCAGCCTTTAAGCTGCATCAGTCTTGTGCTGCTGCTGCTGCTGCTCAGTTGAACATCATGAATCCAAGCGAAAATGATAGGAATATCAAGAAGAAAATACTGAACGCTGCTAGATCTATAAGAAAAAAGTATTTGGCTCTAAAACTGGAAAGAAACGAGGATGATGAGGCGCTCAATAGGTTAATAAACCCCATAACAGAGCCTCTAAGGAACCTTGTCAAAAAAGCGGTTGATAGAAAAACCAGAGTGAAACATGAAAAAATTAAGCACGAAGCAGACGTTAAATTTGAGCGCAGTATCCCGAAACATGTAGAGTTCCAACCAACAAAGGTTCTTGCTCAAACAAGCGAGAGTTTGAAAAGTGATGATGATGATGATGACGAGGATGTCTTTCATAAACCACTACATGAGGTGAAAGAGGATCTACAAAAATCAATTCACGAAAGATCAGCAGTGTATGACGAATTTCTAGATCAGTTTCCCATGCCAGCACGAGAGTATGTAGATAGATACTATAAGCAATCAGACGAAATAGATCATTCTTACGGATTGAAACATGATATGGAAACCGATAAGTGGACCATGGGATCAGAAAGAGTCAACTTTCTTGCAAACGGAGATATCAAAGTAGGGGATGTCACCTATACGGGAACACGGGGATTATATGATCTCCTATTTCTGAAAGACCCGATTTATCATACGGCGGATGATCAGTTGCAGTTCAAGGATATATTAGACAGGACCAACGCTCATCGAAGAAACTTTGATCCATCACAACAAGTTAAAGGATCCGTATCTTCGAAATATAAACGCATTGTTAGACCTTTGCTCTCAACGGCAACTGAAGTTAAAAGGCTTAAGTCAAGTAGCAGTGTCTCGCCATCTGGCCGAAATCAATCTACAAGAGTTCAACATAGGTCCGGAAGTGCTCTATTGTTGAAATATAATAAGAAACCAAAACAGTATGTTTATTATGATGACGTCAACGAATTAATTGACAGACTTGTCAAATTGGATGCATCACAAGAAGCTGGAAATACCAATAACATCAATGAAATCATGAGTATTTTGGAAGAATTGGCGGAATTGGATGTGATTGAGTTTAATAAATAGTTTAAGGTGCTTTATCTTAACTCATTACCAGGCTAACCTCGATCAAGTTTGGATCTTTTCACAACAATCATAATATGGCAAGTATCACGAAAGCCAGAAAGCAGGTGGTTGAAGAACTACATAAACCGGCACGTAGAAAGTTCAATCGTAGAAGATTTATACAGTATGGTTTGGATGATACTTTTGCTACAGATCTAGCCCAGCTTGATCAGTATGCTCGAGAAAACAAAGGATTCAAGTATATACTGGTTGTTATTGATTGTTTTTCTAAATACCTCTGGACTAGAGCTCTTAAGTCTAAATCGGCACAGGATGTAACCAAAGCCATGGAGAGTATACTGAAAACTTCTGGAAGAATACCTAAGAAACTTATTTCGGATAATGGAAAGGAATACTATAACACTCAATTTTCGAGTCTTATGAAGAAACATGGGATACATCATTATAGCTCATTCAGTCCTCTAAAAGCATCTATTGCAGAACGAGTAATTCGAACCTTGAAAGAAAAACTGTTTAAGCAATTTACGTTGAACGGAAACCATAAATGGTTGGAATTATTACAGCCACTTACTACCGCATATAATGATAGCAAACATAGTACGATACATATGAAGCCAAGTAAAGTTAATAAACGCAATGAAAAGACAGTGCTTGATTCCGTTTATGGTCATATGAAAGTTGCTGGTAGACAAAAGTTCAAGGTTGGTGACGTAGTCCGCATAAGCAAGTTTAAACATGTTTTTCAAAAAGGATATACACCGAATTGGAGTACGGAACTCTTCAAGGTTGCTAAAGTACAAATAACAAACCCCACGACATATTTGTTGGAGGATTTGCAAGGTCAGCCTATAAGTGGCGGGTTTTATGAAGAAGAATTACAAAAAACAAAACAGCCTGATGTGTTCCTCGTTGAACAAGTCTTACGAAAGAAGGGAAATAAAATTTTTGTGAAATGGTTGGGTTTTGATAATTCACATAACAGCTGGATCGATAAAACCACGGATGTAGTTTAAATTTAATTTTCCACAATTTATCACTCAGTTTCAGTTATGAGTTCGCATTGTCAAGTTTGTGAGGAAAATATTTCTTCTCATTCACATAACCTAAGTCATAGACATAAAAATAAGTGTTGTACGGACCTGGAACCCAATGTTCAGATCATTAAAACAGCGTTTAAAAACCGAATTATTTCCTATAGGCTATTTACAAATGTTCATCAAACCAGTGTTGGACCCTATCTGGAAGAATTAAAACCTAAAATAATGGATTTGATAAAAAAAGGTTTTTCTAGATACTCCAATCTAAAAATCAACCTAGAATTATATGGACTTTACGTTTTAAGAGAAAATCAGGAAATAAAATCCTTCAATTCTCGTTTTGCCGCTATTTCGCCCAACACCGATTTGGGCAAGTTATTCGATGAATTTGAACAACTTTTAGTATCAAAATCTTCTGAATTCCAAGAGAAAGACAGTGGGTGGGCTTTATCTAAACTCCTATTTCTGGAGGTGAACATAAACAAGTTTAAACCATTAAAATAGTGGTGGGAGCTTCCTATATAAAGCAAATTTCACAAAACCTACTTCAGTCTACTGGTGAAGAAGCATGGCAAGTTATAGTTCAATGGAAACAACTGGATATAATTCGTCCTGTTCTTTTCCGTGTTGGACCTATTTCAACAGTATGGTGACGAAAATTGACCAAGAAATCAAGAAAGAATCGAGATTTTTGGGTGAGACCTGCTATTCAACCAATAACTTCAAAATCATTGCCGGAATAAGTATCGCTCAAGGATTGATACCCAGTATAAAAGTGAGTAGTACGATTTTGAACCTACCTGAAGAACAAGTGACTGTATCGTTTAGCGGTGTGGAATGGAACGAATTTCTGGAAATCGTCAATTCCACAATGGAGATGGATAATGATGATGATGATGACGATGTTAGTGAAGTGATAATAGTTTATTCTCTATCAGAAAACTTTACTGTTTCCTCAGCTATGTTTTTGGGAGAAAGAATAATTAAGTTAACAAGCAGAGAAGTTAATTTATGCTTTTGTGTAGATGATATCCAATCAATTTTGAAAATCCAAGATATAATAGATTACAGGCTGCGTTTACTCGCAGAACTAGATTTTAGAACCTTTTATGACGATCTGTTGAACTATAACAATGTAAATACTGTTAATGAAAATAATTGTCTAAATGTGCTGAAAGAATATTGTAACTTAAATATTTGTGAACTATGTTATTTCATGTTAGAGTTTGTACACCTGAACCCAGAAAAAATAAAAGCAGATTTCATCAGAATATGCAATTTGGAAAGTGTTGTATAGCTTATAGCAGTTAATGTATGTATTATGTAATTTTTAATAATAATAAAAAATCAAACAAACAAATCGCTATTTCATTATCTGATGAGAATGACAGAGAGAGAGAGAGAGAGAGAGAGAAAAAAGAAGAAAACATTTTCATCATGCGTCCTACCAGACTATTGTTGGCTACCAATTGCGCCACAAAGTCTTTCTAGTAAGATAAGAAATTAAAACACTTGATTATTTCCTCAGTATCATCATGTCAGTCGATAAGTTTGGGCGTACGCAACGTCTTAACGACTACAAAAATTTAGTAACCAAACTGAGTAAGGTAAAAAGTCCTGGAGGTATACAAGATTATGTTACAAAATCCTATACGGATAAAAAACTTCAAGAAATCTCAGAAACGTTCAGAAAAGATCTGGAAAACCGAGTGAAAACTGCAGTACCCCCTCAAGAAGAGAATAGATATAAGCAGCTGGAGTCCCAAATGATGGACAGTCAGAAGAAAATTGAAAGTTTACTGAGTAAAAATCAGTCTATTGAAAATGATATTAAAACAAAATTGGCTGTACGAATATCTGCCTTGGAAGAACAACATAAGCTATTTAATATAACCAAAACTTATATAAGCATCGGCGATAAGAGAATAGTTAGAGCTGGAAAAGCTATAAACGATACCGATTTAGTTACAAAAGGTCAGGTAATTGAAATGATTAATGAAAAGGTGAAGCAGACTGCAGTACCAGCGGACACTAAAAAGCAAAAAGGAAAGGGAAACTAAACATCCGTATATTCGACAACTGCGAGCTTCAGTCTAGTTCAAGTTTTCGAAGATGTGTGATCAATTGTTGAAACTCTTATCTGGCGAAAAAAATATAGAAGATTGTAGTGCTGATGAGTTGAAGGATTTGCCAATTGGGTTCTTTCTGCAGTATGTCGATAGTACCACACTTTTGAATATTTGGGGGAAATTACCACTCGAATGTAGAAAAGATTTCGGGTTGCAGACAAGACTTCCTTGTTTCATGCATTATAATAGACCTGATTGGAGGACGCAAGTAGATGGACCTCCCTCATCGCAAAATACCTGTTATTTCTGTATAAAAGCCCTGACCAAATAGTGGACTCAGTCATTAACGTTGAGGCAATGGTTTGGCTTAGTTCTAACTTCATCGCCCTCGCAGCAGTCGTTCAAAATATCCTCTACATACATCCACCATCAGAAGTCCGAAATATCAAGGCTCAGCTGAAAACTGATAGCTATGTCAACGACTTATGGATTCCGCTCTACTACCGCCTCATAGACAACGATCGTACACGTACTTTCCAGACAGTACTTCCAGAATCGCGGAATAGATTCTACCAGTAT
Organism: Ceutorhynchus assimilis; assembly: GCA_917834065.1. Taxonomy (NCBI): domain Eukaryota; kingdom Metazoa; phylum Arthropoda; class Insecta; order Coleoptera; family Curculionidae; genus Ceutorhynchus; species Ceutorhynchus assimilis. Next base: position 10,755,323 of record OU892277.1, read on the forward strand.
AACTTGCGAGTGGAATTCTTGAACAACAGCATTTTGGAAAGCAGGGAATGGACAACTATCGGAATTGGTCCGCAGCAAGAAACCATCTCCAAAAACCACTGTAGAAACGAAACTAGAAACTCCACTTCAACAGATTCGAGACCTGACGCATCTACTTACTTAATCTTTACTTGTATAATAACCATAGCTGTAGTTTTTGGTATTTTATTGTCTAGAATGTTCTACCTTATTATAGGAAACAAATGTGATTATTTTAAGGCTTAATAATGAATAAAATTTTACCGAAAAATTGTTGTTTCATTGAACTTCATCACCTGAGCCTGGGAACTTTTTTTCGATACCGTGGGAAAATCGGCGGCGCCTTGAAATTTCGGGGGTTGACCTGGACTAACCCTCAATTTTTTGGGGGTTTTCTCGGAATTTGACTGAGTGATTATTTTAAGGCTTTACCCGGACCTAGATGGCGCCTCATACGGCAGGTAGTGAGTGTACAATAGCCCCCCGGTTTGTTCGTTCTGCGCCCACCGTCCACCGGTGGAGCTTCCAGCACGCCGGCGCGCGCTTGGTACGACATCTAGGTTCGGGGACATGCACTTAGAATAGGAATTGGTACCCGATACGCCATCTAGTATCGGTACCTGCCGTAGGTGTGACATCTAGGTTCAGGTACTTGCACTTAGAATAGGAATCGGGGGCTTTTGTAATTATCGTCCCCTGCTGTAGGTGCCCGAATCGGGGTCTTTTGTAATTATCGGTACCTGCTGTAGGTGTCCGAGGCGTTTTGGAGATGGTTGCGGTCAAATTCCGGGAAAACCCCCAAAATTTGAGGTTAACCCGGGTAGCCAAGCCTAATCTAATTCCAAAATATTGAACTAGCCTAGCCTAGCCTAATCTAACTTGGTAAGTTTGGTAGAAATGAAGCGAGTAATGAAACACAATTTTTTCGGTAAAATTTTATTCAAGACGCCACCGATCTAGAGATTTTCCCACGGTATCGAAAAAGTTCCCACGCTATCGAAAAAGTTCCCACGCTATCGCAAAAGTTCCCACGGTTGGCCCGGGTCAAAACCCCGAAATTTCAGGTCAAAGACGCCGCCGATCTAAAGATTTTCCCACGCTAGCGAAAAAGTTCCCTCGCTATCGCAAAAAGTTCCCACGGTTGGCCCGGATCAAAACCCCGAAATTTCAGGTCAAATACGCCGCCGATCTAGAGATTTTCCCACGGTATCGAAAAAGTTCCTGGGCTCAGGTGCCCCCGTTAGCTAGGCATGCCTTATTTAATGCAATTGACGATGAAGATCAATGAAACAACAAATTTTTGGTAAAATTTTAACCCGGACCTAGATGGCGCCTCATACGGCAGGTAGTGAGTGTACAATAGCCCCCGGGGGTATTATAGGCAACTGAACCTATAGATGGCGCATGCAGGCATGCTATAAGCTCCTCCGGAGGACGGAGGTTGCAGAACCGGCCATTTATATCTACTGATAAACATATAATTCGATGAAAAATCTTTTCTGATGCTGATTTAATAACCGTAGGTATTCTTAGTCTTTAATATACCTACCTATTATTTTTCTTAGATCCATCGCATCAGGTATGGAAGCATCGCTTATCAAGATGGTCAACTGAAAAAAGGTGACAAAGTAATATCCATAAATGGACATGAGACAGTTGGATTAACTCATTCTGTTGCCACTGATCTTTTGAAAGTAAGTACATTGTTTCAAATATATTTAAAAATATGTACCTAATTCATCATTGCATAGGCTTCTGTTTCAAAATGCGTAATTGTAATAGAAGAAATCAGATGTTTTGTCCCGTCATCGAACCTCTCTAGGAGAATATCATCATCGGTGAGCTCTTTATCTTCTGAAACGAAAGGTGAGCGTACCTACTTAATCAATATTTTTCCTGAAGAATAAGTTGAAATATTTCTTTTAGGCCATGAAACTGATTCACTTTCTTCTGTTTCATCAAATAAAAAGCCAACTCAAACCGTTAAGGTCATGAAAGATGGAGGTGGTCTTGGATTTAGTATTGAAGGGGGCAGAGATTCCCCAAAAGGAGATGTGCCATTAGTAGTAAAGAAAATTTTCGCAGGTAAGGAGTGGACTATTATTTATAGCTTCAACTACACCTTTTCCATATGTATTTCAGAGATCGTCAGTTTAATTTCGGAATGCGTCAATTGAAATTCAGATTAGTAAATTGTATTTCGGAAAGCATCAATTGTATTTCAGAATAAATAATTTTATCTGGGAAAGAATCAATTGTATTTCAGATTAGTTTATTTTATTTCAGAAAGTGTCAATTGTATTTCAGATTAGTTAATTTTATATCGGAAAGCATCAATTGTATTTCAGATTAGTTGATTGTAGTTCAGAAAACGTGAATTGTATTTCAGAAATTGTCAAATGTAGTTCGGAAATTAGTAGGTATCTACGCAGATTTCCCCAAATCAACACAAGATAGGTGTATAGGTGACTCATTATAAATTTTATTTAATACACTACATTGATAATATCTGAAATACATTTGACGAATTCTGAAATACAATTTACAATTTCTGATCTACAAATAAATAATCTGAAACACAAATGACGATTTCTGAAATACAAGTGACCAAACTGAAATACAAAATTTGTATTTCAGTTTGGTCATTTAATGACTTTTTCTGAAATACACCTGACGAATCGGAAACACAAATGATGTTTTCTGAATTACAACTGACAAAGTTGAAATACAAATAACAATTTCTGAAATTGAACTTACACAACTGAAATACAATTGACGCATTCTGAACTAGAATTGATGAATTTGAAATACAAGTGATACATTCTGAAATACTTATGGAAAAGGTGTAGAACCATGGTGACTTAGTGTAAACTCGAATTTGTTTTACATATTACAAAATAAAAGTAGGGAAGTAAATCGTTTGTAAAATAACAAAAACAATTATGGTGAACCTTGTTTCGTTTTTCTTTTTGCTGCAACGCGAGTAAAGTAGATTTTGAAAAGACCTCATTAAGTCTCAATAAACTTGCATGGTTATAGGTATTTTTAACAGTCCTAAATTCAAAGCATTATTAGTGTTAAGTGTGCGGGTTCATAGATAAGTGAGACTACTTTTCCAAACTCAAAAATCAAATAAAGGTACAATCAACATTTGGAATTACTCAAATAAAACTTAACTGTTCTCAAACCTATAGCACTATATCTGATTGCTGTACTGTCCAATTCAAAACTGTTATACCCATAGTTCGCGACTAGATTATTTTTTCAACGCCAAACTTCTCGAATATTTCAGTTACTAATAAACATAGAGTAGTCGGTCAATACGAACGACATACTAACGAGTTTAAAGTCTCTCTGTTATTTTATAGCAATAGCATTTTAAAATCAAATTTAAATAGATGTTGTTTTTTTTTAGGTGGAGCAGCAGACAAATCTGGAGAGCTAAAAGTAGGGGATGAAATTCTTTCAGTGAACAAAATTAATTTTCAAATTATGTCTCGTATTGAGGCATGGTCACAGATGAAGAAAATCCCAGAGGGTGAAGTTCTGATTGAGATTTTTCGATAAACAATAAAGTATTCAAAGTCTTGCCAAAATATGCTTAAATTACCCAAAATTTACCTATATTTATTAACCAGTATGTATTTTTGCCTTACAACGTTATAATTTATCGATATATTTTATGTTGCATTTTCTACTAAATAATTTATCTACTTCTATATGTGTATATAAGTACCTATCATTACTTTCTATGGTAATATATTTTTTATAAAAGAAAAATCGTTTTTCTCCCTGAAATTTCGACTCGAGGGTGGGCAAATTAATCGATTAGGTAGGTATTTGAAATGAACTCAATTAGGGCGGGTATTATAAAACTACTTTGAAAGTTAACTTAAAGTTAACTTCTGGAATTACATGTAATTCAAAAAGTTAACTTCAAGTTAATTGTCAAAGCAGTTTTATAATACCCGCCCTTAATCGATTACAATTTGGAATAATTTACAATAGGTTCATCCAAATTGATCGATTTTGCAACTTAATTGATTGTTTGTGTAATAAATCTTTGTAGTATATGTATATTACTAGTTTACTGATGTTTTTTTGTTATTAGCAGCCATTTTGAATTTTCTTTTGTCGGGTTGGCCCAATGTTGTTCTCCAATTATTATTATTTTTGTTGTGGTGAATTTTTTTATTGGTCGATTAGGCTATTCCTATTCTTTGTTGGTTATTCTCCGATATGAGCTTCTCCAAAGTCGTGCAAAATATATTTTTCCTACAACATGCATAAAAAATGACATTTTGCGATGTGTTTCGACAACGCAGTGGCAAAGTTGACCTTTTTTGATTAGGATTCGACCAAAACTTTGTCGCTTGCTGCCATGCGGGAGACAAGCGACAAAGTTAACTTTGCCGATTGATTAGTTGAAATGGTGGACAAATAACCAGTTTGTTCTGAGTTTGTTGACATTTAATTTGTCTCAATTATAATCTTTTTTTTCAATTTCAATTTAAAATCATTTCTTTGTTGTAGAAAAAATATTGTTTGCAATACGAGCGCAAAAGGCCCTTCGGATTACTAGTGATTGCCGCGCTCAATCGACAGTGGCTTATTTTGCGCTCTTATAATACACAAATAACAATTTCTAAAACATGCATAAAAAATGACATTTTGCGATTTATTTCGACAACGCAAAGTTGACCTTTTTTTGATTACCCATCGACAAAAACTTTATCGCTTGCTGCCATGAGAGACAAGCGACAAAGTTAATATTTAGTGCAAAACAAACAAACAACAAATTCTTCAACATGCGTTCTGGATTCTGGAAGACATTGAGCCATTGAGGTCTAATACAAAGATAAAAGGGCTCGTATAGTCTGTCCGGTGAATGTTTTCCGCTGCGTCATCGTTTGATATGTATGAACCTAGTCGGTACTAAATTCGTGGTCAGTGGCGTATCATTTCGAAGGGGTCCAAACGTGTTTTGTAACCGACATACGCATACAAATAAAACGAAAACAAATTGTAATGTCTGGGATTAGTGCAGAAATCGATGACGCAGCGGAAAACATTCACCGGACAGACTATACGAAGGTATATTACCAATTAATATTGTTGCAATTTGTAATGAGTTCAGAGTTAGAATAGCATGCATTTTCATGGCAGGAGAAAAAAATTGATGAGGAGAGAAAGTTTACCTACTAATGGAAAAACCAGTGCCTATATAGGACCCCGCACAAAGCTTATGGAAAAGTGGTTGCGGTCAGTGGCGTATCCAGCCTGACGCTCCTGGGGGGGCAGACCAGATGCCCGCCGAAGGAAGGCGAAATTTTTTTTGAGGTGCCACGCCCAAAAGTCGTTAAAATCACATGTTTTGATGGCATATACGCGCTTTTAATACTTCAATAATATGACAAATTAGTTATTTTCTTAACAAGTGCGCAAAGTGATAATTTCCTGCACGAAAAAGCAGTTAGACGGATAAGCTTTCAGTGCGCGAAAGACACTATGCGCAAGTGTTAGGAACAGTACTTTTTCTATGAGTATTTGAAGATTTGCATAGCATCCAGGGGAGTTGTACCTAATATTCTTAAATGTTTCTAGTTGTTCAAAACTGGTCATTTTCTCTCTTAGTTCCAGGGCCGCCGCTAAGGTGTTGGGCGCCCGTGTGCAACTCAATATTTGCCGCCCCCTAGCTACCTGTTTTTTCATCCCATACCGGGGTGCTTAAAGGGGGTGTGCGCCAAAAATTAAAGTTTTAGTGTAAAAAAATCTAAGAATAACTGTTCAAACCTCGTTATTCTACGATAAACCATCGCTGAGATATACCGCTTTAAAGTGTGGACGACGCTCTCGTGACGTCACGAAAACTTCGTCCAGCGGCGCTCTGCATTGTTAATTTGATTGTTCCCGGCACGCGTGAGTGGTTTTTGTTTAGATTATTGTAGGTAACACAGGAAAAACATTATGTAAATTTAATTAAATCCACTTTCTCGTGCGTCGCTTGAGCTTTCGTGACGTCATAGGGTGAGATGCGGTACCTTCATAGAGCCATATCTGCGGTATTATTTGTCATAGAGGGGTGCGGATTTCACTGTTATTCTTAGATTTTTTTTCTCTTTTTTTTGAGATGAAGTTGTTTTTTTGGCGCACACCCCCTTTAAGCCCGCCGCAGGCGCCGCCGGAGGCAGGAAATGTTTTCGGGTGGTAAAAACATTTATTTCAAGCCATCAAAAAAATATTTGGAAAATCTTTTACGGCAGAGGAGTCACTGCCACCCCTGACGAGCCGCCACTGCTAGGTACTAATATTTAACATAATTTATAAAAGTTGCATAATTACTTTTTTCATATGATATAGATATATCAACAGTAATCAGTAAATAGTTGAATACTTACTCAAAAATTTGAAGCAATATCCAGCATTCGGCAAAGTCGGCAGTATCAGTATCAAAGCTAGATAGGTACTTTATACTTTAAGATTATATTTCTGTTTGGATTAGGATGAAGAAAAGAAGGATAGGTATCTAAATAAAATTCATGCATTCCAGTATTTTCTATGTAGACAAAGCTTATAAAATAATTATTGTTATATAAATATTGAAGTTTACAAAATCATTATTATTTAATTTAAATTTATTTTTCTCGTTGTTTGGAAAAAAAAAGTTATTACTATATAGGGTCTGCTTTGGCCGCCCGTGTGCATTCATGGTAGCGGTGGCCCTGCTTAGTTCAATGTGTTATGTTTTCAATTTTTTTTTTTTTCAGTGATCAGCATGACTTTATTTGCAACAGTGGTTGTGCTAGCGAGGTTTACTTGAGATTTGTTATTCCTGCCAAATTTTGAGACTAAACTTACCAGGATGATATTTTCTCATGTGACTTTTTAAATTAGTTTTACATAGCAATAAGTATAGTATTTTTTCAAACTCAATTGGAACAAGGTACCAACTGCCCACATAACAAAATTGCATCTTTAGAATGTAATAAGAATGTTCTTTTTTTAGGAGGAATGTGCCTAGAATGTTCGCCAAAACCATTGCAAATGTCCTGAGAATGTTCTGAGGAAAGATTGTAGAAATACTGTTTGCAATACCCAAGAACTTCCTGGGAAATCCATTGGGATATTCCTAGAATCTACCTATGAGATTCTCAGTGCATCCTGAAAAGAATATTCCTGTTTGATTCTAAAAATATGCTTGAAATGTATATTCTCACATTGAAAGAATGTTCCTATGACATATAGTTATGTTCTCAAAAGAATATTATACCAATATGCTTGAAAGATTCTTAGAATATATATCCACATATATCATTCTCAATATGCATCCTAGACATAAATATTCTTATTGGATTCTAAGGATATACTTGGAATGTCAATTTTCGCATCCAATTAATGCCCCTTTCGGCCCTTTCAGTCCTTTTATATTAAAGGCAGTGAAAGAGTTGTTGGAAAACTTCTCTGGAAAACACAAGTGTTTAACCAAAGCTCCGGTTTCGAGCTTCTTATGCTCTCGTCGCGGTAAGCACGCCAACTGAGAGAAACAGTTTCCAAGGAGATTCAAACGCTAGAAAATATGTAGATCTTTAATAGCACGTGGCTCCCTCTCTTGGAAGTCCTACAAAGCAAATGAAAAAGAATATACCTATAATATTTTTAGTAGGTTCTAGATAGAGGATTATTGTTTAATTGTTCAATCAAGATTTTTGTGTAGGTACTTTAGATAATTAGGTGAATGCTATGAAAATATTCTTATCATGGTTACCTACCTACACAAACTTCTCAGCACAACTTGGTAGGTATATTCTTAATACTTGATAGAGATATTAGCTGAAAGAACATTTTTTAGGGTACATTATAATAATGTTCGTATGACAATATTCAAATAATGTTCTATAAAGTAGGTTCTTAGCACAATCTTTCAGGTAGGTGCAAAGAAGCAACATTCCTAGTACATAAATAGAACGTCCAAAAATGAATATTTCAATTGAAACAATCTTAGAATATTCATTGAACATTCCTAAAAGAACATTCCAAAAAGCACTTTGAGGGAATATTCTGAGAATATGAATGTTCTTTCACTGTTATGTGGGTGGTGGCTGACTGGTGACTGGTCACCGAAAATTTCCACGAGAAATGCACTGCCACTAGTCAGGCACCAGTTATGATTTATATTCACCTTGTTCCAATTGACTTTGGAAAACCTATACAGCAGTTGCCAAAATATCCTATCCATTTTGGCTTGCATTATCATAGATCTTGCTTTGTCCATTGGTGTCTGATTTATTCTTTCCGCAACATCATTACGTTGGGAAGTATATGGAAAAGTATAACGTACTATTCAACTTTTTAAATTGGATACCTACTCCAAAGGAATGTGAGTTGTAGGTTCCCCACGCCAATGGTCGCCTGACCTCACATCTGTTTTTACTGGATTTTTCTTCCCATCGCTCCTCATACGGAAAGTGTCAAGTTAAAAAAGCTAAACATTACCTGAATACCTTTTCAGAACAAAAATAACATCAAGACCTTCATTTTGAGTATTAGTTGTTTATCCAGAAACTCACGAAACGTTGAAAAATCTAGTAGGAGGTATAAATCACTGATCTCGTATAAATACGGTAATTATGCGAAATAAAAACGAGCAGGTACCTACGCAGAGTTTCCGTGCGCAAAGTTGAACTTTGCGCACGCGAAAGAGTGCGATGTGCAAAGTGCAAAATAATAAACTTTGCGCATGCGAGGAGAAAATAGTATATTGTGCAACAAGTGTTGAAAATAGCACTTTTCACACGCGTGGGGAAGTTTGGTGGCACGAGCCGCAGGCGAGTGGCATAAACCCCGCACGAGTGTGAAAAGTGATTTTCACACGCATTACACACTATACTTTTTCTACGACTGCGATATAACTATAACTATATTCACATTGAGATTTGTGGATTTATTTATTTTTTTGTTGAAAAATTATTATTCACGAACGAACCATTTTGGAACGTACGCTGAATGCACTCGGAGTTTCTTACAGAACAAAAACTCAATGGAAAAGTCATTTTTATTTTAGCGAGCGAAAAGTACTTTTCGCACGGTCGAAGCGAAATAATCGATTTTCCAGGTAAGTTAGTAGTGCGTTTTTGATAGTTTTCTAGAGCAGTCGTAGAAAAAAATATTTTTTGTTATTTGAGATATTTGTGTATGTTTGTATGTTGTTGACTGTTTAAAATGTGTCATGCTAAAAGGGAATGAAAATGGTGCTAAAAACTGTGATAATAAAGTTGAACAACTACTTATGGGTGGATATCAACTATAAAAATAAGTCTTTTTTAGTTGTTACTTTGTATAAACCCCCACTGGTCAACTATAACTACCTATCTAGTTTAGAGAATATTTTATCTAGCTTGTCCTCATCATATGACTATATAATTTTAATGGGTGATTTAAATATAAACTTTCTTACGAAAACTGCTGACTCTGATTATATGGAATCAGTGTTAGAAATTTATAATTTGAAACGAGTCATCTCTGAACCCACTAGAATTAGTAGAAATAGTGGAACTCTAATTGATATTATTTGTGTCAATAAGGGTGTCAGTGTTATCGAGTCAGGAACATTGGGCATGCTTAATTTAACTGATCATAGACTTGTGTACTCTTTAATTAGCATCAAAGCTCCCAAAATAGGTGATAAGGTTTTATCCTATAGAGATTTAAAACACTTTGATAGGAGGCAATTTGAATTGGAGATACAGGACATAAATTATGAATTTATTTTGGGCCATGAAATGTTGGATGATAAGGTAGCTTGTTTCAGTAACGAGCTGGCTGGCATCTTCAATAGACATGCCCCAACAAAAAAAGCAGTTATAAAAAAAAAGTATAAACCCCACATTACTGACACTATTAGGCAAATTATTAAATTAAAGAAAAAAGCATTCAATAAATTTAAAAAAACTGGTCAAGTTGAACACAAGCACTTTTATCTGGACATTAAAAACTAGGTATCTTTCTTTTGCAATTAGAAGTGAAAAGAAGGCATACATGTCGTTTGAACTTCATAAACATAAAAAAGATACAAAGAAGATTTGGAATAGGATCAATGATTGGAATATCAAGGTTAATAAAAACAGTGAAATACCTATTCATTTGAAAGATGTTGACCAAATCAGTAATTCTTTTGCGAGTGTATGTCAATTAGCTACTCCGATACACAACTTACTAATGAATTTTTATCACGACAATAGGCTGGAGAGCCTTAACAATGTTGAGCTTATTTTTTAAAATATTTCAGAATATGATATCTATATCTATCTATAAGGCATTTAAAAGAATTAAATCTAAAAGTATGGGTATAGACCAAATAAGTTACAATCTTGTTCTTTTTAGTATTGATTGTATTGCTCCGTTTCTAGCTAAGCTATTCAATATATCCTTAGAAACGGGGGAATTTCCAGAAATGTGGCAGAGCGCCATTGTTAAGCCTTTGCCAAAGCAAAATAAAATTGAAAATTTTTCTGAACTAAGGCCAATCTGTCTCTTACCAATATTTGCCAAAATGTTTGAAGTACTAGTGTCTCATATGCTGCTTGAATTTGTAAATACTAATAATATTATACCAGCTGTGCAGTCTGGCTTTAGGAAAAATCATGGAACGGCTACAGCCCTCACTAAAGTGTCTACTGAAGTATCAACTAATATTAACTCATCAAGGGTTTCTTGTCTAGCACTGCTAGACTATAGTAAGGCTTTCGACCTTATACATCACGACATGCTTGTGGCTAAAATGAGGTTCTATGGTTTTTCGGAAGCTGTCTGCAAATAGTTTAAAAACTACCTTCTACTAAGGACACAGGTGGTTGAGCTTGATGAAGCAAGATCTGAGCCTGTTACAACTGGTTATGGAGTCCCCCAAGGAAGTGTACTTGGGCCATTATTATTTAGCATTTACACTAGCGATCTTCCAAAGCAGGTTCGGTTTTGCTCCATCAATCTCTATGCCGATGACACGCAGCTCCTGTTAGGTTTTGCTCCTCAGGATGCCTGTGTGTGTATGCAGAGAATAAATGACGACTTAGACTCGATATTTATATGGTCAAGTCAACATGGGTTGGTTCTAAATGCTAGTAAGAGCACATATATAATTATGGGCTCTAATGCCGTCAGAAGTCAATTTTTACGTTTTAATTTCACTACACTGCACATAAACGGTACTACTCTACCTAGCTCAGAATCAGCAAGGAATCTGGGTGTGACTTTCGATGAAAATCTTAACTTTCAGGTGCACGTCAACAAAAAATTGTCATGTTTTTATGCTGTACTTAAGAGTTTGTACCCCTTTAAGGATAATTTACCTCGCAATATTAAATTGATGTTAGTGGAGACTCTTATTTGGTCACAGAAAATGCTTGTATGAGATTTATTTTTAGTATTAGAAAATTTGACCATATTACGCCAACCTATGTAGAGAATAAGATACTAAAATATGAACAGCGAGCAGCTTTGCACTTTGGTCAATTCGTTTATAAAAATTTTCAATCTGGATGCCCATCCTATCTCTCAGAATATCTTATAGTAAGACAAGACCTTCACAGTCGCTGTCTGAGAAACATCATACGATTTCAAATACCATGGCATATAACCGAAGGTTTTAAAAACTCATTTTCCTACCGAGCGGTGCAACTACTTAATACAGAGGTGTATGAATTTATGATTTCAGGTTCACTGGTAAACTTTAAAAAGAAGTACAAGGCTTCTCTGCTGGAATTAATAGCGTAGCTTAGAATAAGGCATTGAATTCCTTATTTATTATTTATTTATTTACTTTTTCGGGTAGCATGGAAGAACACATTACGTGAATGTTACCTTTTATGTAATTTCTTTTGACGCATAATAAACGTTATTATTATTATTATTATTATTATTATTATTATATTTTTATGGACTAGAAGAAATAAAAGGTTGTTACTCTGGGGGGGGGGGGGGGGGGGGCAATTTTGGCACCCTTTGGTAAATTTGAATGGGTATAAATTAATAGGAATGGACATCCATCATAAAAAATTGAAAAGAACGCATTTGATGTAGGGGAGAGTAGTACACAATGGATCAATTTTCGGGCTTAGATTTTTTTGGCAAAACTGAAAAGGATCTTAATTAATGTGAAAGTTTTAAGCTAAAGGTTTATGTTTAACAAAGTCGAATTAAATAGATAAATGCTCTAGAATTATTAGAGAGACTAAATTTGGTGATTTTTTGTTGTATCGACAATTGATCCATTGTGTACCATATATGGTACAGAATGAAACGAACAGTGGTAAACAATGAAACTACCTGTGGTGTACAATAAAACGCTGACAATTTGTAAAATAAATATTTATTTCTAATAGAACAACAGTAGACAATGTTCTCCAATGTTTACAAAAACAAACATGAATTCTGAAAAATTGTTATATTATTTCAAAAACAAATCCGCACTAGCCCGTTTCTTAGTTTTCCAGCTTTCAGGACATTTTATTTTATTTCTATGTGCCATCTCGTATGCAAGTTTTCTTACTTTTGTTGTATTTTTCCTACTTTTCTTGTATTTAATCCATATATCATTTCACTACATTTTTTTAATATATATTTGCATAATGAGTCTTCTTGAACCTGTGAAAAAACAGCTCTCACCATTGCTCTCACGGAATAATTCGGCTCCATTTTTTGCATTTGGGTCTTCCCGTTTCTTCAATATCTCATTCTTATAGGGTGGTGAATTTGACATTATGCATTTCTGCGGCTTGTCTCAATGATGTGCCCTTATTAGGAACTTCTGCTACAGCAGCTGCCATGCCTTCTGGAGTAAAAGTAGCCCTTGTCCTCTCTTCCTTTTTTTCGGACCATAATAAATCCAAATAAACAAAAAAAAAAAACTAAACTTTATTAATGTAACGCATATGCGTACTACACGAATAAATGTTGTTATAACATTACAACTAATACAATAATATGTTTAATAAAAAACAATGTTTTACAAAATGTTTTCAATGTGGTACACAATGATACATGTATCATTGTGTGCCACCGTGTAAGTTTCATTGTGTACCACCGGGTACCTGCTGATATTCAAAGTAAAAAAACACGTTAAATATTATTGAATCAATCTGAAATTATTAGGTTATGTTGCCAATAAACTCCCTATCCTAAATGTATCAGTCCCAAACAATAAAAATAATATAAAAAAATATCAAACCTTTTTACAACAAAATTCAGGAAAAAACTTCAGGGTCCAAAAAACACAGTTTTGTTTGCCACGTTCATGAAAATGCCGGTATCACCGCCAAAACACACTGAATGAAGTAGTAAACAACTGACGTACGTTGGGTCGCGGTGAAGTCAATGTGGCGCGAAATTTAAACAAAATAATTAGAATGTTTCATTGTGTACTGCGTTTCATAGTGTACTACTCTCCCCTACCTATAATAATTAGTCATCAAATACATTTTTCAGTTTTTTACAATGGATGTCCATTTATAACCTATATATTTATATTCAAATTTACCAAAGGGTGGGCACAAAATGGCGACGTTTTCCATATGAACATGATATGAACATATTACACATTAAAGAGCCAATAAAAAATAAGACAGTTTGTTGCCACTGTGGTTTAATAGAGTCACTGTAGCACAAATTAATTCGCGCCCTCATTAGCTGTATTCCTTTCAAGAGTTTGAAACACTAGAGCTACTCGCTCCGGTGTTAGTCGCCCCGATTTGAAAGGAACAGATGCGCTGGCTTTCATGCATTTAGGGCGGGTATTATAAAACTACTTTGAAAGTTAACTTAAAGTTAACTTCTGAAAATACATGTAATTCAAAAAGTTAACTGCAAGTTAACTGTCAAAGCAGTTTTATAATACCCGCCCTTAATGGTTTACTTGGGGCTTGAGTACTCAGGTGCAACAAACACTTTTCGAAAGGAATAAGCGCGTAAAGCCCCGGAGCTGTTCCGGAGCTCTTCATAGGTGTGAAAGGAACCGTCAAATAGAAATCGCTACATATGAAACACGTCACTGTCAATTGTCAGTCATGTTGACACGACACAACAAATAAAAAACAAGGTTAGGGTTGGACTGTAATTAGTGTGATGGTGTGATTAGATTCTTGATTCTTCATTGATTCAATGACGACAATTGATGACACACCAAAAGGTGTATGTATTTTGTAGTAGTTGAAATAAAATAAAATTATATTTAGGGCGTTCATAAAAGTTTCCACGAATTATAGTGAAATTTAAACATAAATAATGCAGTTCATGCTGTTGTTTAGTCGTCAAGGAAAACTACGTTTACAAAAATGGTACGTTGCACATCCAGACAAATTGAAAAAGAAGATTACCAGAGAACTTATCACTACTATACTGGCTAGGAAACCTAAAATGTGTAGTTTCCTTGAGTGGAGAGACCTTAAAATAGTGTACAAACGATATGCTAGTTTGTATTTCTGCTGTGCAATAGAACAAGATGACAACGAACTTCTTACTTTGGAGGTCATCCATAGATATGTGGAACTCCTGGACAAATACTTTGGTAGTGTTTGTGAGCTTGACATTATCTTTAACTTCGAGAAAGCTTACTTTATATTAGACGAACTGATGTTGGGAGGTGAAATACAAGAAACTAGCAAAAAGAACGTTCTCAAAGCGATTGCTGCACAAGATCTTCTGCAAGAAGAAGAAACGCCTCAAGGTTTCTTTGATGATCACGGACTTGGCTAGGATAAAAATAATGATGGTAGTGAAGTGATGCCCCAGTAGCAGTATTGTATTGAGAAAATCTGTAGAACTATCAGTTGTTTCATCCAGTGGGACCTAGATACATTTTAACTAAATTTCTTTGTAGGTAAATGATCTAATATAAATATAATTATTACTAGGTACCATGGATAATTGGCATATAAAATTTACAACAACAATTTACTTTACATTTAAAATGTATTTCCTTTAATCAAAATGTGAAAAAGGGTTTCTGTTTCTAATATAAGACACCTGATGTGATTTACAATCTAGCTTAAAAATAGAAAAACATTAAATTCACGATCCATTTAGAGCGAGTTCTAACGTTTTTTTAGCATTCAACTTAGTTCAAGATTTTATTTTATTTTAAAGTCCTTAAGGGCCCCATACACTACGATGAAACACGACGGTTTTCATCGCCACGATGAAACATGTCGTTCTAAAACCGAAGTGTGTAATAGAAAAACACGGCGGTTTTCTACAGGACCCCACAGGCATGATGAAACACAACGGTTTTCATCACCATGATGAAACATGTCGGTTTTCATCACCATGATGAAACACGTCGTTCCAAAACCGAAGTGTGTAATAGAAAAACACGGCGGTTTTCTACAGGGCCCCACAGACTACGATGAAACACGACGGTTTTCATCGCCACCATGAAAAATGTCGTTCCAAAACCGAAGTGTGTGGTAGAAAACCGTTCGTATGTACGAAATGTTGAACCGTCATGCCAAAAATCAAGCTCAGACTGAATTTTAAACCAACGATGAAACATGACGGTTTTCTACCACACACTTCGGTTTTGGAACGACGTGTTTCATCGTGGCGATGAAAACCGTCGTGTTTTATCGTAGTCTGTGGGGCCCTGTAGAAAACCGTCGTGTTTTTTTATTACACACTTCGGTTTTAGAATGACGTGTTTCATCGTGGCGATGAAAACCGTCGTGTTTTATCGTAGTGTATGGGGCCCTTTACAGAGAAATTTAATTCGATGTCATTTTTTTTTAAGTCAAGATGCAACCTCCCCTAAATATTTATTTGTAAATACCCACCATTGGCTTCTGTCCTGAGAGAATAATAATAATTGTTCTTTATAAATCAACCTCAAAAGTTTGCGCTAGTAACTTAATTTAACCACAAATACATTTCTACAAAAATGTGATTTGTTTTTTCACCAAAACAAAAATGACATGTCCATATTTGAAATTATGGGAAAATAGAACTAGAATAGAAGATTTCCCTCAGCTCAACTAACAATAAGTAAAGTTTTGAATTATTGTGTCGCCTGTTTATACTTTGCTCATTGATTTTACTGTATGAATCGTATTGTCAAATATTTATTTGGGGATAATTAGAAACTTATGTTCCACCTAACAATGCAGGAAGCAATTTGCACCCAATGAAATATAGGAATATATAGAATATACGTAAAAGAAGTACATAACTGTTTTCATACCTATAGGACTCGCTACATCAGAAACAATTTTTAACCATGTTTTCGAATGATAATTTTTATCATAAAATTATATTCAGATGTAGGTACATATAATTTTGTTGTGGCTAAAACAGGCATTCAATTTCCTAATACTGTGTTTGCCACAATTATTATATATCCTAAAATATTATTTATTGAATTTTTGCTGATTGCTGAATATAGTTTTTCATTTTTCAGATCATTGATGATTAGTTTTAGGATAATTCCAATCATTCGAATAATAAGTACATATTGTTAAAATTATTAGTTGATAAAGGGATTATCTACGTTTTTTCATATTAGGTAACACTGCCTTTTTAACATTCATTATAGTTATAATATTCTACATAATAAAATAGTATAAGAATTTTCAGTTGTATGCAACATCCTCTTTTAACTTGAAAGTGCTTTTTAAAACTGGTCACTTTTAACAATTTGTATTCTAAATAACTTACCCAAACTAACACAACAAGTGACCAGTTTTAAAAAGTGCTTTTAAGTTAAAAGAGGATTTTGCATACAGCTGTATAACTTTTATTGTTTATTACTCTAGTAAATAAATTTGTTATAAATAGTTGTCCTTGGATTTTTTTGTTTGAAACTCTACATATTAAAGAATGGGTAACACCGGTTTACAGTGTACTTACCTAATTAACAAAAAGAACGCAAACCAAGAGAAATTTTTCTTCTTACATTTCATAAAAGCTGAACTAACTTAAATAATTTATCAATAATTTTTTAAATTTAACAATCTTTCTGCTTCAATATCTGGAAGCAAATCATCAAATTCTGTTTGCGACCTGAGGTTAAGTCCGATCTCAGTCCTAATACATATTTTCCTAATGTGTGTACATTTATTATCTGAAAACCATACACTCCAGAGAGAATTTTATGATTTTATCGAGGGTTTTCTCCATAAGATAATGGACAAAGGCGGCGAAATTAAATTCAGTTGCTATAAAACTCAAGGATTTACCTACTAAAAAAAGTTTTAAAACAAAATTACTTCCACTTGCGCTTGCAGTTGTCCCCCATCTTAAATAATTAAAGCATGAGTTTACTTTTTTGGCATTAACTCTTTCCAGTTATGATAAATCTGTTACGAAAAATCCTCTAGAGAATAATATTGTCGAGACCGGAGCAAAAAAATAAACAGATTATAGCAGTTGCAACCGTTATTGGAATTGAAAACTTTTGAATAAATTGTAAACTAGTAATCCCATAGCAATTAACCATTGTAGTTTCGATTGCTTGGAAACGTTCCCTCCCTTTCCCTTTTTTTAGACATCAGAGCTCAGAGGTAATTTAATAAACTGATCCTATCTTTAGCTTACTGAACATTTTCACACTCAAAATGTCAAGTTAAATCTTATGGTAGATTCCGAGGGGAGTACCTAGGTGACCTAGGAAATCACTGTACGTTTTGCCTGGGAGATACTTCAGTAAGTAAAAAAATAAATAGCCAGTAATACCTAACAGTAGGTGATAAAGAATTTAATATAGGTACCTAACTAATAGTTCATGTTCTTTGTGGTGACAAGTCATATGTGAGGTAATAAAACAAAAAAATTAATTGACTCAGATTTTTATTTGGCAAAGGTTTTACTTGTAGAAAGTTATTACAAAAAACGTATTTCGTAAATGCTAAAATTAGGTAACTATAAAGCAGATTAAAAAAAAACACCGTAAGATAAAAACGACACATTTCTTCACAGTTTTAAGCTTTCAATCAATCTGACTGACAATTATTTCGTAGGCTTACATTTTTCAAATTTATTTCTGAGGCTTGAGTGCTGTGTTTGAAACAACCTCCATCTATAAATGAGAAAGATGCAACAGGTACTGAAGACTCTTTCAATTGTTTCCACATATAAATGAAATAGATTATGGAAGAAATATACCTTACGGTTTATAATTATGGCCCCATAAATAATTACAAAAATATTTAAAAAAAAACATTTGCATTGATATTTTATGTGAGGACATCAAACACCCTTCTGCTACTTGCCTTGTGATGCAGGTATTTTAAATATTGGAGCTAAAAAGCATATAATATTTTATAGGGTTTTGATCAAAAGTTTGCAATATTTTTACTTCTATGAATGCTGGAAAACACGAGCACTTGTTCAGAAATCCTGAGCATTTTATCAATGTATATTTACAAAAACAAATATCAACAAATGGAGAGGTAACTTTATGGAAGGTAATAACAGTTAGATAAGTACACAAAACTTTACAAATTGTTTTTCGTTGTAAAAAAGATATGTATCATCCATCTCTAGAATATTCCACTGAGTTAGCCATTATCTACTTGATGAAAATTCATTTTACCTTACTAAAAGACTCTATTGAATTTCCACAAATTATTTTATCATCACACATGTTTGGCAACAGTATTTTCTTCAGTCGGACACTAATATGTATCGACATATAATATGTTGTGACAATAAAATAATTTGCGAGAATTTATAATGCCTACTAAATAAAAACATACATGAATGGCTAGTTTTATGAATATTGGACGAATGCAATGATACCGTTAGAGCCTTATTCAATAAAAACAATGCATACTTTTGGATCATACTTCCAAGCAAAAAAATAATACTACATATATTACATTTTGATTTGAGGAATTATTCATATTTAGGGAATGGGACATTTTGTATCTGTCTATGTTTAAAACAGCAGATTGAGAAAAGATCACAGATTTATTTTAAAAAGACAAAACTTATTAATGAACACTTGCTATGCTTACTCTCCTTATTTCTATTAATAGTACACTTTTATCTAAATTGAAATTGTAACTGAAATTTACAACTACATTATTTAATAATTAATTTAAAACCTATATGGACCACACAACACATACTTGAAAATAAAGGCAAAATCAGCATTTGTGATATTTTTTATAACCGATGAACTAATTTTTAATAACAAGATTTTATGGTTTCGATTTTCACCTCAATTCCCCACATAAATTAATTGTTGAAAACACAATTGAATTGAATAGTGAACATTTAATTTGGAAAAAAAAAAAACAAGAACAAAATATTCAGCAAGAGGCATTAGGTTTGAATGAGCAATGGGCGGAGTTTTGTGAAGTGGCAATCAACTTTAGGAAAACAATTTTTGTTTACAGTTTAGAGGCCTCTCTCAACACAGAAACAAAAAGTTTTTTGCGAAATGCATTATTCTTATTCTACGATCTGCAACATGTTTAAACATTTTTGGGTTTGCTTTATAGTCTCAAGCAATGGGCAAATAATATTGTTTGGCATAAAAAAAATTCAATCCAATGTTTTCATTTCAACTCCTGTGCATATGCATATTTGTTTACTTGATATTCTTGTCCCCATTTAAACAGTTTTGTGGTGAGATAATTTTTGTATCTGATACAATTTCAAAAATCAAAAAAACATTATGGTAGAAAGTAGAAACAGATACAGGGTTTGTTGAAAAGAAAATACTTTATTCAATCCAGTCCGTCAGTTATTATTATCACTAGTGCTACTATAAAAATATCTTTATTCCTTGGATATCTTCGCAGGTTTGTGCGTTTTACATCAAAACTTTCTCACAAAAATTACATGCTTTCTACTAACCTGCAAACACAGCCACAGAAAAATATCAACAAATAAATCTAATTCGATGACATTTTGTGCATGAGGTCTACAAAAGCCTAAGTAACTTCAGGTATATGATACTGAAAGTACCAAAAAAAACATACTGGGTCTACTATTAATTGCACAAGAACTCTAAATATATTACTTCTAATTTTTTAAGCATATAAAAATAATCAATTGGTAAAACTAGATTCTATGAGTTAAAACAAAACTATGTCATCAAAAGCGTATTTCAATACTATACGTTTTTTTATCAATAACCACTCGCAGAATGAGTTTCTTTTTTGTAAATTTATCTAATATTAAATATTATCATTATGATCAAATACATATATAACTGAACTATAGAATTATTGGTAAAAAAGGGTTTTTCGCAAGTTTGAAGAAAACTAAATGATTATTAATTAAAATATGCCACTTTCAGTATTTCGAGATCATAAGAAATACCTCTATCACTAATATTATTATTTTTTTTACACCTTATTGGTTTAAGTAACATGCTAGGTAACATAAATGATTATTTAAGATGTTTTCGAACCTGTGACTCAATTTTATCACTATTGTCATGATAACTTATGTAATGCTTTGAAATAACTCAGTTTGGTTTGATTGGACACAATTATAAGTTGTAAATTTCTCTTTCTAAAACGAGAGCTCTTTTACATCTATTTCTGTTTTGTAGTAAGGAGAAATAACTTATCGCAAAATCGAATAAAAACATAAGAATATGTAGGTACAGGGTACTTGATTATATTTAAGCCCATACCTACAACGTTTACTATTTATTTATATATCAAAAATGGCTCTAGCAAATGTGATCAATATATATATTTGGAATCAGGAAGAAAAGATCTTTCATTTTATCGCATAATATACAGTGTGTCCCATTAAAAAAAATTAAAGTTGTCTACGTTTTTCCATTTTCCAATGCGATTTTGTTTCTTCTGATAATGTTAAAAGAAAATAGAGAGAAAAACTGTCAAGTTTTGATTTTAAATTTTTTTTCTATCCTAAATAGTAAAGGCTGTAGGTATGGTATTAAATATAATCAAATACCCTGTAACAAGGTTATGACTCGTAATATAAACACAAAGTAAGTAGGTACTTGTTTTGAGTATTTTAATAAAATCTGCAAGGTGGCAGGATATTGTTATCCGAAATAAACTCTGAGGTGAATAAATGAAGTTCTATCATTTTCCTAGAATATTACATATAATTGTTCATTTTCACATAGTGTGAGTTTTTATCCCATGCAAGCTGTTGAATGTTTACCTTTTTATAAAAATAAGATACTGAAAGTTGCATATTATAGTATATCTATAGCTCAGTTATTAAATATTACCCAGCTCTCTATATGCACACCGTAAATAAAACTAATATGTTAAGCTATGACTGCGTATACGAATATTTTACAAAAAGTACCAAAAGGGCACCGCCAATAACTATCAACATATTCATATATTTGGCTAGGCGCTCGTTCTAAGTTTCGTGTACGTACATAAATTTATTGCTTTGTGATTATAATTTTAGATTCCATAAATGAGAAAATTTTAACTATACAAACTTAAGGATTTCTTTATGCAAATGGAGGTGGTGCCTTTGTATAAATCTAAGATAATCCACCATTTTTAAATTTAGTTTACTATAACATATTATTGAAAGTGCTAGGTATAATAATAAAATACAAAAATAAAGAACTCAACTTCCCTAGTCGGACATACATATAAAAAAACATAAGTGGATTTTGGTTCACTAGTACTAGTGAAAGAACAACAACCAAAATGTAATTGCTGTTATTTGCTATATTGCATGCATATGGAATAAAACAGTTCCTCGGAGAAGCTCCCCATTAGAAGTCGCATGATAATTTTGTATACATTTAAAGGATTAGGACAAAAATATATTATTTTGTATAATTCATGTTAACGAAAAATCTTTGTCACACGTCAAGACATAAGATAGTAAGGGTAATTTTTTTAAACGCCATCTTTCCAAACTCTGTCAGATTCTCCAACTACATCCAGAGAGACAGCGCTATATGTATCTTTTGCGTTTAGTCTCTATATTCATGGGCTGCGTTCAGATTGAACGTCGGGTGTCGCCCGAGCGCGTTCCGACCGTTCAGATTGCTTTGGGTAAAATTTACCCAGCCGTTCAGATTGTCAGTAGATTTTTACCGGACGACGCCCGGGCGCACACTTTTGCATCCCATAAAATAGCAAGATAAAATTTGCCCCGCATGCGCGTTTGTGTTCTAACCTTAAATAATAAAGGCAAATATTGTAAATAATTATTTTTGCGAGTTATGGTGGGTTTATCTAAATTCTTCGTTATCCTCATCAACTCTATTTAAAAAAAAGGTGCCCTCTTTCTTTTTTTTTGTTTAGTTTGTGATGCTAAATTGATAGCAATCACTGACACTAGCACATCCTCGTCGTCCGAAGATGAAGCGTCCTCATCATTCAATAACTCTTTAAATATAAAGATACTCTGGCTTCTTCCATAGTTGGTATTTATTTAAAAAATTATGAAGAAAACGGCAAAAATGTTAGAATCATTGAGGTTATAAAGAAAGAATGCGTCTTGGCCGTTCAGATTGGGCGAATCGCCGGGCACACACGGAGTGCGCTCTCTATCGGGTGCGCTCTTCACTGGACGTCGTCTGGACTCTTCAATCTGAACGCGCCCATGTATTGAGATATTTGTACTTGAACTGAACACCCTGTACTTAATTTGTGTAAGTTTATAAAATTAAATGTAATTTCTTCCTTCTAAGGGAGGCAAATTAATAAACAAATTAGATGAATAACTATTGTGGCTTATTTCCGGATGTTACTTAGTGAAGCTCTTATTTGATTCCATCTATGTAAAACAAAAACAGTAATAAAATATAAAAACATAGGTATCTATAACACTTATTAAAAAAATAAAAAATAAAGCTAATTATATATTTTTTACTAGATCCTGGGAATGCGAATGTACAAAAGCTGCTGTCGAAAATACCATCACATTTTCTGTTGTTGAGATTTAAATAGCCTTAAAAAATTATGGTTTATCACGAAAAAACGATTTAACGGGTTCATATATATGGTATCTTAATGCAACTATTACTGGAATGTTCCCAAAAAAGGAATTATCAGTTTCTAACAAGATAATAATGACAGCAACTAAAAATACTGTAACAGCGAAGAGTGCTGGTAGAAAGGCACCAATGACGTTGAACCTTCTACCCTTCTCATGCAAACTCTGCTCTGTTGGAGGCGTATTACCGGGCATGTAAGGGCGCGCTTCTATTTGAGAATGTGACAGTGGTGTCGGACTACGACTAGACCGATGTGATGGATTCGTATTATCATATCGATAAATATTATCAATCAATTGAGATTCTGATGAGGAATGTTCGAATGAATCACGGAAATAGTAATCACTAAATCTATCAATGGAGTCGTCCTTATATTTAAGCATGCAGTAGTCTGAAAAAACAATACTTATATATATCTATATTTATATATTTTTTTTAATTACCTGTGCGTATTTTTTTTCCACCTATTGCTTCTGAATCTTCACACACTGTTTCTAAGGCAGCCACATCACTATACCCTTGAACTGGGTTACCATCAAGTCCTGTGAGTATACCAGAACTACTACTACATTCCATATGAGAGCCTCCCACGTCTGAATGACTTGAACGGGGTAAACTATTATAACCTAAATCCAAAAAATAGTAGGTACAGAAAATATCAACCAAGAATATAATTACACATAATATAGAAATATAAGTGATGTGACCAGAAATGCTGCATCAAAAAGAAAAACGAGAAGGACATTTTTTTAACTATGTAATATGAAACACAGCGAAAATTTTAAAACTAAAATATTGACAGCTGATCTAGTTTTGTTTTGTATTCACATTCTGATAAAATTGCTAAAAATATCTTTCAAAGTTTAACCAACTAGAATAATAATTATTTTGGTAAATTGTGATTCATTTAGTTTATTTTCTAGTTAACTATGTTTGCTAAAACGTTTTTGAATGACTAAGAAAAATAGGTCTAGGAAAAACTATAACCTTTACCTAGGTGAGGCTGTAAAGGAGTTGATGGAGTCGCAGGCACACTTGAAGCTTTCCTTCTCATACTAGAGGTCCTTTGTACATTGGGTTCTTTTCTGCTAGGCGAGCCTGTATCATCCAATATCTCTCTTTCGGTTCTGCCAGTATACTTAAACTTTGTTCCCCAGGAAAAAAAGCCACCACCTGATACCACGGATGGGGCATCTGAACTAGTTGGTAAACTATATTGATAAGACTATTGGTTAAACTGGTGCAACACACAACTATTGCGATGTGCATTTAACATTTATTTCTAAGATTCTTGGTACCGCTACAATATAAACAAGAAACATTCAAAACAAGGAAAATATTAAACCAAATTCAAAAAATAACCAAAAAGTAGGAAATAACAAATTTAATTTTTATGTGTTTTAAAGGTAATGATTTAGGGCTGTTGAGTAAGTTTCAAAAAAAAATCTCATACAAATTTATTTTTTTTATCCGTTACATTCTAGTGAAAAAATACCAAAACAAACTACCCAATTTGCTTGGATGGATAAGGTTCAAGAAGGTTGAACCGCATGGCGAGTTTAAAGCCAATATCTCATTCTCGATTTTATTATTTTAAGTTCTAAGAATAACTGAGTCTAAGTTGACCCAATTGGCGTCAAAAAACATAGTTATGCCTATTGAACTTAAATTTGTGGGTACCAAGAAAACTAATACTCATGCAGCAACACTGAGACACATAGACTAAATAAATTGGAACAGACATTTAAAAACGAAAGTAAAAACACACAAAATACTCACGTAAAAAATAGCATTTGTTCCATGGCACATCTCCATATATGCCTACATGCAGCTCCTGTTGGACATTTGAAGCCTACAGTATGTTTTTTCTGGAAATTAATTAAAATTATTATATACAGTGTGTCCCCATTACACCTACCATCCTAGTAGCAACTTTATTTCTTGACCAATTCTATTAATTTTTTGTTAAGTAGGTTTTCAAAATGTGCCCAGGAAGTGGGTACCTAACTTTTTTTTTTGTTGAGCTGTAGTCAATTGGTCACTTTGATAGACTTATTCAATTATGTATCACTTCTAGGAATAATTAACAGATCACCTAAAACCCATCTGTACCAATTTTCATAGTTCCAAAATACAGGGTATGGGTAGATAGAAAAGTTTAATTTATCTATAACTAGGGAGTGTTGGTGCAAGTGATCCTAAATAATAATGCATTGCGGCACTTTTCCAAAAAAAAAAAGAATCGGTACAGTTGGGTTTTTGTTAGGGGAGATTTCAGGCAACAGTCTGGTGTAAGAATTATTTTGAAAAATCCCTAAGTAACCTACCTTAGGGATTACCGAGGGGATTACCAAAACTTGAGTCTATCAAACTTGCCATTATCACAGCCTATAAATAAGGTTACCCACTTTTTGAGAATTATTTTCAATAGGTACCTACCTACTAACTAATTACAATCTTGAAAAAGCTACTTACTTCGTTATAATTTAAATGAATAATAAACATTTTTCCCTCATAATTTATTTTGTGAATATCAGGCCACCTAAAATGATGCGTCTTTCTACTTCCTTGGAATGTTAAAATACCACTATAATTGATTCCTAAGTAAAGTTGGGTGCCTTTATGATCCTGTAATAAACCCTATTTAAACTTGGGCATCGTGCTACTTCCTGGAGACTACACCATTTTTATGTTACATAAAAAAGGATGCAGTCTCCTATTCCTAACTTACTTTCACTGGATGAGGATCAACCCCGTAAGTATCTAACTGGCAAGTTAATTTTAAAAAACAATTTTCAATGTGTGACTGCTCTTGACCTTTCAATTGTTTTTGATGTATCTCCATTGCTTTTTCTTCTATTGTTTCAGTTTGCTTGAGAAGTACTTTGAGATCTGCTACATAATGGCCTACATGAATTTCTGGATCATAGTCACCCAATTCCCCTAAAGAATAAAATTTTGTTGAATTTTATCCTATCCAACAATTCGGAAAATATATAAACTTTATTCCAAGCATTACCCTCAATCTAAAATGTAATTCCGTTTACTTTAGTGATTACTGTCATTCAACATGACACTTTCTAAATAACATTCTCTAAAAATTTCAGAGGTACTCAACTCAATAGGGTACTTACTTTTCTACTAACATATTACATACATAGGTATAAAATATTATTTATTGTGATAACAAACCTTGAACTAATAAAGCCATTAGCATAGCAGCTTCATTGGTGCCACAGTAGAGACGACCATGCAACAAATCTCTTTTTAATTGTAGAAATATTTGATACCTGGTGATTTCTTCTTTAAGTCGGAATGGATCAGGAGGATAAAACTTGACTCGAAAATTAAACAGTACTGGATCTAGGTCTTTTACTTGTTTGACTATTGATTTTCCCAGGTCCAACCAGTGCTAAATAACAATAAAGAAGCCGTGTTTTATTAACATTAAAAGTCTGAGTGGTATGGTATGTTAAAAAAAAAAAACGATTTATCAGGACGTTTATAGAGATAACATTTTATCAAATCCCGAGATTTTTAGCAGAGATTCATGATCAGAAACTGACTTACTCTCTGACCCTGGTTGTCCACATAACGAAGGCCTAAATAATCTTGTTCTATAAGATTAAGTTGTTGACATACATAATTAAGTAACTGTTTTCCTTTGTCGTGGGGCTAGAATGTATATTTCAACAATAAAACCTTATTATTTACTACTTCATGTTTCTTTTGCAAATTTACCCTATATTCACATTCTAATAGTTCTGTGTCTTCCAAAAGTCGTACTGTACATTTAAAAACGATATTGCTGTCATGTTTTGAACCAAATTTCAACATTTTTCATGGGAAAGGTAACTGATTTCTAAATCATCAAGTAATTTAATAACAAACATTAGAAAAATGTATAAAATTAATTAAATGAAAACTTTTGTTTGACATACATTTTCCATTTTCAGGCTTATGTTTGACCTTGACCATTTGACGTTTGACATTTTCGGTCAGGATGTCCGCTTAGTTCACTTTTATCTCGGAGTGCGTTCATAAACTGCGGAAAGGTAGAAGTTTCACACGCGGTGCTCCAAGTGCGTTATCTGTACGTTCAGAAACTGACACGGTGCTGCTATCCGGTCCCACATGTTGTACTCTGGAGCAATAATACTAAATCTCAACTTGTCGCCCATTTTTGTTCCTCAAGAAGACTGATTTCCATTTTCCAGTAAAGAGAATTTTTGAATTTGTTGAAATGGAAGAATATCATTTATTAAGAATCAAATCAATTCAAATAAGCTTTATTTTCAAAAAAAAAAACTCAACTTAATTCTGAAAATAGCATAATTGGATTAAAGCAACTGAAAATAGAATTTTTTGAAAAACTTGTTAAGAAAATAAATAAAAAAGAAAAATCTCTAAAGAAAAACACGGAATTTATCCGCACTACGTCACAACTTGAATTTTTGTTTCCACAGGTAACAAATACGTGTCAGGAAACCAACAATAATTAAAATTCACTTGCCTTGATTGTAAATGCAATTTTAGCTTCGAATGATCGATATTTGAATGGAGTTGTGGAAAAATATGTTTGCAACTCGTGCGCGAAATGTTTTTGGTGAACTCGATCGCTTTTTTGACTCCGCTTAGCGTAGTCAAAAAACTTTCGTTCTCGTTTACCAAAATGATGGCATTTCGCGCACTAGATACAAAAATAACTATTGTCGCGTTTTTTTTCTTTTACATACGATATATGTATGTGTATTGTATGTTTTCTTTATGTATTATTATTGAACTTTAGGTATTATTGATGAAGTTTTATTGCCTAGTGTTTTAATCTTAACCTGCATTGTTAATTTCTTATTATTTGTTTCTTGTATCTAACTACTGTTTTTTTTTGTTCTCTTTTACCAAAGGCGATTTCGGCAAGCTTTGGTTGGTATACCATTTGGTTAACCAATTGGTACCTGCAACGTCATAGAAATGACGTAAGACACCATTTTATTCCGAATTCGTTTGGTAGGTCATGAGAGAGGGGAAGAGACGAGCCTTAACCTAACTCTTTGTTGTTCTTCTAGTTTTGGGAGTGACTAGGTACTGACTGCACCGACTAAAATCAGTAAAATCTATAATCACTAATCAGCACGCACTGTCTAGACAGTACCTTTGAGTAGTAACCTATTGGCTAACTCAGCATTTTCTGTAAATGTAAAGCTTATTCCATAATCCATTCAGCAAAAAAGTTACCCCATATCTGTCGTTCAAAGCCATTTTTTAAATGATCGTTAAACATTATTTGGCAGTCAAAACATGGAAAATGAAGGCGAAAAACAAATATATTTGCTAAAAATTTCAAATTATTCAAATTATAATGAACTTTCATTTATTTACATTTCCCAGAGCAGGACAAAACGAAAATAGACGTAGATAGCGCTATACCAAATAGAAGAACCGTGCTGCTGACCACGGTATCCTATTTGACAGACCAAAAAGGATACCAAAGTCACGGTGACGACATCATTTTCGTATCCGAAATTGGTTGGTATGCATTTGACAGACCAAACAGGGTACCAAACCATGTACCAAAGCTTGCCGAAATCGCCTCAAGTCTAGGGTGACCATATTTTTTTTGTATGAATGCTGTACACATCTAAAATTTTAGGGCAGGTAAGTGGAGTAGGTAAGCACTAGATCCAAATTTTGTCGACTTTATAGCCTGTTTTAGTACCACTTAACAAAAAAAAAAAAATAAAAATGAAAAACAACATAACAGGTCTGTTCGCACAGAAATCACAAACCAGTCAGAGTGGATTTCATTGGTTGAAAACCTTAATGGTTGAAACCAAGGTTGTTTGAAAGAGGTAGGTTAGCTGATAACTTTTATGACGTTATCTAGATGCCTAAACATAATGCAAATGCAAATCTCCATTAGATCTTCCTGATGACGTCATCTGTTTACCATTACCAGACAACCTATTAACTTTAGAAACCTTGGGTTGAAACTAGTTTTCTGACTGTTTCTGACTATTTTCAACCAATGAAGTTCGCGCTGACTGGTTTGTTATTGCTGCAGAAACAGACCTATTATGCTATGTCTTCTTCTAGCGTGGAATAGAGAGAGATAAAAAAGGTAGTCAGCATTAAAAAGAATACTCTGGCCACTCTGGGAGATGATCGCGTAAATGACGAAAATCGCAAATGTAGAAATGTCTTTAGTTATTGAGGGACAATCTTTCGTATTTTTTTTTTAAGAAAAACTTAATTATGATCGGGTCCGAATCGCTGTACGTTTGCTGTACAAAATCAAATGCTGGACAGACTTTGAAAATGCTGTACAATACAACGAAATGCTGTACGTATGGTCACTCTAACCAAGTGTAACAACTTAAGGTTTATACAATAAAAGCTATTTTTGACTTTGACTTTAGCCGCTTTCCAGCTGACGCTTTTGAGCACGCAATCGAGCTTTTGCGCGCGCAAATGCTCCAAGCGCGTGTTTATGTTCCAGCCGCACTGCGCTTCAAGAGCTGCTAACTTTTGCGTTTCAAACACAGAACACTGTGCTGCACCGTGCTTGAAGCACACAGCTGGAAAGCGGCTTTTGATATCAAGTTAGCACTACCAGGGTATTTAAGAAAAAAATTTGTCGTGCAAAAAAAAAAATGTTTTTTGCACGACAAATTTACCTAAAAATCCAATTCATGGATTTTTAAAAACTTCCAAAAATCATAACTTTTTTCTATCATAGATAAAACACACTGGCTAACCGACCGCCGGCGGTGCTTGTATTTTGTGGAAAAGAAAACCGTCTTCCTGCGGCATGGTTTTCGTACATATAAGAAAGCCGCCGAAAATCTAATCTGATTTGTTAATCAAGACGGCATGCTATCAGTGTATTGATAGACGCCGCCGGACGACGGTCTAATGTATTTAAAACATTGAACGCCGGTGGTATATGCCAGCTATTCTACCACATCAGATCAATAAGACAGATGTGGTAGAATCCCTTTTTTTAAGTTAATAAAGGATTCATTACGATATATACTTTAAAAACATGATAACAGCATCCAAGCAAAAACAGGTTACCTATGCTTGTCTATTATTAGTTGTGTTCAAGAAATTTGACTGTTGAAAGTTTGGACCAAGAGTCCATTCATCTCTGATTTCATGCCAGTTTTTATTAAAATATTCAATTACCGAAAGTGGACATGTTTTCATTAAATCTTCGTATAAACTATTGTAAACGTTTCTAGAGTAAGTATACATACCATTTTTGTATAATATCAAGAGTGGCTTGACGTTGGGTAGGTGTTATATTCAATTTAACTGTTTATCTTCCTGTTGAAAGATCTCATTGCATGAAAAATACATATTAAGGATATGCGCATTTGGAAAATGTTCCTTTAATAACCTTCTTTCATTCAAATCTTTATCTGCTATAATGGATTTCATTTCTACCCATGCTGGAATATTTTCTTTAAATTTCGTAAAAAACCATTTGAATGTTTCCACGCTTTCTTCAACACAGTCGGTAAGCTGACATGTAATGCTTATTCAATAAATGAAAATTCAAATGGAAATGGAAGAAATAAGGTTATGGATGCGAATTTTTTCGGCGGTATTCAATAGTTTAAAAACAGTAGACCGTCGTCCGGCGGCATTTATCAATACACTAACAGCATGCCGCCCTTATTAACAAATTAGTTTAGATTTTCGGCGGTTTTCTCATATGTGAGAAGATCTTGCCGCCGGAAGACGGTTTTCTTTTTCACAAATTCAAGCACCGCCAGCCGGCGGTCGGTTAGCCAGTATGTAGATAAAAAGCTGAAATTTTCAGCGATGCTGATCCCAGTAAAGGACTACAATCCCTGAAAATTTAAACTCATTTTTTGTCATAGATTTCAGCTTCAAATATCAGAATAATTTAGTGTATGGAGTTTGGGGAACCCTGAATGATCATTTAGACACAAAATCTCAACATAAAAAAATTTGAAATTTCATCATTTTAGTACAATCTACATAGTAATACCAGTACATTATCTGATGCATATGATAAAGTACAGTTGATACCTACATAAAAAAAAATAATGATAATTGTTTTGGCAGATTTTGCCGCTTGAATAATGATCATTCTCAAAATCAGAATTATTCCCGCTTTTTCAACACATTTTCGAAACAATCTGAAATTGATGTTTGTGCATTTCAGCAAGGATTATTTATCTCAATATAATTATTATACCTAATTGATGAATGATCACTATGAAGTAGGTAATGAAAAAAAGGTACCAGGGTAATGTAAACAAGAAAAATAGTTAAATTAATTACAAGGACAGAGTTCATAACATCCGGTTATAATGCGTCGATGGAGTGTTCTTAACTTTCATTGGTAGAAGACGCTCATATCATTTATACGTCATCGTTTGGCGCGTTCCAAAGAATTTAAAATTTTCCCACTTTTGAAGTGCTTATAGGAAACTCATTTAAGCTCGTAGGATCCTTTTTTTTTCGGCAAATATACCTACCTAACATAGTCCCTCATATAAGATTTTATCCTTAAATTACGTAAGTATTTGAATTTTAGTGAAAAGGCCCATTAACGCACAGTTTCTTTTCCTCCTTAACTATTCTTAAGTGTGCAGAGGTTGATAAGAGATATAAGCCTTCGAACGTACAATAATATGTTTGTGAGGCGATGACTGCGAACAATATATTAGAACAATTAGAAACTTTGGAGCGTCTGAGATGGATTCTAAAATTCTAGTCATTTGAATGAAATCTTGCTTCTAGAAATCTTTTGATTTCGACAAAACGCAATCTCTTGTCATTTATAGATCTCTTTTAGTGCTTGTTCTTATAAAGTCTAGCTGGTTTGTTTCGGATTTCCATTTCCGAGCTACTATGCGATCTCCTAAGGGCGGGTATTATAAAACTGCTTTGACAGTTAACTTTTTGAATTACATGTAATTCCAGAAGTTAACTTTGAGTTAACTCTCAAAGTAGTTTTATAATACCTGCCCTAAATCAAACAACCCAGATTCTAAACCAAACCATCGGCGCGTTGCTAGTCGGAAAAATCTATCTGTCGTTAGCATTAACTATTATTCTCCGAGATATACTTATACATTGAGCTGCAAGTTCAGGGACGGTCTAAGGGCGGGTATTATAAAACTACTTTGAGAGTTAAATTAAAGTTAACTTCTGGAATTACATGTAATTCAAAAAGTTAACTTCAAGTTAACTGTCAAAGAAGTTTTATAATACCCGCCCTAAAACAGTTAATAAAGAGTTCAAATATGAATTAAGGTGTTCTGGAAGAATTAGCTGTGGCATTGGAAACCAAAATCCGATGCCAAGAGATTCCGACTCCAGCACCAATATATGTAATATTACTCTTCCTCAGAAAAGTTATCGTTTTTCGATTGTCAGAATGAAGAGTGAATAATCTTCCGAGACATTTCCAGGAAGGGTGGTCCATAAACACACAAATCTGACGCAGATTGAAAAGAAGCAGTAAGTACACATATACAGGCGGGTGTCCATTTGAAAACTTCCCACCCCGATTATTTCGGAGTAGAACAAATTTCGAAGAAATCCCTGAAACACGTCAACTATATTTTGAAGGGGGATGAGTTTTTATGCAAAATTCACCTCCCCTCCTTCAACCCCCCAGCCCAACAAACACAATTACATACCAAAGACGTACATAAGGTGTAACGTTATGACATAATGTACGTTCGTAAGACGTCGATTTTAGAGCCAAGTACGTCTTGAAGACGTAATGGGCAAGTCGTATGTCACCTCCATAATACGTCTTAAAGACGTACAACTTAGAGCCATAAAGAACGTCCATAATACTTCTTGAAGACCTAATTAGTACATATTGCAAACCAAATAAAAGAATTTTTTTTTACGCAAATCGTTTATTATTTATTCGCTATTAGCTTACTAAACCTGGAATAACAACAAAAGAAAAACATTAATTCAAAAGTATTGCAACTATACCTACATAAATAAAGCATAACCTAAAAGAACTGCAACAACATTCTGTTAAGGATTGATTGGGTTGAGACTCTGGTAAACTAATTAGCACAACACTGTTTCACTGAACTGACTGAAC
This sequence comes from Ceutorhynchus assimilis, assembly GCA_917834065.1. Classification (NCBI taxonomy): domain Eukaryota; kingdom Metazoa; phylum Arthropoda; class Insecta; order Coleoptera; family Curculionidae; genus Ceutorhynchus; species Ceutorhynchus assimilis. The sequence continues at coordinate 10,788,391 of OU892277.1, forward strand.
TTATATTGACACAAAAAAAAGCCCTATTTTTGCACTAAATATTGTTTATAAAATCCCCTAAAAGTAATTAGCTGTTGGATTTTTGGTTTTTAGCATCTATAAATGATCCTTAACAATACTGCATTGATAGTTTGCTGTTAAATTTTATGTTACGAAAAAATTTATCTGCCCTGGACTATTTATTTATTATTAAAATTGGGAATATTCTGTCTATAACAACCTTAGAGCAGGTCTACAGTAAAACTAATTTTTAACCTCCTGTTCTGGAAACATCCATCAACATCACAATAACACATAAACTTTTTTGCTTATCTCACTTCTGAATTTGTAGGGATGGGTTTAATTAACTAAATTGTTGCTGTATTTTCTTTATTAAATAATTTTCACATAACTTTTGCACAAAATTTCTAACAGGCTTCTAACCTAACGTGTCGTTCGCCACCTCACATAAGACATAACGACATAACACATAACCTCAATCTCGGAACAAGGATATTACACCTCTCTTTCGCTAACTACCCTAACATCTACGTCATCAATTATCAAATTTCAAAATGACCATAAATGAGAGCGAAATTCAAAGAAAGTCTGTTTTTTTTTTTAAATATAATTCCCCAAATCAAAAATTTAGTAACTATGTTGGCAACACAAGCCTTTTCTACATAAAAAAATTGAAAGCATTGACAATTTCACATTGTATTGCCAACATAATGTCATTTGACTTTTATCTTTAAAAAAAAAACAGACTTTATTCAAATTTAAATTCCTACAAATCTGTTTGTATTTTACACTTTAAACATAAAACCAAAATGGTGGACGTAACTGTACGTAATATGGATGTTTAATATGTACCTACATAAAAGGTACAAAAGTGTACGTCTTATGTACGTTCTGAATAGGTCATATGACGTACGGACGTGAATATGACATAAAATGGACGTTTTAAGTATGTAGTGTGTTTGCTGGGAGAGCCACCCCCTAGAAAATCTTAAATGGGAAGGGGGGTCAAGTGATACATCATTTTGTAGGGTTTTTAATTCCATACATTTTGGTACTAAATTTTAATCCTCAAGTTCAACTGTTTTGGAAATATTGACAGTTGAAAATTGACTTTTTTGCAACTTTAACAGGCTGTAAAACCTAAACGGTTAATTTTAGACGCAAACCGATTTTACTATCCTATCTTAGATTTTTATAAACTATCATTTGACACCAATTTTGAATTTAATCTATGGTTGAAAATTTTAGTTAAATTTAATCTCCAGTTAAATTGAGAATTGATGTGAAATGATAGTTTATCAAAATCTAAGTCAAGCATGTAAGAACGGTTTACCTCTAAAATTAACCGTATAGGTTTTACAGCCTGTCAAAGTTGTAAAAAAGTCAATTTTCAACTGTCATTATTTCCAAAACAGTTGAACTTGGGTATTGAAATTTAGTACCAAAATGTATGGGATTAAAAACCCTGCAAAATGATGTATCACTTGACCCCCCTTCCCATTTAAGATTTTCTAGGGGGTGGCTCTGGAAGCTGGGGGGTTGAAGGAGAAGAGGTGAATTTTGCATAAAAACTCATCCCCCTTCAAATTATAGTTGACGTGTTCCAGGGATTTTTTCGAAAGTTTTTCTACTCCGGGATAATAGGGGTGGGAAGTTTTCAAATTGACACCCTGTATGTATGTACCTACCTCTAAATAACTCAAATTGGGGAAAAGCCAGCAGAGTCATACAGCATCTCCAAATTAATATAGGTACAGAATCTTGGATACTACTGCGATTCATCAGGAATCAGTATGAAAAATAAAACATCAGCTACATGGGCACCTTAATTCGTCGAATGTTGAGAAGCTCTGAACAACATCAAGATTGGCACAGCATCAGAGCCCAATGATAATAATTACTTATCAATAGCTAACATTGTATAACATCATAAGAGATATAGTATAAGTACAATTACCTAAGTACTTACTATTAAATCAGGAAACTTTCGTGGCTCGATTTATGATAATATATTAATGAATAGCGGGGATACGGCCAGTTTTTATTTTAAAAAAAACTTTTTTTTTGTAAAAGCTTTCGCAATTGATGTTCAATTGCTTCTTCAGTTACAAAAGTTGAGTTAAAGAAACTACTCAAAACGAAATAAGGACTGCTTTTAGGAGCACCTTGGTTTTATTTAAATTTTGAATAACCCTGGTAAAGTGACTATTTCCATTTACAATATACCTAGACACAGCCTCCTAGATAAACAAATAAAGTGTGCACAACAATAATTTTATATTGTGAATGGAAATAAACACTTTATAAAAAAAATACCAGGATTATTCAAAATTCAATAAAAACAAAGGTGTTTTTAATAGTGGTCCTTATTTCGTTTTGACTAGTTTACATCTATATGTATACATTGAATAATTTGTGTTCTATTATACATCAGAAATATTTATGAATAATAGGTATTTTGAATCTCCCGGCTACCCTCGCATTATTCAAAACGGGATGCGCTTGGCAACGTTGGAAGTGTTGCAAAGGCCGCACTTTGAGGGCTTTTGTGCTTTTGTCTTCTCGTGTCCTCGTCTTCGTCATCGATGGTGCTGTGGTCCACTGTCAGAATGCGGGCGTTGTTGTCTGCTGACGACGTGTTGTTAGTCAACAAATTCGAAAATCAAAACAAAACGCAGAAAATTAACATAAGCATTGGAAGTTGTATTTTTAAAACTATCAAGAGTAGAAATGGCCTTATTAACATGGATATTTAAATTTGATTAGGACGGAAAGGGACCGCCGAACCATGAAGTTTTCTCGATGGGCCCTTATTATAACCTTAGTAAATGTGTTGCTTTATGTGGAAAAATGCAGCGCCTCTTTAAATTTATACTTAAGAACTCAGGAAGTACAAAGACTTTTAGGTAAGATTTTATTCTCATAACAATTATTAAATGTTAGTAATACCTATAGTTTTCCTTCATATTTTAAATTTGCATATTCTTTATTGCTCAAGCTTAAACAAGATAGGTAGGTACTAACCCCTAACCCAGGTACTAACTTTCTAGCACTCTGTCTAAACCCTAAACCTGACTCTCAAAATACTTTTTAATTGAAATTGAACACCAAAAGGTGTAATTTCTGCTTAAATACATAAAGTTGAATTAGGGGATAGGGGACATATTTCTTCATTGAGTTTGAGATTACATGGCATTTTTTCAAGCCTAAGTAAGACTATAGTTTAATTGAAAGAAAATATCTTAAAATTCATTATAGTACAAAAAAATTAGGTACCTACCAGCTACTCTAATGTGCTGATTTCCACAAAAGGTTTCAAAAATTTCTCAAAAGCGCAAGTAGGTACATTTCCCGCATAACGGGTGATATGAAAATGAAAAAATATGGACTAATAAATTATTCTATTCTCCAGAATTCTTGTCCAAAGCTTCTATATTTCCACCTTGATTTTCACGCATGTAGGTGTAGGTACCCTATGCTTTTGTATTCATTTAAAATCAAGCAAATATTTTTGAGCGCCATTATTTACTGCTCACAAGAAATTCTCAATATCTTTAACACAAACATTCACTATTGCACTGACTAATAATGAGATGATTATAAGGTACACAAATTTATTACTGGAATACCTATAAATTTCTAATTCAGAATCAGGAAGATTGATTTCTATTTAACAAAAATTTCTTATAAGTACTTGCCCATAACATTTCCATTGGTTTTATTCATTCACTCACTGTTTGTCACCAGACCCTTCAACTTTTTTATTGAATATTTCCCTTCAACATCCGCCCTCTAAAAAAATGTGTGTTTTTATTTTAAAATCGAGTTTAGAATGGCCTGATCTGTATGTATGGCTGAAAAACGAATTATCCATGACCACTTCTCCTAAAATAAGCCTTTATTAAAGTAATTTTGTTGTAAAACTCACAATATTCATAACTCACTTATTGGATTTTTTTGGCGAGAATATAAAATTTATTGATTCTTTGTTGTAGGTACTGTTATTTTTGAAAACATTCACAAGCGAGTTCACAAGATAACTTTACCTACATCCTTCTTCCCAAAAGCAATAACATCTTGAATGTGTACGTTTGCAAGTGTCAATTATTTTTATTAGTGAGGCACCCCAGAGCCTAATGCTTTTACGCTTGCATTCAATAATATTGGATTTTTTAGGTGTACCAGCTGAGATGTATTATATTAGAGATGATTTGATAAGTTTGCATGCTTTAAATTTTACTATACAATTAACTCCCAAGATAAATGACCTATATTTTACATGGGAAAATACTGGAGGCACAAAAGTAAGTATTAAACTTTAGGTACTTTTATGGGGTGTATCAAAATTCATTAAGTAGCTATCTAAATGTTCTTATTTTAGATCCCATATTCCCTAGAAATAAACACATCAAATTCTGCAGTTATCCCTAAGACTGATGTTAATATATCAACTACTGGCTCTGTTCCTTCGGTCACTCAGACATTTATGGTAGCAGTGGCATGTTCAGGACTCGTCGAAGAAGAAGTTCAGATCTCAATAAACCTTAATTTAACTTTTCCAAATGACAACACAAATACATTGAAATTTTCGAGAAGAAAGACCTGTTTAGATGAAAATATTAAAAATTATGTGGAAATTAACACATTACCTCAGTTCACAAATCCTTCCAGTATCTTTTTCATAGCAATATGTTGTGCAGTTATACTTATATCTATCTTGGTGATTTTCATAACAATCAATTTTCTGAGATATAAAAAGATTAGATCTACTGAGAGTGGAGCTAGCGAACCCACAAATACAACTACAACAACTTTTCTGGCGGCGTTACCTAGAAATAGTGTTAATGCTTCTTCATATGGAAGTTTTAGAAGAATGCCAAGCTACTCATTGATAGATGACAGGTCCAAGGATTTACAAGAACGAATAACTGAATTAACTATACAGAGGTAATATTATCCAAATAGAATATTTAACAGTACTTAATTAATTCCTTCTTGTTAGATTTAGAGTTCGACTTAGTAGCATAATATTAGAAGGCACCTTTGGAAGAGTATACCAAGGCTCCTATATTAATGAAGAAGAAAAGGAAGAGACTGTAATAATAAAGACTGTAGCTGATCATGCTAGCCAAATACAAATTTCATTACTCCTCCAGGAGGGTATGGCGATGTACTCGCTCAATCACAAAAACATATTGAGTATTTTAAGAGTGTCCATTGAGGATCATACTACCCCATATTTACTCTACCCTTTTGATAATAATAAAAATTTGAAGATATTTTTGCAAAAATGTAAAGTATCTTCTGAAGGTGTGCATCATACTTTGACTACTCAAGAAGTTGTTCATATGGCACTTCAAATTATTAAGGCCATGCAGTACTTACATAAAAAACATTTATTACATAAAGACTTGGCCGCTAGAAATTGTGTGTAAGTATAGTTGAAAAGTATTCAAAATATTTATGCCTTAGAAACATCAATTTTTTACTTTTGGTACATTTTAAAAGCTGAAATGAAATAAATTAGCACAAAAAGTATGAATTCAAGGATGAATTTTAAAAAAAAGTTCATGGTAGAAAATTTATTTCACAACATTATCGCATTTTTTTCTTAAATTAATGTTAATTGAACGCCATTAACTGCCCAAAAAGTTGAAGTTAAAATAATGTTAATAAATCAAAAATATGTTCAAAAGTGTATAAGCAAAATGTCACTTTTCAATGTTTTGAAATTCCTAGGCATAAATCCTTTCAAACCATTGGCATAATATTTATTCTGATTTCTTTTATAAATATTAGGGTAGATGAAAAATTAAACGTTCAAGTAACAGACAACGCCTTATCCAGAGATCTATTCCCCTCAGACTACCATTGTTTAGGCGACAACGAAAACCGGCCTGTTAAGTGGTTGGCACTTGAAAGTTTAGTCCACAAATCTTTTGCTTGTGCTTCGGACATTTGGTCTTTCGGAGTACTGCTTTGGGAGTTAACTACGTTAGCGCAGCAGCCCTATATTGAAATTGATCCGTTTGAAATGGCAGCTTACTTAAAAGATGGATATCGATTGGCTCAACCTATAAATTGTCCTGACGAATTGTGAGTGGACAATTTATAATTCCAACTTGATAATAAATATGTTGAAATTTTTTTTCAGGTTTGCAGTAATGGCTTATTGTTGGGCAATGAGCGCCGAAGAAAGGCCGACATTTACACAGCTTCACGTGTGTTTGCAAGAGTTTTACACTCAATTAACCAAATATGTATGACACAGATGCTTCACTTTGCTACTTTACGTTCCTTTGAATTGAGTGCCAAATTTGACAGAATATTTTGCCAAATACTATATTATTTAAGACGTGCACATATTTGTGTAAGTAAAAATAATTGCTTGTGACTTATGTAAATAGTTTGAGTTTATAAGATGCGTACTTTTATATTTATTTGTGATCAAAATAATATATATTCTTGTGACAAATTGGCTTTTATTTTTCGTAATTTAAATTGCCTTTCTTTTTTTTTTTTAATTCAGATTTTTTGTTGAAAGGAGATTGTTGCAATGAGCATATCACTGGCCTGTGTCTTCAGAGTGCTGTAGAATGAGGGGAAAATTTTAAATGAGAAGGACTTCAAGTGATGCCTCCCCTTGTCCTGTCTACAACTGCCAAGTTTCGAGTTCCTTGTCAATACGAAAAATTGTCAAATAATTATTTTCAAGCAATACCGTCTTGGCCCTTGGTATTCAAAATTTTTGAAGTGACGCAGCCCCTGATTTAGTCAAATAGGCAGTAAAAGATACAGAAAAGGAGTATATTACTGTACCCAGGATGCAGAAATATCATGATATTTGTATGTGTATCGAAATATCCGATATTTTATGATATATATATCCAATATGTGATATTTATGATATTTTCATAAAAACTTCAATAACGGTACGTGACCTAGCTTTTTCTTTGGTATAGCAATTTGGTTTGCTATCCTAACATTCCTAATTATTGGAAACTTTCTTTCTCAGGACCGGTTTCGTGAACGGTTATTCAGTTTAGCTGTTGGTTAACTGATAATTATCATTGGTCAACCGACAGCTAAATTAGATAACTGTCCACTGATAAACCGGTCCTCAAATAGGAAACAGCTGCGATGTTCAACTTCTGGTTACGAAAAGCGTTTTGGCGTCTGGTGACTAACTGGTAAAGCAGCGTTTTCCTAGCAACGCACATTTTACGCGGCGTGGAACGTAATTCGGTCGGCGTAAAACGCTGAGGACATGTCTAATGAAAATCGATTGGAAGCGTTTTCCTACACTGCGTAAAAACGACTTGCGCTAGCGTAATACGGTCGACGCAACTGAACGACTGTCTATTCAGTTGTACGCTGCGTGTTGGCAAAGAAAATGCTCCTGTTTTATTATATTTCTATACCTCAACGTTAGGGCAAGTTTTTCAGGTGGCGAAATAGGATGTCGCACGCGATTACGTGATTTCTTACTTAAATCTTTTCTCATAAGATCGAGGAGAAATGAGAATTGCTGCCTTGTTGTAACTCTGAAGTATGCTTTTCAAATTTTACTTCGTCGTCGAGCAGATGTTCATGGATAAGCATTCTAAATGCTCATTCGCTTCTTTTTTTTTGAAATAATTGACTAGAGAATTTCTAGTCCTATCATGAATCGTAGCTATTATATCAATATCGTCTTGCAAATTTTCATCTTGTAATAATAGAGCTATTTATGCAGAAATCACAAACCAGTCAGAGTGAATTTTATTGGTTGAAATTAGTTTTTTGACTGTTTTCAACCAATGAAATTCGCTCTGACTGGTATGTGAATAAAGCCAAAGCTAATTTCTTTATTGATATACTCATCGCGACGATCAGGACACAACTGACAATCCTAGGAAAACACTTTTACGCAGCGCATTGGATGTTGCGTTGCGTCGGCCGTATTACGTTCCACGCCGCGTAAAATGTGCGTTGCTAGGAAAACGCTGCTTTAATGTTAAATATCGCTGATCATATCCCCATATCCTAAACATTCCTAACCACTTATCGTTACCACTTTATAGTACTTTTCGTTACCCATTGAAAACTTTGCAAATTCTCAAATGTCTTTATGGCAGATAAAGTTCAGTAGGTGCTACTACTGTATTAATTTTGATCAAAATGAACCAATAAGAGAAAGTAAACAGAATTTGGTTGCTCATATATCCAATCATTCTTTCAGATTGTACACAGCATTTTTCAACATTTCTGGTTGAATTGCACCAATTTGCTCCAGGATATTGTCTTTCAATTTCCCCAGCATTGTTGGGCGTATTTTAGCAGGCAATCCTGAGGACTGAATTCACAAAGGTAAACTCCCAAGGTTGAAGGCTCATACTCTCAGACGAGACAATGCCAACAAAGCATTATCGGAAAGGCTACGAAGTATTTGGATAGATATATCTCATCCCAGCTAAATTCATTGGAGAAAAATCTTCAAAAATGTTGTGTAGTACACATTCTACCATTTCTTTGTTTTTTAAGAACAGCCTAAAAAAAATTACGGCGATTTAAAATATATAGAAAAACAGGCGGAGGAAAGAGCCATGGGGTTTGCTGCAGGCATAACAGAGATAGACAAAATGACAAGAAGATTCAATTAAATTTCTACAAAAAAAACTAGATAATTTTTGGAATTCTACTTTACGCCATTCTATTGCTAACACACATAAGAATGGCGCTAACTAAAAAAACACCATAAATTGATAAACTTTCTTGTTTTTTTTTCAGTTTAAATTACATTTTTGTAATTTTTCGAGAACTCGTTTCTATTACGCAGGAAAAAATATTTTGGCATTGAGGCGCATCCAATACCCTTATTCTCATGAAGATTTTGGTTAATTTGAATTTACTATGAACAAATGCAAAAACTTCATGGTAAAATTCGAAAAGTCAGCCTTTGAAATAACTTTTGTCCATACACCTACTTCTCAAAACTGGTTACCTACTTTTAGAAAATATCCAAATTTTTTGATGTAGGTACTTCATGTAGATAGGTACCTACCTAATTAAATTGGGCTGGAAAAAAAACATCATCAATTCCAGAGTAATACTCTAGATAGGTAGGTATACTAGCTTTTTACGGGGCTGCAAACTTTTATTTTAGATATTCCGCAAAAATAGGTCTTCGAAATTCTTTTTGAGAAATAACATCAATCTCTAATATTTGCAAACTTTGAAAATGTGTCTATAAAACAACTTTAAATGAACAAAATAAGATATATATTTTAACACCTAGGCGTTTTAAACTTTTTATTATATTAACGGTACCTACATTGGTAAAAAAAAAAATGGCCGCGGGCTTCGCAAAACTAAACAAATGTCCTACTAAATTATGTGAGTAATTGCCTAATTATTCGTTTTTTTGAGTCACTTATGATTACTGAAGATAAAAAATACATTGAAAACAAGTAAAACAATAATAAAATGATCAAAAACAAATTGTTTCAAAATGATTCCTCCAGTACCATATATTTTTTCAGATGATTTATTGGAAACAGGTGAAAATGTAGGCATATATTTTGTATAGTTTCAAATTTTATGATAATAATTCAAACCGAATACAATTTTAGAAATTGAAATTGATAGGTATAGTAGATAAATATAATAATAGCATAGCATTAATATTCCATATTGGCAATTTCCTATGCCATATTTCTTTTTCCTCAAAAATATGATGATGTTAATTATGCTGGTCCAATAAATTTTGATAAAAACCGCTAGCGTTAAAAAGTAGCGCAACATTGTCGTCTTGTAAAGCAGCGATTCGAATTTGGTCACAAGTTCATGAGGCCATCCCAGGACATTGCCTTTTCAGTAAACAAATCTTCAAGAACCGTTTGATAGAATGTGATAATCTTTCTGATCGAGATTGGACTCGCAAATTTCTGTAACTCTTTTTCTAGTAATTTCGTTTTCAATCTTAACTACGAGGGACAACTTAAAACAAATGTTCAGGTCTTATATTATATTCTCATGCTTTTGTAAAATGTTTATATTAGCCTGTTCAATATTACCGTCTTAAATAGCTATTTTAGCTTTTCAATAATACATATACAGGGTGTTTCACGAACATCGAAACAGAGTCGTTTTGGGGTATTATAAGATCGATTTGAAAAAAACGCTCGGACACGTCAATTTTGTATTCAAGGGGAAAACTTTTTTGACCCTATCGGTATTTCGCTAGGGTGCACCCCCTGGGTGGGGTGACTTTCACGCCTCTTTTTTAGATAGGGAAGATGGGTCGAGTGGCACCTTGATTCTCGTCACAACTGTGTACTTTTTTTGAAAATCGAATGATTAGTTCTCAAGATATTGACTGTTAAAGTTGCCATGGGCTGAATAGGAAACAATCTTCTGGCCCTGTTATTCTCAATTTAACGCTTTCCTGACTTTCCTCTCGGACACGTCAATTTTCTTTTTTTGTGTGCTTCCGAAAAAATTTAAATTGACGTGTCCGGAAGGGAAGGAAAGTCAGGAAAGTGTTGATTTGAGAATAACAGTGCTAGAAGATTGTTTCCTATTTAGCCTATGGCAACTTTGACACTAAATATCTTGAGAACTAATCATTCGATTTTGAAAAAAGTACACAGTTGTGACATCTTCCCTATCTAAAAAAAGGGGTGAAAGTCACCCCATCCAGGGGTGCACCCTAGCAAAATACCGATGGGGTCAAAAAGTTTCCCCTTGAATAGAAAATTGACGTGTCCGAGCGTTTTTTTTTTTTAAATCGACCTTGAAATCTTATATTACCCCAGAGCGCCTCTGTTTCGATGTTCGTGAAACACCCCGTATATATAGGTATTAGTAGGTATAAGTAGTTATGGTGCAACCCTACAGTTTATTTGGCGTGATGGGACGCGATCTAGTCTCAACCAAAAAAAAAAAACATGGAAAATAACTTCGACCAAAATGCCTAGAACCGTTGAGAGATAAATATAATTTTTATTTCTTGTAAGCAGACACTTGAGAACAACGTTTTTTTATTCACAAGTGTTCCATTAGCCTGTACAATGACAGTTTCAACCCTATAAGTGAACATTTTGACTATTCTTCAACACCTTTCTAACCTCTCGTCATGAAAAAGGCGATACAAAATATTTACTCTAAATTCAAGTTAAAAAAAAAAACTATTTTCTTAAAATTATATTTAGGAAGATATCTCAGAACTGTCCAAATTCACCGTCTTGACACATTTTATGCAAAATTGACTTACGGCCTGCTCTAGAGATAACAGTAGGAGCGATGCTCTTAGAAAATCAATGTGTGTGCGTACAAATAAATTCACAATTCACCATACTTTGAAAATCACCCAGGTATTATAAGATGTAGGTAGATACCAATAAAATAAGCCTCGAAAAGTACCGGTACTTGAGTATCTATATAAATGAACCTGCAACAAAATCAACCACAAAATCTCTAAACATGTATCGGCTATATTTTCTATTTTGTCTGTTTGCGTGGTCCCAAGCTCAGATCCCCTATTTAGGGTTCTGTCCGGAATATGTGCCGATGGCACATTTTGATATGAATCGGTTTCTTGGAAAGTGGTACGAAGCTGAGCGATATTTTCAATTTTCCGAGTTAGGTTCTCGATGTGTTGTAACGGATTATGCAGTGGGACCAAATGGAAAGCTTTATGTATCCAATGAAGTGACAAACAGATTGTAAGTACCCACCAAAAGATATTATGCGGATGTCAAACATACTTACCTAGATCCAGAGTAATGAAAGTCTCAATTTTCTAAGAGTGCCATCATCTGTTCCTTCTAGGATTGTTTTTCATTTTTCGCAACTTAGACGGTCCTCTCCGATTCTTTGTAGCTGGATCTGGACAAGTCACAATTCTTTTCTCACTTTGAAATGCTTCCTGTACCCAAATCATTTTAAAAGTCCAAGCATTTAGAACTTAATGGTAAAAATGATAATGTCTTTTAGTACAGGGGTGAAACGAGTTATTGGAGGAAACCTTGATCTTTCTTCGAAAAGGACTGATGGAAAGATGGTAATCAAATACAATACCGCACCAATCTCGACAACATCAACTTTAGCTATTTTGGATACAGATTATGATAATTATGCAGTAATATATAGTTGTGGTGGTTTTGGTCCCGTCAATGCCCGTGAGTATTGAATTTTATTTCCTAAATTAATTTTTCCCTAAAAATTTTTCTTAACTTCATACTTTTTCAGAAAGCGCATGGTTGATGACAAGAGAACGAATTCCCGATGCCCAAACTCTCCAAAAAGCGTATGGTGTACTTGACAGATATAAAATTAATCGTAGCTTCTTTGTAAAAACCGATCAAGAAGGTTGCGCAATTGCAGCTTCAGATTTGAATGCTGCTTTGGGTATTGCATCAACGTCTACTAATGTCGAACAAACCGCTGCAATTGATAGTACCAGTAGCCAACGTGAAAGTGTTGATTTCAAGGCTCAACCAATTGCAACCATTTTTTTCAATAAAGCAGCAGATGAATATTCTAGCAGCAACAAGAAAGAAATTGTTGCTGATAAGGAAGTAATATTACCCATAAAAACTGATATTGAACTGTTACCGGAAACTACTAGTTTGAAATATTCCAAAGAATTAGTGAACAAAGTTGAAGAGAAACCTTCAAATGAAACTAAAGCTTCTGAGAATTTCATTGAGAATCATGAAGAGGAAAAGTCCGCAGCAACTGTGGTATTAATGAAACCTGCCGATACTAATACTACGTCTGAGAATATTTTAGAACAAAATTGAAGACAACAAAAGTTAAGCTATACCTATTTGTACAAATAAGTACCTATCTTTTTTGATATTAATTTATTAATTTATTCCACATAGTTTATAATAAATTATTTTAAAGTTACTTTTTTCTAATACTGCAACTTGGTGCAGGCTGAAAACCAATAATTTAATTAAGTTTTTTCTTATAGAAAATATTAATTTAAAATAAACATAATACCATAATGTTAAATTGAAAATATGTTTGGTTTTAAATTTAATGTTATAATTTCTATACCTACCTATACTTTATTTTTTTCCAAGATAGATTTTGGCATTGTCAACTTAGAAACATAAACAATGCGCTAATGCCGCTTATTGGTCGCTATTGTAAAACTGATGTCAACCTGCAGAAACACCTCATTTTGAGACCAGTCAGGGCACTGGCGTATACAAGGGGGGGGGGGGGTAATGGGGGTAAGTACCCCCCCCCAAGATCGTTGCGATGGACGAAAAATATATACCCTCCTACACCTTACAAATAAATCTATTTTTTATATTTTTATATTTTATACACTCTTCCTATTTAGGGGTATGTTTGAAAATCACGGCCGGCGGCCGCTAATTATATTTTAACAACTTTTCGATTTCAATTTCGCTCATGCTATAGGGCCGGTTTCTCAATAGCAAGTCACCTCCGGGTTTAGCATAACTCCAGGGTAAACATTGCAACTGCAACTGGACACGTTTAACCTGTTGCCCAAGTCTTGAAAAATATAGCATTCGAAATTTGATGAATTTGATACGAATTTGACTGACAGCAATGTGAATTAAATGGGAAGCGTTCGAAATCATATCAAATTTCGGATGCAATATTTTTCAAGAATTGGGCTCCTGGAGTTAAAACCAACCCGGAGGTGACTCGCTATTGAGAAACCGGCCCATAGTAAGTATGACGAAAAAACTATTATAGAACAGTCAGACTTCTGCCCTACTGCCAAGTTGCCCAAGTACTGCTGCGACATGATTGCGATCTAAAGGCTGACGCTGGATCCCATTATTGTTTCTCTACAGACTTGTTTTCTAATTTGCACAGTGTCCGCACTGCCCGCATGCCATTTCTAACGAATTTTATTGAAAGGGATAGTGCGCACTGAGTGTATTCGTGTCTTTTTCTACTAGTTTGCATAGGAAGGAGATAAAAATACATTTTTTGCACTGGTTCTACCTATAGAATCTGCTATAATTTGAAAGTTTTTGGGGAATCCCAGAGTTCGGTTTCGTTATTTGTTGGTAGTGCAGAAAAATTGTTTTGAAGGTTCAAAATAAACGTTTTTGGGCGTGGCACCCGGTAAAAAATTTTCGTCTTCGGCGGCGCCTGCGAGCTGGCTTGGACTGATTACCCCCCCCCAGACGCATGGGCTGGATACGCCGGTGAGTCAGGGTCAAGCGTTATTGTTTATGTTTCAAAGTTTTCAATGTCAAAATCTATCTTGGAAAAAAATAAAGTGTAGTTATTATATTTTATGAGCTGATGAGTGTGAAAGTGTTTTCGCAGAAACAAAAAGTGGTAGTTAATCTTCTACAAGTTGACCAAAAAACCTAATATTTTTTGTTCAATTTACGAAATACAGTTCCTGGGGGGAGTAGGAATATAGCGGGAATGTTCAATAATAAAAAATGACCGTTTAATATTTCTTACACCCTTGATATCATTTTCTGATTTCAACATTTAGGATGGAAAGTTCTGAAAGAACATGCACTATCTACAGAGGGTGGCCCATAAAAAGTTTCACATTATTTCGCAAATAAAATAAAAAATGAAAAGAAACACTATTTGGATTATTACATAAAAAAAATACCATATTGATTGGTCTAGTTTGTCATGATTGTCTGTCTATGTAGGTACGGTTTTTTTTTTCAACACATGACTAAAATAATGTTAATATACACGTTCAGCGTTTATTTCATTTCTGATTTATTTTATTTTACGATTTTTCGCTCTTAGAAAACCATGCTAGACAAAAATGATTTTATCAGCACCAAATTGTGCCTTGTTTGGTTTAACAGTATTCCAATTTCAAAGATACAGTTAAGTGTCCATGACATAATATACTTATAAACCAATCTTCGAGTTTTTCTTTGTCTCGGTTCATGATCCTGCTATTCCACAATAATTTGCAATTTTCAAATTTGCAGACAATAATAATACTGATTTTGGGGTTCGTGGGATGCAATAACTATATCAAAACTCAACCCTATTTAAATATTTTTATATTTATTGAAAATAATACAGTATGGTATAAAATAATGTTTAAATAAAAAATAATTAAGCTCTACTGTAGTCAACCAATTAACCAAACTCTAGCCAGAATAAATGCATTAAATATTAAAGACAGTCCGAAAAACGTAAATGCAATCCTTATTGGACAGTCTTGAGCTAAACATAAACTTTCTTTCAGAATATTTCTTATAACTACTTCTTATATATTATGACAAACACCATTTCTTCCTTTAATTTTTTTAAAATGCATGCTTGAATTTTAATTTATACTCAAAGCAATATCGCTTTTAGCTTCCTGTCAATTCTGTACAATTTAAAATTCAAACTTTTAAGGAAATTTAAGTTGGTTATTTGTCTTTAGGTTGATTGATACATACATTATTTGTATAAGATATAAAAAAAGCTCTCTGGGATAAATCTATAGACTGCTGATATGTACACATATCAATACAATCTATACAACTTCAGGAAATGGACGACAGACAGATACAGCATAAATATGGAATAATAGAAATGAATAAGAAAGGAATTCTAATTTATATCACCAGCAACTTCTAAAATAAAATACCACAGGAAATAGTAAGTTACCACAGAAAAAGAAAATTACACTGATTCGGTTGGGCTCTGGAATTCGGATAGAGCATGTATTGGATTTTGGAGTTTTTTCTGTGATCCTTTTCTAACTTTTGCGCGAACTTCTTCTGGTTTTTCGGGTCTCACCAATGGCTTTTTTTCAGGTGCTTTCATCTTCCATACCACAATTGGAGACTACAAAAAAACATAAACTCATATTGCATGACTACTACTTTTATCAGTTTTTTTGTTGGAAGGCCGTGAAAACTAAACCATTTTAATAGTCATGTTTGCAGATCAGCAGTACTTGAATAAATTGCCCTTGTAGTTGTACTCCAATACCCAAACTATTCAGTAGGTACTTGCCCTCAATAGTATGATGTTTCGAGTATTTTAAATATAAGATAGTCATTACCCTAAAAAGATGATTCGACAGGTTGAGTGAGTACCTTCAATTACAATTTGGTGTTTAGAGCAAAAAGGTTTAGATAGGTACATGATTTTTTTCAAGAGCTTGCAAAAATTACATTTTCAAGAGTTGAAAAAAATGCTACTGGTAATGAGCTCCACACAGATTATTATTTGGACTTGATTACTTATTTTTGCTATTTGCAGTGAAAGAAAAGTTTTTGTTATTTGAGATAGAAAAAATACTGGAATACTCTGGTGTAAATTTATGCATATGACATACACTTCTAGGAATTCAGTCAAATTTCTAGCCACCAGAAAAATGGAAATCAGATAAACAATCACTTCAAGAGCCAGTTCAGTTTGGTTTTCTTAAAAGATAATCTGGATAGATTCACAGATAAAAGTTTTAGTTTTACCATTGTATCTGATTAACAATAAAGTAAAGTGGGCATTTCCCGAACAAGCCATATCCTCCTATTGATCTTAAGCAAGATTTTTGATATTGTAACTAGTAATTGTCACACTAACTTTTTTAAAAGAGTAATTTCAGAATGTGGCCAACAGACTTACTTTTCCTAATAATTTTTGAAGGAGTGCCTACTTGTACTAGAATTTTTGAGTAAATTTTAGAAGTACATACTGATTGTGAACTATTACCAAGTACTTTAGTGCTGTACTCAGTCTAGTTCTGGCTATCATTTTAGTTTGATATCCAGAAGATTTTCTTACAAAAAAAGGCCAAAATACTTACCGCAACAGTTCCCTGTCTTGGATATTTTGTTGATGCAACATAGGATGCCTTAACAGTCAATACTACTGCATTCATCAAATTTTTAGCAGCCTGAATTAGAGATGTAGCGCTATCCAGACCAGATACAATTAACTCCCCACTGATGTTTTGCACATCAGCTTTTACCTTAGAGGTAATATTCATTTGATGGCAATACAAAGCGATTCTTTGAAGATATGCTATCAAATCTTTCTTGGTAGAACTTTCTGGGCATTGCTCCGCAATTTGTCTGGTTAGCTTATCAAGTTTTGTGCCGGCTTCTGATATTTTCTTTGCCGCATTAATTACATCCATGGTAGTCTTCAATGGTCCTCTGCCCCGAGTAAAATCAGTCATTTCCATCATGATAACGCACATGTGTTTGGCCAAAACGATGATATCATTACCAGTGTCATCCCACTTAGCCACTTCTCTGTCAAACTTGAGTTTCTCACTTCTGAAGTATTCTACTTGCTGAAGGATCTTCTTACGGTCTTCTTCTGGCATTTTGCCCATAGCTTCACGGGCTGTTGTGATACCACTTATATCAGGATATTCATCAACACCATGTTCACCTGTATGGGCACTCGCTGAAAAATTTAAAATATGAAAAACAATACCTACTTATACAATGAACTAGGTCTCAGTCAAAAAAAATTAACATAAAATATGTACTAAATTATAATAGGCTTCCTCTGTAAATTCCCAGATATAAAATAAAATAAATAATTGTGTTGTATGTTTGGCGTTGGTGTAAAAAGTCGTGGGTGGAAAAATAAATAAGAAAATCGCCTGGGAATTATAAAGTTTAGAAAAACTACCACAATAATTTGGAAGACAGCGTGGATATCAATATACTTACATTTACTCTTAGTCTCCAAAGTATAATTTTCATCAAGTTCAACATCTTCTGGATCCAAATCTTCATCAGCCCTGTTCATAAGAACTGCCCTGCGGATTTCTCTGACGCCATCATAGACCAATCTTGAAGCATCAATAAATTCATTTTCGTCCAATTCTTTAGAGGGTTGACCCTGTTGTCCATTTATTATTGCTTGAACGGCAACTTGTACGCGTTGTGTAAACTTTGGCATCACTTGATCATTGAGCACCTAGAACAATATAATAAATATTGAATTTTACTGAATAAATTTAGAAACGAGTAAGACTCTAAAAACGTTCACAATTAATGTAATCTACATTTAATAGGCAGGTATAAGATGACGATATTTTTCTTGAGGCGTGGATATGTGAATGTTATGTTCAGATTCCTAGAATTATTGAAATCGGACATGTAGGCGAAAAACACCTCACAGAATTGGTGCTCCAAATTATCATATTAATTCTTTGATTGTTTATCTATAATCCTCTTTTGTAATTTTTTCAATATTTTTTTTTTTGTAAAAAAGGTGTGAAAATTAATATTCACCAACAACTAGGCAACTTACAATGCAAGGGGGGTTTCCTAGGTGCCAGTAGTATCAAAAAATAGGAGTGTTCATCAAAAACTGGAACCAATTTTAAGGGGGGAATTTTTGTTTGCCTACATACCCTATTTCATAAACTCAGCCAATCAGACCACAGTAATCAACTCCATATGGGCGACTATACTGATGTTTCAAAGAATAGCAGGGCTCGAGTGTTAGTTTAACATTGATATTTTAAACGATGTTAAAAACGTGTACTTCGGTAAGTAGGTACTTATTGGCTTATTGGATGAAATTTTGCAAACCAAACCTAGAACCAATTAATTTAACAAACCATTATTACATAATTTTGTCATTTGTTTCTAGAATTAAACTTTGTAAGAGTTTTTGTCTACCAATACATTTTATTGATCTACTCTCTGTTGCTAGTATTGCTGGCATAGTGCTTATGAACAAAAATTGCAATATCTATATAATAATATAAATTAAAAAATAAATATTCACCTTTACAGCTTCTAAAACCCTTTTGGTATAGATACAAGGTTCGTAATTATCCATCTCGGCTGCAACAACAACTCCTATCCGTCCAGTTCGACCTCTAATGGCAGCAGCAGTTCTTTCCAGAGTATCAGCTTCATTTTCCTGGAGAGCTAACACACATTTATTCACATCTTCTAAGATGTGATTTTCGGATACGGCCAAGAAATCGTCCACGGTTGTTATGTCATCAATAGCATCTGTTAAAATCCGCACCTAGGATTTTCATATTTTAATCATTAAAAATAATAATCAACACCTTAGAAAAAGCTTACCTGATTTTCCCAAGTAAGTCTAAACGCGTCCATATTCTCTTGAGCAACTTTGCTACGAGGCCTAGCTGCCAAAATCCTGGCAGCATTTATGACTTCTGGGCATAGTGAGTCAATTTGAGCAGCAGCGTAACGCACCATTTTGACGCCGTCTTCATGACTTGACATGCTACACACCAAATTAGCCACTTCTACGAGTTTGTTAGAATGCTCAGTAAATACACCAGCATAGTCTTCAACCTGCTTCTCGTCGCCGTTTTGTGCTGCTTTGATCAAAATAAGAAGAGGGATGCCTGTTTCCATGAAGCTGCAATATTATTTTATTGAGTGAAACATGGTTTTTCGCAAGAAATATACACTTCTTACCTGTCAGAAATATGATCAACAACTGCCTTTCTTAGCTGCCTCCTCAAATCCTTAGTTTTACCCTTCATGTTATCAATTGCCTTTCCTAAACTTTCTGTCTTGTCCTTATTACCCATCTATAAAAAAATAACATACACTAAAATTTAAAAAATTTCATCAATTTGATAGACATTGAAGGTAGAGAGGGGAACAGAGAAGACAGGAATGAAAATTAGCAATTAGCGAGGCGATATAATGAGGGAATAAGTAGTGGTTATTAACACAGATATTATTTGATTTGACAACAGGAATAGTCACATGAATAATAATTGCCAATTATATTTAGAACAAATTTGGAATTTAGAATTGAATGTCACAATAAATAATGCAACTGTTGACCTTAGTATCTGTGAGTATTAATAGCACCTGATAGGTTTTGACTTGCTGACACAACTAAAATATACACATTATTTGCAAAGACACTTCTAAGTGATGTTAGGCAACTATTGGCCTTCAAAAATAGAAATATTTTTGTATTCAGCAACACAAAAAATCAGGTGGAAATATGGTAGCCTAGAACAATCCAACTTTCAACTAATGTTATCAGGCAAATGGTCTGGCAGGATGTATGCCAAAATGCTACGGAACATTCTTGCGTTCTGAAACAATGACGAAGGAAGATGAGCTCCTAACAATTAACATCAAACAGCTAGGAATAATATTTACCCGACCGGTGATTCCCCGAAGCACCTCCAACTGCTACACAAGCAAAAATAACTCTTACAATATTGGTGTTTAATGTTAAGGATTTCATGAAGAGAACCCATGAAAATGCCCTTTTATTCTAGCTACACTAATCATCATGAGTTCTAATTAAGTTATTGCTAATCACAGATCAAAGTTTCTAACAATGTTGAAAAAAACTTACATTTGACATGTATTCTGACAATAGGTCTTGTAGTGCTTGACGTACAGCATTGCATTCAGCAACAATGCGTTCGCGCCTGTCATCTCTTGTGCAGCTAGAATCCGCCATTAGCGCAGCCCCGCTGATTATGCTTTCCAGGCGTTCTTCGAGGGATGGCCTAGTATGAACCTGAAATTTTTTTTTTCGAATAATTCAAGATAGTGTATAATAACCCCGATGATACCTATTCTACCACATGTTCACAGTTTATATTGAGAATGGTATTCTAATTTTATTTTTTAGTAGTAGTTACATGCATCTATAAGTGACTACAAGTACATGTATTGTACAAAATTGGTATATGTGTCATAAAATGAGCCCCTCATTAGGATTTTCCCATTTTATTAAAATAGGTATTTGAGAAAAAAATTATTTTTTTTCAAATGAACATTTCATATTCAAGTGATAAGACCTACCTCATTATAAGCCAAAGGTTCGATGACAATATGTTCATCAAAATCATCAAGAGCTGCTGCTAATTCACCAGGTCCATCATATGGACCCGCAGCAGGAGGTGCCCTACCTTGAGCAACATCATTGATAGTATTAACAGCTTCACAAACCTACACAAATAACAATTAAACATAGTCACTAAAATTCCAAATTACACTATACCTGTTTCAGAACATAATCCCTGTTTGCTTTAGCTGCAGCAAGTTCTGGATGACGTACATACACTTTTGAAGCTGTGAGCAACATGGTTGAATGTTTCTTGAGCACTGCCCTGGCAGCAGCCAAATCATCTCTGAGCTGTGGATCTTTTAATTCTTGCTGCCGTTTAGCTGCCTGATTCATCAGTTCGTTAGCATTGTGTCTAAATGTTTCTATGTTGTCTAACAATTCGTCATTGCTAGAAGCCATTTTGAGTTTTTCCAAGTCGTTTTCCACAATGTGGAGTGATTTGAGCAATAGGTGTACATCCACCATGTCTGCCAGGATGAGAAGCCTCGTAACTGCTGAGAGAAGATTTCTGGCCGCTCTTACCATATTGCTACGTTTGAGCGATGAACATGGGTCTTCTGAGAAATCTCTAGCATCTCTACTCATTTGAGTTCCTATAAAGATTGTTGTAGGTAATATGGGACATTTTAATAGGCTCTAACCACATACAATTCAATTTAATTGCAATTGACCAAGATTTAAATCAATCATTGATTTTTTTTAAAAACGTTGTGGAACCAAGGAAGGAGATGTCTAAGGTAATACCAAAGTCTTTCAAGAAATCAACCACCGGAAGAGTCTGGCCATTCAACATGCCCTGAAAGTTTTGAGAACACCGAAATCTAAGAAAGTTGATAAACTCGGACTTTGAAATATTTAGGCTCATTTTGTTCCTACTTCTAGGAGGCAAATCTGTCTAGATCATCCAGAGAATTCAAACATCAAAACCTTCAATCACTCTAAACATCTTCAGGTCTTCGGTGAAAACGGGTAGTTTACTCGTTGGGAGACAAGAATAGACATCAAAGTTTGAAAAAGGCCAATGTGAGATCCCTGGTAGCCATTTTTCAAGTAGCTAAAGAGAAGGCCAGAAATATTAAAGGAACGCAGCTTACTCAATCATGATCGATTTATGCAAAGGCCTTGGAAATGTCAGTGTAGATGGAGTGGACTTCAGATTCCCCCTATAAGGACTTGTAAGTCGTACAGGATATCCATGCACGAAACAAGGTTTACTTCAGTGGTAACCCAAACTAATCCAAACTGCTAATTAAAACAATGATCAATCTTCCAAAGATGTTGGGTGTAGTGTTGACAATGCTTATGCGAGATAATTTGGTATGAATGAATGAATTTTATTTATGGACTTGCCATTTTGAAATACAATAATTTTTAGTCTAAGTTGTAGTAATCTTATATTTAAGTAAATGTACAACCAATTAATCATATTTTAATTATTCTCTAAACAAAACATGAAATAAAGCAAAACGTCAAGTATTAACAAACACAACAGGTTAAAATCTGTGAAGTAGGTAGTTTAGATTGGAAAAAATATATAGAATAACCTTGACAATAATAATAAAAAGTCAGGCAAGACAAGCACAACAATAGACATGACCTGTGATGATTTCCACACACAATAAAAACTAATAATAAAATAATCACCAGGCAGATTTAATTTGACCCTCAAACATTCCAATACAATATTAAAAAGATCTACATTTAATTTGTTTATCACAGTATTTGTTAGTCTCAAAAAATCTAGTTATAGGAGAATTGTAGTATGATGATACTGTACATCAAATTGTCTGTTGTTTCTTATGCCATGTGGACATTGCAAAACCAACCAAAGATAAAAGCTGAGGTGACTGGATCATATTATTCACAAGTTTAAACAAAAATATACAGGTCCTTGAGGTCCTGAAGCCAACAAACTTGTGGGTAGGGACAAACGTGTCCTCCAAAATTTGAGAAAGACATCCTGCTCAAGACATTCATGGAAAATAGGATAAAGACTTCTAGACAAAACTGAGGTGCAACTTCCAAAAAGCCAGAACTAGGGTATAAAGTTATAATAATGGAAAAAAGCGGAAAAGGACAAAAATAAAATGAAGAATAACAAATAAGACAACAAAAACCATAAATAAAAATAAAAAGCAATGCAAAATAAAACGAAAGTGGGAAGGAAATTTAGGAGATGTCAGTACAGTAGCTGTAGGTACATAATTTTCAACAGGAATTGTACAGGATTGAACAGTACCCTATAATACAGGACTAAGTACAGTATCTTCAACAGGACTTGTGGTAGGAAGAGAAAGGGTTAATTTCTGGAGAAAATCAAAATCATTTTCTGGCTTTGCTGAAAAATGTTGTCTTGGATTTTGTCAAAGATCCGAAAATATGTTCTATATATTACTATAAAAGACTTCTCCAGGACCCTAAAAACCTGTGAGTACCTACTGTTGTAGGACTGGGTACAAATCTGCTGGCACCTGATGACTTCTTGAAGGAAATACTCAAATAAGGTGAATCCACTATGGGATATCTCTAGAAGCAGATTCAAGAAAACAAATCGCAACAACATACAGGGTGTCCCACAATCAGCGTTACAGGCCTTAACTTTCTTATTTTTAGAAATAAAAATTTGAAAAAAAAATGACTTTGAAGTTTCTGAATCGTCAGAACATCAGATTATGAAGATTCAGAAACTTCAAAGTTGATGCATGGAGTTCCGCAGGGGTCTGTTCTTGGGCCTATTTTATTTTTAATTTATGTGAATGACCTAGCCGGGCTGTCGATACTGGGGAGATTTGTAATTTTTGCAGATGACACAACAATTCTTTGGAAACATAAAGATGACAATGTTTTGGCCAACATAATAGAGAAGGATTTGTGTTAGGTTGGAGAGTGGTGCGATGCTAACTGTCTTGTGTTTAATGTCAAAAAAACAAACATACTTTCATTCAAGTGCTCCCTTATCGGAATCACACTCTGTGACAATAGTCTGGAAGAAAAGGAGGTAGTGAAATTTCTGGGACTCCACATAGATTCAAAACTCAAATTTGACAGACATATTGATCATCTCAATGAAAAATTAGCCAAAGGATGTTACATTATAAAGATCCTCGTCCATGAACTGGGAAACCTTTCAGCTAAGACAGCCTACCATGCCCTAATTGAATCACATTTGAGATATGGTATAGCGTTCTGGGGATATTCAACACAAAGTGCTATTCAATCGGTTTTTGTTCTACAAAAAAGAGCATTGAGATATCTTTGTCAAGTTGGATGCAGGGAGAGCTGCAAGCCTCTTTTTATCAAGCATGAAATTCTAATGGTTCCATGTATCTGTATATTGGAAACTGTATGCTTGATATTTAAAAAGTTCCAGGGGTTGGAAAGAGATGAAGTACAGTATAACCTGAGGCATAACAACTTGCCCTTACCTATACCTAGATCGACATTGACAAAAAATTCTATAATGTATGAAAGCGTGAAAATGTATAACAACTTGCCAAATGATATTAAAAATATCAAGGAATATTTCGCTTTTCGTGACAGTACAAAAAAATTTTTGGTTTCCAGAGCATTTTTTTGCTTACAGGAATTTTATATTTGATCCATCACATTATTATACGTATTTTATAAGTATTGTCTGCACTAGTTCCTTAAATTGTGATTGTGAATATCTTGTTCCATTTTATATTTTTTTTATCTTTTTTGTTTTTCATGACTTGTTTGATCTACACCACATATTATATTAAGTTTTAAGTTGTTTGTCTTTCTCACTGTTTCTTGAATATTTTTTTTTAACCTTTTTTTGTTCTGTTTTCGACCCGAAAGTTTCAAAATATTTTTCTTTATAGTTTTAAGGGTATGACATTGATTTAAGTTAAGAACTTATATATATTATGCTAGCTAGTTAAGTTAAGTTGCTTTGTCAATGATTTTGTAAAGGAATTTCGACAATAAAGTTTTTTTTGAATTGAATTGAATTGACTAATGGTTAATTAAGCTCTCTTCAAAAATATAAAAAAATCTTCCCCTGACAAAATCATCCCCTATTTACAACCCTTCACTTTTTTTTTTCAAATGGCACCCCTAATTTTTTTTTATTTTTGAGAAGTTCATGAAATTGCAAATTCAATGATGTATGAAAAGTTTGTTTTTCCATGTTTCATTGGAAAAAAAAAATCAAAAATGAAAATAATAATAATGGGGTTCTATTTGGAAAAAAAAAGCAAGAGTTGTTTTTAGGGGATGAGTTTGTTAGGGAAGATTTTTTTAATATTCTTGAAAAGGGGTTAATTTGCACACAATTAATTTTTTTTTGTCATATTTTTATTTTTGTAGACAAAAATGTGATTGCCTGTACAAGACTAAGGGTGGGACACCCATTTTTTTTCCCCCAAGAGACCTGGAAAAACAAACTTTTTATACACCATTCAAATTTGTAATTTCATAAGCTTCTCAAAAATAAAAAAAAATAATAGGGGTGCTATTTGAAAAAAAAAGTCAAGGGTTGTAAATAGGGGATGATTTTTTCAAGGGATGACTTTTTAATATTTTTGAAGAGAGCTTAATTCGCCATTCATAATTTTTTTTGTTTCAAATTTTTATTTTTGAAAATAAGAAAGTTATGGCCTGTAACGTTGATTGTGGGACACCATGTATATGGAGTGAAACATATTAAATACACATAGAGAAAGAATATGAACATGTAGAGTAAAGTATAAGTACTTACACATGATAACGTGTGTACATTCCTACTACTTTAGGAGTACCTATTCAAGCAGTTATCGAGAAACAAATTGACACTGAATGAAGACCAGTCATTGATATAACACATAACTGAAGAAAAAAAACAGCAATAGTACAAAAGTCATAAATAGGTAAGTACTTATATTGATTGATTGATGATTGGAGTGGAAAAGGTAAAAATGGAACTGATGGAATTAAACTAGGAATTAGAAGAATAGACTCGGGAATAGATATAAATACAAGAAGAAAAAACGCCATGGAACTATTGGGTTAACAATAAAAATGGATTGAAACAAACATGTAGGGCCTTACCTGTTTTTCTAACTTCATCAACGGCAGCCAACATCTCCTCAGTGATATCAGGATTTTCATAAGCGATTTGTTCGCCTTTTTCTATAAAATTTTCAGTGGCCTTTTCAACAGTCTGTACTAAAGCATTGGCACGTTTAGATTTGCCCTTTTTCTTCTTGGAAGGCCCGTTTGTGTTAACGAGAGTGGTAACTTGAAGTACCAAGGGCTCCAGTGTTTTTTCCACTGACATTGTCCTTATTTCTAGATTTTTTGGGTCCCATTTGAGACCAAAATGATCACCAATCGTACCCAATGGCAATGCAGTCATAGTAGTCATCTTTGACACCTAACAAAATGAAAATATATGATTTAATTTGCAATGAATCAGATTGTGTTGATTCATTCCTCATTCAAATAATGAATGGAATGAGTCATCCTATTAGTAACTGATTCCCTTTAGCACAGTATTTACTCTTTGTTTTCTCTTGTCTCTATGAATAAAAATACCTAATAAAAAATACTCTTTTGCGTATTTTACTAGGGAAATATAGGTCTTTTTTCACCCTTATGAGAACCTTGCTAAGAACAGTGAAATATGTAAATACCAAGGAAATTCCTGAACTACTATGATCAACCAACATGAACATACCACTCCTACTTACAAAATTTTCCAAAAATTGTAAATATTCGACACGTTTCGAGTATACACTAAAATAAATATGAACACCGACTTTCAAAAAAACCTTTAGCTACCCTTCTATATGATAAATTCCACTAAATTATTTGAAAACAATTAAAAAACACAGGACTGTACACTTTCCTTTGCATTCCGATTGCTACGCTACGACATCAAATTTTCTACGTTTGTAATTTCTTGAGTCTACGATTTTAAACAGGGTTGCCAAGTTATCTGACTGTCCGACTCAAATTCCTGAAAATGGAGGTAAAAAGTTCAGCCTTTTTATCAAGCCCCAAATATTTGGTATAATTTTATTTTATGAAAACCTTGTTTTGTTTATCACGTTAATTTATTGGTATTAACATAAAACATAAAATAGGTATGTACTTATATGTAATGTAACATAAACGAGGGCCAGAGACTCAGAGATACCCAAGTACCTACTGCTTACCGGAAACAAAATAAAAAGGTTAAATTTCAACATTGAAAATGTTTCTGTTATCGTAAGTACCTATGGGGGCCCAAATCCCGAAAAAGTGCATGCAAAATTTTGCCATATGACGTCACACACGTCACATCATCTATCAAAAAAAATCCGTTTTAATTCCAATTCCAATTAATCACATAAATTTTGCATTTTATTTGATCGTTTTCAATGTCCTCCCGGTTGCATCTTCAGGCGCGTTCTCACGATTCGAGTTGATCAACTTTAATGGACCAACTAAAATAGCTGTGCATGAGAACATGCTTCAATTTTAATTGGTTATTTCAATTGATTCTACAAAAAATTGATCCATTCAAACTTTATCGTTATCGAATCGCGAGAACGCCTTTTGCGAAGGACTGTGTTTTTTTTTCAAGAAAATAACGTCGTACCTTTCCTGAGTTTTCTACCAAAAGTGAAAATCGAAATTTTTTTCGATTAGAGGACAATCTGCAATTTGGCAACTCTGCTTTCAATATGTCAGAAAGGTTGTGGGGTTGTAGACCAGGGTTGCCATGTTGCCAATTAATTGCTACTGATATTTTGAAGCTGTGGTTGTGAGATCCGGAAAAGTCAATCGGCGAACCCCAACACGATCTAAGTAAGCAGTGATTAAAAAGGGTGATTGACATGAAAATTTTCATCAATTTTAAATTTAAAGTGTATATTTTCGTATTAATCAATGATTATTTTTAAACGTCAACGGTGCATCATTTACAGGTTCCTGAAAGGAAGCTACGAGACAATGAATAGTTTGTACTTTCACTACAACTCTTGCAAATAGATGGTGCTACGCGGAATTTCTTCAAATGGATATCTATCATAAAAAATTAAAAACAACGTATTTGATGTAGGCACCTAATAATAGAGTCATCAAATAGTTTCCAATTTTTTATGATGGATGTCCATTTAAATCCCATATATTCATATTTAAAATTAGCAAGAGGTAGGCCACAAAATGGCGGCGCGACCTCTATTGTCGCCCATATATGGAATGACCTAAAACAGTATTATCTGGATTTTCCATGGCAAGAGGTTTGCTTTAAAACAGCTGATCCCACTATTTGCTGTAATGAAATAACACAAGTAATCTTATCTGGAATGGACGCATATATCCCACATACAACTAAACGTAGAGCTAATGCAAAACCTGGGTTCAACAGCCAGTGACAAACGGCTGTACAGAAAAAACACACAGCATATAACCTTTGGAAACGACAACAAACCGCTCAAAACCACACAGAATTTATAGAAGCCCAGAAATAGTTGCAAAATTACTATTGACTCCGCTAAAGAAACATACAATCAAAGAATAAAAAACAGGTTGCTGAATTGTCCAAGTAGTTCTAGGTCTTTTTGGTCTCTTGCAAAAGCTGTTGGATCTAACTTCACCAAGTCATCAATACCACCACTTACAGATAAAAATAATCACTTAGCCACAACATCAGAGGAAAAAGCCAATATGCTTGCCCAAATGTTTTCCTCCAACTCCAACCTAACAGTGCCAAACGGAAAAACTCCACCGTTCATTGAAAGGGTTTCCCATAGTATGCCAGAGGTACCCTTTTGTCACAGAGAAATACGAAAATCCCTAAAAAAGCTGGCTACAAACAAAGCAATGGGTCCGGATGGCATTCCCGCAATAGTACTCAAAAATTGCGCCAACGAACTCACTCCAACTTTCGCAAAATTATTCAATTTGTCTTACAGGCAAGGAGTATATCCATCATCATGGAAGTCTGCCGCAGTACAACCCATTCCAAAGAAAGGAAAAAAGACAGATCCGTTAAACTATAGACCAATTGCTCTACTTCCGGTGATATCAAAAGTAATGGAAAGAGTTGTGAACAATCACCTAACCAAGTACTTGGAAAAGTACAAAATTATCAACAATAAGCAATAGGTACGGATTTCGAAAATATAGGTCAACTGGCGATTTACTTACATACGTCACTCACTTATGGCAAAAAGCGATTGAGTTGCGGGGTGAAACAAGAACAATTGCCTTAGATATATCTAAAGCATTCGACAAAGTTTGGCATGAAAATCTGCTCAACAAGCTCAAAGCAATGGGATTATCGCCGAAACTTTGCACTTGGTTTGAAAGTTACCTAAAGGACAGATCCATTTATGTTGCACTGGATGGCCAGAACTCCAACTCTTACCAAATAAATGCTGGTGTGCCACAGGGAGCATTCCTTTCGCCAACTCTTTTCCTGATTTACATAAATAACCTCATAGATAAAACAGTAAATCCACTTTATTGCTTTGCAGACGATGGCAATGTAGTCTCCTCACTCATACCACCCACAGGTCTTTCCGCACGTGAATTCCATCATGTTAGACTAACTCAAATATCGCAGATAAATAACGACCTGGAGATAATAGAGGACTGGGGTAACAAAAACCTTGTACAGTTCAACGCGCAGAAAACCCAAGCAGCTCTGTTTTCAAAAAAGACCAGCACCGGTGAGCCAAACTACATGCTATCTGGAAGTGCTGTCACATTACAGAGCCAGTTGAACATCTTGGGGGTTACTGCAGAGACCAACATGTCTTGGCACAGTCACGTGGCAGATATTGCTAAAAGGGCTTCCCAAAAGCTGGGGGTGCTATTTCGTACAAGACATCTGTACACACCAAGCCAATTGCTGACACTCTACAAAGCCCAGATTCGACCAACTATGGAGTACTGCTCACATATATGGAGTGCAGCACCCAAACATACCTTAATGCTTTTGAATACCGCACTTACTCGTAACTTGGATGTTCTCGAACATCGCAGATCTGTGGGCGATTTATCTCTCTTCTACAGGTACTATCACGGAAAATGCTCTGAAGAGTTGGCACGTATGATTCCACCGAGAGTAGCACCTACCAGGCGAACCCGTCAAACAGACGGTAACCATGAATTTACTGTCAAACTAGAGGCACCAAGAACCTCATTATATCAGAATTCATATCTCTGGAGAACAGCATCGCTGTGGAATAAACTCCCTGCGAAGGTTTTCCCTGCAGGTTACAACCTGAACCGTTTCAAGACCAACATACACCGACATTTCCGCGCACTTGCCGCTTCTCGAGCGTGATAGGACATTTCCTTGCGAGTGCGCATATCCGTAAAAAAAAAAAAAATGTTTGTAAAGGTTTATTTAGTCATTGTATTTCTATATACACTGACTAAATAAACCTTTACACACAGAGGCGAGAATAGAAGTTCCGCCACCATATTGCTCCTCACTTCTTGCTAATTTCAAATATGCATATAGGATTTACATGGACATCACACTATCATAAAAAAATTAAAAGAACATATTGATGTCTATATTATTAGGTACATCAATTACGTTGTTTGTAATTTTTTATGATGGATCTCCATTTAAATCCTATACAGGGTGAATCTGAAAGTGAGGGTTTTTTTATAACAGGGTATATCTCGCCAAAATAAGTTGTTTGGCAAAAAATTGTTTACATAAAAAATTTAAGATAACGGAGTTACAGCTATTTGCACCGGTGTTCCTTAAAAACAAACTAAGTTAGGTAGAGGCTAAGCTTAAGGTGAACCTTTAGGTTGAGTTGCTTTGCACGGACCAAATCTTAGCTAAGAATTGAAAGCTATTGGCAACAGCGCAAAAATGCATATTTTAAGGCAGAAATGAAGATGGAGGTACCTATTTCATGCAAGGAATTTATCCGTTAACTTATCCTTGCCATTAAAATATAAATATTTTCGTTAATTTCGTCTTTTCTTTCATAAGTTATATCACGTGGATATTATTTTGAATATATTTTTGGCATTCTTGTGCAAAATTCTGTAGAAATTACCCGACGCACAAAAATAAAACCATTAACAAATAACTAAATAATAGCAACAACCATAAAAAAAAACTTCGGAAAACTTGTTTTTGCTATGAAAATAAACATATATATTTTTTTTTTGCTTAAAACATGCAGTCTTCGGAGAAAAGGCCTTGGAACCTTGGATATTACAAATACAAAATCATCAATAATCAAAGTCAACCAGAATTCTGTCAAAAAAAGAAAACAAAACCCAAAAATGAGGTTAAAATCCAACTAAGCGGAGAAAATCTGGGGCTTAACTTAACTAGATTTGAGGTGAACCCGAAACAGCGGTGCAAAGCAAAATCGTAGTTTAAGTTCCACTTAAGACCAAGGCTGACCTTAAGTTGTAGCAGTGCAAATAGCAGTTATACAGGTATTTCAGGGTTATGTGCATTAAAAATCTAATTTCAATAATCTAAGATTTAGTAGAGAAAATATGATAAAAATTATCAATAGTAATATAACTAGTGCAATGAAAATTATTGATAATTTTTGGGAAATTTGCCCGAATGCATTTTTAGTTGAAAAAGAGCACGAGTGCACGTAGTGCACGAGTGCCTTTTTCAGTTAAAAACGCATGAGTGCAAATTTGTCGAAAATTATAAATATATTTCCATTGCACGAGTTGTATTTAATGAGAGAATTCCATGAATCAAAAATTTAAATTTTTTGTCAAAAAATGTCAAAACACCAGTTTTCACACCAGTTAGTATGCAATTAATTATCTGATAATTTGAACTAGTGCAAATTACAGTGGCTAAATAAACCTTTACAAACAGTGGCGACAATAGAGGTCCCGCCGCCATCTTGTTCCCAACCTCTTGTTACTTTTAAATATTAATATATATGATTTAAATGGACATCTATAATAAAAAAATGAAATCGACGTTGACGTATTTGATTACCATTATTAGGTCCATCAAATACGTTGTTTACCATGATTTATGATGAATGTTCACCTAAATCCCATATATTCATATTTAAAAGTAACAAGGGGTTGGGAACAAGATGGCGGTGTTTTCAGTATAAATATATGGGATTTTAGAACCAATCAAAAATGAGACAGCAATTGTCGCCACTGTGGGTTATAGAGTCACTGTAGTGCAAATTATCGCGTAATTACAATCTGATTGGTTCAAATCAACAATCAAAACATGTCAATTTTGTTGGAATACCAGTTTTGACAGATGTATGAAATTCTCACAAAAATTGTTCAAAATTATTCCCATTTGTCTGTTTCATTTCCCTCCTAAATTTTGTCTGTTTCATTTTAAAACGAAAATTGATAGGTTGAAAATGAATTTTTTTCTGATGGAATAATGCAACTGTGAGTACCTATTATGGAATAGGACTCATTATGCTGGACTAATAATAGTTTTTTTGCGGCTTTTTTTTTTGAGAAAATGTAAACAAAGTGATTTATAGTGGAAGACTCGTCTAACCTTAAAATAGCTGTACCTCCGGTTATCTTAAATTTTTTATATAAACAATTTTCTGCCAAACAACTTATTTTGGTGAGATATACATCCTGTTAAAAAAAAAGCCTCACTTTCGGATTCACCCTGTATATTATTCATATTTAAAATCAGCAAAAATTAAGGAAGAATATGGTGTAGTTTTCAATTTGGATCGATATACAGGGTGTTTGGCGGAGGGTTAGCCAGACTTGGTGGGCATATAGATAGGCCCATTTCGAAGATATTTTATTAATACAATAGACCTATCTATTTTTACCTGTATGCGCGCGCAACACGAGGCAATGCATTTTTATTGACTAACTAGTACAGGTGTGAAATAATCCTTTTGCACGCTGGGTATCTCCTTGTCCTTGTTCATTGCCCGTGGTCTGATAAGGATAAAATTATGCTTGATATTTAACTTGACGTAGCTTGACAAGTAATCGATTTTAAATTGTTTGTGTTTTTGATTGACAAATACGTTGCACATCACGCGGTTTTTCCCCTTCCTTTTTTATCCCGTGCAAATAACAAGAACGGATTGCTATACGTAATTCTAACATAATTTGGTACGTTTTGCCTTCTCTTGCGCAATAAGCGTGCTGCGTCTTTTTCTATCTAATAAAGTTTTCGTATTATTACCTCTTTGTCTGGTATAATAGATAGGTCTATTGTGGCCTTATAAGTTCCATTTTTTTTTTCATCATTTGTTCTAATTGTTCTCATGAATTTTCAAAAATGATTCTTTTAACTTCTGTAACTTTTTTTAAAATATTTATGAAAACGTTTGTTGCGTGTGTTTTTGGTCTGTAGGGTATCCTTGATAATATTTGAAAGTTAAAAGGTTACAGAAGTTAAAAGGTCCATTTTTGGAAATTCTTGAGAATAATACAAAAGCAATGATATAGAAAAAACGGGGACCTTAAGGGCATTAGTGTATTAAGAAAATATCTTTGAAATAGGCCTATCTATACGTCCACCAAGTTTGGCTAACCCAACCCTCCGCCAAACACCCTATCTAGGATTTCAAATAACCAAAAGACATAATTTTTGCCGGTAAAAAGTGACGGAGGATAAAAACTCGAGCAAAAGTTAAAAATAATTTAAGTTTTTTGTGATATCGCAAAAAGTTGATATTTCCCCGCTGCGGGACAAATTTTAAAAATTCCGCGTTCGCCACGCGATTTTCTGCTGCATGAGAACTAGGCTTAGGCGTAATTTAGCGCGAGTTTTAACCCAGTAGTATGTTGTATTTACTTGTGATACTACATATTAGCGATCATGGTTGACTTACTATGACGTCACAACATAAAACTCGGCTGTAAACATGTAACCATCCAACGAGGGATAGGTACTGGGTTGTAGTATGTATAGTATGCCAGTGCATCTTTTTCCAATACCTACACGAAAATGAGCATATGGGCCAAATAGCTGACTACGATTACCGACACAGTTCTTTCCATTATAAATAGATGATTGTTTTCCCCATTTTGCCATGGTTTTCTGTGATTTTTTTTAGATGTTTTCTCGCAGAAAAAAATCTTCACCTGTGCAAAAAAGTGTAAATTTTAATTGTTTTTGGCATGGGGTCCCCATAAAATTCAAAAAATCCACAATCTATCGAAAATCTTCACTAGAGAAATAATATTTGAAACTCGAAAACGCAAAATTTTGCAAAATTCAACAAACCCAAATGAACAACGATCATGGCGTCCTCTTTTAGACCCTTTGTCAAATATACTCAACCTGTTATTTGGGTAACTATGACGACATGAATCGTAGTATGTGTAGTATGATAGTCCCTCTTAGTTAGCTTTGTTTTGGAATCAGAGATGGGGCAACGGGAGACTTCACGCTTTAAACCAATGAACTATAACCAAAAACTGGAATGCTAACACATAAGGACGAACTTGAAGCCTAGTGCGGCTGCTGCGGAGGGGATACCTGTTTTTGTCGCACTCATTATGTTAAATGGCGAAAATTGCTTCCAACACGTATTCCAATTGATGAAACCTGTGAAGGGAAATATGACAAAACTTTCGAAAACGTCATATGTCAGCGAGCAACAGAAAAAAACAACATTCCCCCTTGTGGCATCTGTCTTTCATGGCTTCATTTTTTTGGCAGATATGGCAATGTGTGCGCATTCCAGTTTTTAGCTATAGTTCATTGCTTCCCACATAACAGTGAAAGAACATTCATGTTCTCAGAATATTCCCTCAAAGTGCTTTTTGGAATGTTCTTTCAGGAATGTCTAATGAATATTCTAAGATTGTTTCGATTGAAATATTAATTTTTGGAGGTTCTATTTATGTACTAAGAATGTTGCTTCTATGCACCTACCTGAAAGATTGTGCTAAGAAGCTACTTTATATAACAATCTTTCAATATTGTCATACGAACATTATTATAATGTACCCTTAAAAATGATCTTTCGGCTAATATCTCTATCAAGTATTAACCCTTTCAGTCACGACTTTTTTGTGTGCATGGGAAAATTCCGATATTTGGTACAGTTACTAAGTTATTTTTTTTATGATTTTTAAACCTACGGCGAAATTTTTTGGTTGGCTGGTTTTTGAGTTTGATGATGTATTCAAATGAATATATTATGACTTTACGGCTCATATCGAAACTATTTTAGAACTGGTAGTTTATGTAATAAAAGAGAGGTTCCTATTTTTTATTTAATGTGGTAGCTTGCAAAACAGTTTTTTCCTACAGCCGTGCGGAAAAATCAATATTCCGCACTGATATCCGTGCGGAAAATGAGTTTTCCCACACGGTGATCACTTTTACCGCATGCATATCAGTGCGGAAAAAGTTTTTCCGCACGGCTATCAGTGCGGAAAAAAATTTACCGCACGGCTGTCAAGAAAAAATGAAAAATTCTACATTTTTATGCCTGTAGGAAAAATATTGTACCTAAAACAGGCGGAAAAAAAATTTCCGCTCTCGGCTGCTTCACCGAACTCCGCTACGCGTGCGGAAAAATTCTTTTGAATTCTTCCGCACTGGTTAGGTAAATAGCTATTTTCTCTTTTTAAACATAAATAACACACAAAACACGAGAATGACCTTTACATTCAGCATTTTTGCATCTTGAGGCAAATGACTTTTTATCAAAATCTGGAAAATTTGAGTCACGATGTATTCAATTGAATACAATCCTTTTTTGAGCTTATTACAAAAAAACAGAAACTTTTTTGGAAACCCACTGATAATATAACTCAAATCAGGTATGTTTTATATCACAATTAGTATATATCGCGCAAAAATATGTAAAGTATTTCCAAGAAAAATAAAAAAACACAACAGATGTTTTGACTTTTAGGCAAGAGTAGCGAACTGTAATTTATAAAAAAGCGTTAAAATTAGGAAATAATATCTAGATGCAGCCACAAGTCATATTTGAATTACAAAAGGGTTAAATATTAATTATAAAGTTACTACATCATTGAACTACTACATAGATGGCGATAAAAAAAAAATTGAATTCTCTGTATTCAATTGAATACAAGGTGACCGAAAGGGTTAAGAATATTCCTGCCAAGTTGTGCTGAGAAGTTTATGTAGGTGGGTAACCATGATAAGAATATTTTCATATTGTTCACCTAATGGGCCACTTTCACATTTTTCAAAAACATTTTTAAATTATTCTTTTAGTCATTCTAATACTATCTGTATACTTTTTTTCCGAAAAAAAACGCTTATTTTTGAAAAAAAATATATTTAAAAATCGAATTTTTAAACTGGCGTGAAAAAATGAATTTGGTGTGTGACGTCACACACCAGAAAATCAAGGATGCCAAATTTCTCATTAGTAAATCATTACATATTTCACTAGCTAGAAAATATTTTCGTCCTTTACTACATTATAAAAAAATAAGGGATAGGTATAATCCTTATTAACTCATTTAAATTTTCATTTCTACATGTGGCAACAAAAATGTCAAAATCGGCTTTAGCCAATCACAGAGCGTTTTCAATCACGTGATTTTTCGTTCAAATTTTTAGTTTTTATTTATTAATTTATTTAATAATCTGACTAAAATCTTGCAAAATATTGTTCATTCTTGGTTGCATTGATGTATCTGCGTCAAAAAATATTATAATTTGCCATATTCCCGGCACGTGAAAGTGGCCCATTATCTAAAGTACCGACTCAAAAATCTTGATTTAACAATTAAACAATAATGCTCTATCTAGAACCTACTAAGAATATTATAGGTATATTCTTTTTCTTTTGCTTTGTAGGACTTCCAAGAGAGGGAGCCACGCGCTATTAAAGATCTACATCTTGCCTCGCGTTTGAATCATCTTGGAACCTGTTTCTCTCAGTTGGCGTGCTTCGACGAGAGCATAACAAGCTCGAAACCGGAGCTTTGGTTAAATATTTGTGTTTTCCAGAGAAGTTTTCCAAGAACTCTTTCACTGCCTTTAATAAAAAAGGAGCATTATTTGGAAGCGAAAATTAACATTCCAAGTATATCCTTAGAATCAACCAAGAATGTTATATCTAGGATGCATATTGAGAATGATATAATATGTAGATATATTCTAAGAATATTTCAAGCATATTGGTATAATATTCTTTTGAGAACATAACTATAATGTCATAGAAACATTCTTTGAATGTGAGAATATACATTTCGAGCATATTTTTAGAATCAAACAGGAATATTATTTTCAGGGTGTACTGAGAATCTCATAGGTATATTCTAGGAATATCCTAATGGATTTCCCAGGAAGTTCTTGGGTATTGCAAACAGTATTTCTACAATCTTTTCTCAGAACATTCTCAGGACATTCGCAATGGTTTTGGCGAACATTCTAGGCACATTCCTCCTAAAAAAAGAACATTCTTAATACATTCTAAGGATGCAATTTTGTTATGTGGGTTTAAACAGTTCCCCAAATCGGTAATGGTCGAAGGTAAATAATGCCACTGTTTATAAAGAAAATTTCAAGGCTTAAATTGCATAAAACTAGACCTATTCTGAGCCGAAGGGCAACAATGGCATAAAAATCTTCAAGGGACTGAAATGTTTCATTTTACAATTTACATCGCTGCTGTTTCATTCATTTTGGAAAAAATAAATGGCTGTCACTGCCACTATAATTTACGGAATAAATTATTATGTATGGGAAGCGCGTTTTGTTCTCGCTTCATGGTAGCGTCAAGGACCAAATTTGTAAATTAGCTTCAAAGTTCAAGAGCATAATCCATTTATTATTTTCACTAGTTTTAATCGTTTCAAATTGTTCACCGGACACTGTGCAATGTTTACCGGACACTGTTCTATGTTTACCGGATACCGAATGTTTGCCCTAAGTACACCGTTTGATGTTTATCGTACACCGTTCAAGGTCTGCCGTTAACTGTTTACCGGGAACCGTTCAGTATTTGCCGTTCCTGTTAAATATTTACCGGACATCGCGTTGTATCCCAACAAACACAATAACATTCCAAAGACGTACATAAGGTGTAACGTTATGACATACTGTACGTTTGTAAGACGTCGATTTTAGAGCCAAGTACGTCTTGAAGACGTAATGGGCAAGTCGTATGTCAACTCCATAATACGTCTTAAAGACGTACAACTTAGAGCCATAAAGAACGTCCATGATACATCTTGAAGACCTAATTAAAGTACATATTGCAAACCAAATAAAAGAGGATTTTTTTACTCAAATCGTTTATTATTTATTCGCTATTAGCTGACTAAACCTGGAATAACAACAAAAGAAAAACATTAATTCAAAAGTATTGCAACTATATCCTATACCTACATAAATAAAGCATAACCTAAAAGAACTGCAACAACATTCTGTTAAGGATTGATTGGGTTGGGACTCTGGTAAACTAATTAGCACAACACTGTTTCACTGAACTGACTGAACTTAATTATTATTAAAATTGGGAATATTCTGTCTATAACAACCTTAGAGCAGGTCTACAGTAGAACTAATTTTTAACCTCCTGTTCTGGAAACATCCATCAACATTACAATAACACATAAACTTTTTTGCTTATCTCACTTCTGAATTTGTAGGGATGGGTCTAATTAACTAAATTGTTGCTGTATTTTCTTTATTAAATAATTTTCACATAACTTTTCCACAAAATTTCTAACAGGCTTCGAACCTAACGTGTCGTTCGCCACCTCACATAAGACATAAAGACATAACGACATAACCTCAATCTCGGAACAAGGATATTGCACCTCTTTTTCGCTAACTACCACAGCCTCCTACACTACAAGCCATGAAGTTGGAAATGACGGTAACGTCGCGTATGGTGCTTTTTTGTTACTGCGGTTATGTGTTTCTGTGTATTGCATTCATGGTGTATTGTTGCTGTTTAGTATTTTTGTGGGCATTATCGACGAAAAAGTGGATAGAAACACGCCCATATATTGCCCATATTTAGTTGATACCTGTTCCTTTGTGCTTTGATTGCAAATTTTTAGCAAATGGTTACAGGAGCAAAAATTAAGGTCAGGTAAGGTAAAACAATAAAAACAATATTAATATTTTTGTGCAAGAGCATAGGTCTCGATATATTGCCTAAGATATTTGTTCCAGATGCCATGAAACTGCTGTGCTCCTGGGTGCAAATCGAACTATAGGAGTTCCTTAAAAACTGAAGAAATGCAAACATTTTCATTTCCAAAAAAATTCTGAATTGCAGAAGTTGTGGATGAAAGCAAAACACCAAGATAATTTTACCCGAGATTATACCATAACGAAAAATTCTGTGGTGTTTTGTAAACATTTTGAAGAAACCAAAAAAATTAGATTTGAAACAAACGAGGATGAAGGAGTAATTGGAGAGTTCAAACTAAAACGTCCAACTCTTAAAAGTACCTCTTATTTTCGAAAATCAGCTCAAGTATTTGAATACACCTGCCTTCCGAAAAAATCCCGAAGAAAGGAAAAGTTAGATTTTCAAAAGACATACTGAAACTGTCGAAAATTATCCAACTATGGAAGTTATATTTCTCTTACATAGGCCTTATAACACTTTAGAATTTAGAAATATATTTATTTAAATAGCTATATTATACATTGAATTCCTGTTTTTGACCCTTAAGTACGATAAATGATGCATTTTTTGTCATTCATATTAACAAAATAAAAAATATACTTATAAAAACAAACGGCAGCATCACCACTCGGCGGTAAGATTGCGGTGTTGCCTTTTTAACTTCATGGCTTGTTAACTGTAGGAGGCTGTGTAACTACCCTAACATCTACGTCATCATTTATCAAATTTCAAAATGACCATAAATGAGAGAGAAATTCAAAGAAAGTCTGTTTTTTT
Organism: Ceutorhynchus assimilis; assembly: GCA_917834065.1. Classification (NCBI taxonomy): domain Eukaryota; kingdom Metazoa; phylum Arthropoda; class Insecta; order Coleoptera; family Curculionidae; genus Ceutorhynchus; species Ceutorhynchus assimilis. The sequence continues at coordinate 10,828,008 of OU892277.1, forward strand.
TTTTAAATATAATTCACCAAATCAAAAATTTAGTAACTATGATGGCAACACAAGCCTTTTCTACATAAAAATTTGAAAGCATTGACAATCTCACATTGTATTGCCAACATAATGTCATTTTGACTTTTATCTTTTAAAAAAACAGACTTTATTCAAATTTAAATTCCTACAGATCTGTTTGTATTTTACGCTTTAAACATAAAACCAAAATGGTGGACGTAACTGTACGTAATATGGATGTTTAATATGTACCTACATAAAAGGTACAAAATTGTACGTCTTATGTACGTTCTGAATAGGTCATATGACGTACGGACGTAAATATGACATAAAATGGACGTTTTAAGTATGTAGTGTGTTTGCTGGGATGTTTACCGTACACCGTTCTAAGTTTACCGTAAACCGTTCAATGTTTGCCTTTTTCCTGTTCAATATTTAACGGACACCGTTCAATATTCAACGGACACCGTTTCAATGTTACCGTACACAGTTCAAAGTTTCCGGTACACACCGTGTGATGTTTACCACCATACACTGTTGAAAGTTTGCCGGTCACCGTTCAATGCTTGAAGTTCAACGTTCAATTTTTAACGGGCACCGTTCAATTTTTACAGGGCACGGTTCAATACAATGACATTACACTAATGGACTGGCCCTGGCCATATATTCTCGAACAGCGTTTGTTTGCAGTCAACATTAGTAAGAGAGGTCCGAGAGAGAGATAGAGCATAGATAGGTGGCAAAAACTAAGCCGTCAATGTCAACTTCTTAATTATTGATCTGACAGGAGAACCTTGTAACGTCAAATAAAATATTGCTGACAAAAGTTTCAAAAGCTTTATTCAAATATTCAAAACTTCAGATTTTAAATTAAAAAAAAAAATACGGTGTGTGCTCAAGATCACACGACAGAGGAAACATCACAGATGCTTGACAATTACAGCCATATTGAATCCTGGTATTTGTGGTTTGGATCAAAGTCGTTTGAAAGAGGTAGGTTGCCTGATAACTTTTATGACGTCATCTTTATGCTTAAACATAATGCAAATCTCCATAAGAACCACCTCACGACGCCATTACCAGACACCTATCACGAGCAATTAACATTTCGCCAATGATATCGGCGACGTCGCCGAAATTTGTCCTACGTCTTGATTGAATCCTAATGGCGCTATTGCTTTCTCTCTCTCGCTTAGCTCAACTCGATTCGAGCCGACTGTATCCGACCGAATGAGCGTTAAACATTCGGGGGTGACGGCAAAATCTCATTCACTACCTGGAAAAATTTTTGTGCTGAACTCACCCAAATAAGTTTTCACTTCAATAATAGCGTAAAGTATTTATGGTTGGACTCTATTTTAAGACCCTAATATCCACTTATACCTAAACATACCTACTATTATTTTCCCTGGATAATTTCAATTGACCGTCAATGCTGCTCTCACGTATACCAGTCTGGCAAGTGAACATCTTACACAATTTAAATGCAATAGAATGAAATGTCTAGAAAAAGTCTAAGGTTAAATAAAGAACGGAAACGATTTCTCCTCTTCCACCACCGCACCATTCCCAGCGCTGCATGCTGGAGGTGGAACATGGAAAATCGTTTTCGTTCTCTATTTAAACTTAGACTTTTCCTAGGCATTTCATTCTATTGCAATAAAATTGGCCTGTAAGATGCTGACTTGCAAGACCTGTATAGAGTGCTGCTTAGGGGTAGTGTGTGTTCATAATCATGTAATCCCAATTTAGGGAGACTCCATTTGTCGGAACATTGGTAAAAAAATTAAAATGTAGGTAATTTATTTAGTCATAATATCTTCGTTCGCTTGTATCTTCAGGGAGAAAACTTGCAGGAATTTTTATGACAGCGATGCGCACATCCATCTCTTTCCAGGGGATTTATTGCACTTGCAGCAATTAGCTCCTGACCTATTTTTTTGGCATTTGCGTATGGCATCAAAAATTGGGGATAAAAAAAGCAAACTGTAAAGTCGTTAAGGCTGTATAAGCTTGCAAGAAAACTTGAATGCAATATTTTGCATGCAAAAAAATTGCATTCAAGATTTCTTGCACGTCGTTTTACACCTTGCAATTTGACTTGTTTCCTTCTGTAACCTTAACCATGCTTTCTTGTTTTTAATTTTGTGTTGTTGATGTTTGCATTTTCCAAATATGAAAAAAGTGATAATAAGTCGATATAAAAAGACAAAAGCAATAGCAGCAACTTTAAGCATCATAAATGCTAAAGGCCGTTTTACAGCTTGCAATTCTATCTGCAATATGCAAGAAACTTGAACGAAGGCATGCGCAGAAGTGAGTCAGCTGATTGTTTTCTGCAAGATTCTTGAAACTAGAATGGCATTGCATGCAATCGGTTTGGTGCCATTTTTCTTGAAGATTTTCGTGCAAGCTGGGGAATTTTCAGCAATTATGATGATTAAAGTGGCTGCTATTGCTTTCTTCTTTTTATATCGACTTAAAATAACTTTTTCCATTTTTGGAAAATGCAAACATCAACAACACAAAATTAAAAACAGAAAAGTATGGTTAAGGATAGAGAAGGAAAAAAGTCAAGCCTTAAGGCCGTTTTACAGCTTGCAAGAAAACTTGAATGCAATTTATTGCATGCAAAAAAATTGCATTCAAGATTTCTTGCACGTCTTTTTACACCTTGCAATTTGACTTGTTTCTTTCTCTAACCTTAACCATATTTTTTTGTTTTTAATGTTGTGTTATTGATGTTTGCATTTTCCAAAAATAAAAAAAGTGATTATAAGTCGATATAAATAGAAGAAAGGAAAAGCAGCAGCTTTAAGCATCATAATTACTGAAAATTCCCCAGCTTGCACAAAAACCTTCAAGAAAAATGGCACCAAACCGATTGCATGCAATGCCATTCAAGTTTCAAGAATCTTGTAGAAACCAATCAGCTGACTCACTTCTGCGCATGCCCTCGTTCAAGTTTCTTGCATATTGCAGATAGAATTGCAAGCGGTAAAACGGCCTTTAAAAATTCTCCAGCTTGCGCGAAAACCTTCAAGAAAAATGGCACCGAACCGATTGCATGCAATGCCATTCAAGTTTCAAGAATGTTGCAGAAAACAATCAGCTGATTCACTTCTGCGCATGCTTTCGTTCAAGTTTCTTGCATAAGGCAGATAGAATTGCAAGGTGTAAAACGGCCTTTCAAATTTATAACAGCAATTAACTTGCAGGTAGAAAACTTGCAGGAAGGAAAAAAGCGAACTGTGAAGCGGACTGTACATAGGATTGAATTCATACTAACATGGAAAGGTTGAGGGGTAGTCAGAAGCAGGAAAATACCAGTGGCGTACACTCGATCGACCTACGAATGGAGAACCATACGAAAATATACAAAACAGTTCAGTCCGAAAGTGAATTTTTTTTTTCTAAGAAAAAGAAAAAAAAAGGTACTCCAGTTTTTTCCCTAAATACTCATTTTCGGTAGCCTGTAGCCTGAAATGATTTTTGTGCCGCAATAAAAAAAAAAAAACAACCCTTTGAAATGTACTTATTTTCCATATCCTATGACGTCACACATGCTTAATATATCTATATATACAAAACTTAATATTTGTATAACTTTCGGAATAATCATATTTGAACAAAATAAAAAAATACGTAAGTATCGATTTTTTTTCGATTTCCTACAGTTTGCAATAAACAATAATCAATTCAATTTTTCATGCAAGGTCCCTATTCGAAAAGGCACATATGACAAAACTGTCTAAATTAATTTGAAAACTTTGGTTGCCTTTATTTTATCCTATTTTTTTTTTCCGAAAAATCTTAACTTCTAATGGAATTAATAATATGTACTTTTTATGACTTTGAAATGGCACTCTTATATTTTTTATTTTTTTTTATTTTATGGTTAATGTAAATATTTAACACAAGAAATACACATTCTGTTAAGATAGAAAACAAGAAAAAATTGAGATAGTAGGTATCTTTGAATACCTATCGCATTAAAGCGCCCGATAAAGGATTTGTGAGATTTTTCTGGGAAAAAATTAAATCGGCCATATTTTGAAAAATTGGGAACCATAAGACTAATTGGTGCTAGGTAAGTTTGACTAAATAGGTTCTAAATGACTTAATCTATCACCTCCGAAAACATATGCATCGACCTACCAAACGCCCTCTATAGGAGTGCATACAACCAGGGCCGTATCTAGACCAACATTTTGGGAGGGGGGGGGGGTTACACAAAGTGGCAAAAAAAAATTGTTACACTAGTAATAAAAATAAAAAAAATAAATAAGTACCTACCTATTTAATAAGTGTTGTTTGTTTTTAAGTTAAATTTTTTGAATTTTATTATTTTTCGGGGGGGGTTTGAACCCCCAACCCCCCCTCCTATATACGGCCTTGCATACAACTTTACTTTTTCAAACACCAAATTAAAGGTGGTAATTTTATGCTCTACAAAAAAGTCAGTACTTCTAATATTTTTCCATAAAATCGATAGTTTTGCTGTGAATCGTGAAAAAAAAACAAAAATCAACGTTTGGGGGTTAATTTCTCCCCTCCTAAGGGATGATTTGTTTGGCTTCCCCTGTTCAATAATTCCTATGGATCTCTAGTTCCAGATAAAAAAAAAACATCTTTCCGCCTGAAAAACTAGATACAAAATCTTTCTTTGACCAAAACCAAAACAAGAAGAAACTGTCAGATATATACCCCCAATGCCAATTTACTCTGTTCTGTTCACAGTATTCCACCATTTCCACCATAGTAGTGAGTCAGTCTGTTATATTCTACGCGTGTAGACAGTCGAGTCGTACGGCACGATCATCTCGAGAAGAAAATTACGCGATCTCTTCGTTGTGACTTTGCGCGTTTGCTACTTACTATCGCACTTATACGTCGTAGTGATTGAAAAAAAAAAATTGGATATTTTATATCTGCACTGCATTATCTAATTTTCTTAGTTTTGTTCTTGTAAGTACCTACACACTTTTTTTCCATAAGTATTTTTAATTCTTCAAGCGCGCCACATTATTGAAGATCTAATACAAAAGATTGTTTTATTTTTAAAAAAATTCTGACAACAATATATTTTTGTCAAGATTTTATTTTTTATTTTATTTGTTTGCCATGCTACAATTATTATTTCCAGAGATAGGTCATAAATTAATAAAAATAATAATACCGCAGGTCTGACCATAAAACCAAAGTCTATAAAACCATATAATAAACCTGCAGGCATCCTTGCGCCCACATCCATCGCAAATTTGCAATACAAAAAAATGTCCCATGACATAAGTGCTAAAAAGTCTGTTTGTATTTTACCGTGGACACGGGACTACCCAGTTACCACAATTAACATATTCCATATTCCTAACACATATATTCTCATAGTGTTTCCAAAACGAGTTGATAAAAATTTTCAGGGTCGACGCGACTCTAACGACTCTAATTAATTACACTTATGTATTTGAAATTCTAGTTTTATCATTATTCAAATAATAGGTTTTAAAATTTTCCTCAATTTAAAAATAAAGCGCACAATATTGTGATTAAGTAAGTCTAATTTTTTCAAAAATGGCCATTAATTACTATAATTAACAGCAATCAAAGCATTGTTCTTTATTACTATGTTAACTTGATATATTATTTAATGTTTATTATTAAATGAAGGCATAAATGATTTATGGTTTGAAACTGAAAAACAAGAAAATATTGATCTTTGAAAGGAGGCGGAATTTAATTTACAGAGGAAATATCCTCATATGAGTACAAGTTTTTCGAAATCACCTCTATTCAAATACCAGAAAAACTTCTTCGGCCAATTTTTTAGACATTTTGATATTGAACTTTTCTTCAACAATAAATGAAAAGTTTTTAGATTAAAATTGAAATAAATATATGGGAATGTTGCATGAATAATTATCCTTATTCAAATAATTTTAGTTTATATTATTATCTATATCTCTATCTATATTAGGCCTAGTATTTTTACTACACAAGCGAACTGGTACCTGATTCATAAGTGGAAATTTCTTAGAAAATTACAGCCGTAATTTTACGTCTTTTCTTTTTGTGTCCCATTTTTATTTATCTTTATATTCGAGCAAACAAATCCTGTAGATTTATGAACACTCTTTTCTAAAATGGGTTTAGAAAACAGGCAACCTTGCATCAAATTTCACTGGTTTTAGTGGACTCATTAAAGTCTTTTAATCCTGCAAGCTTACTTAAAAAAGTATTGATAATTTTTAGTTTCTTCTGGTAACACCGAGAGTACCTAATATAGGTACTCAATGTATCATTAATTTAATAATAGTTATTTATGTCATTAGGCCAAGAATTGGGTTTTTTAATGGTGTCCGGAGCACTTCCTTTCTAAATAATAATGACTGAACTATTCAAAATACAGAAACATGCAAAATAAATGTGGAAATTGTGAATGAATCTATAACCTCAACGTCAGAAAGAAAATTAATAGTTCGAAAATCGTCCGTACTACAGAGTTTTTTTTACTAGTAACGTGAGAAATAGTCATTATTCAATTTATTTTCCTTAGGAAAAAATTGAATTTCTCTTCCTTGGTCAATAATGAAAGTGACGTCATGACGCAAGCATATCGTCGTACCAGTATTGGTTTAATTTCAATTTCAACCTGTCAATTTAAAAAAAAAAAACAGGTTTCTGTATGTAAGTACATAGGAAATTATCATAAGCTTTTGATAGAGGCAGTACTTTCCAGAAGGCATTCAGAAAAAAGAATTTGAGCACACATTTCAAACCCATTTTTTATTTTCTACTAGCAGTAGTAAAAAAATATATATACAGGGTGGCCATTTGAAAACGAAACAGAGGTGATTTTGGGTTCCTCAAGAGATTTAAGAAAAAACCCTCGAACCCGTCGATTTTTTATTTAAGGGGGAACCATTTTTTTGGAATTTTCACCACCTGGGGGGCAAAGCCCTAGCTAGGGTGACAAGGGCCCCCAAAATTTTAAATGGAATGAGGGGTCGAGTGATACCTTATTTTGAAGCTATTTTTATGTACATTATAACCCCTAAGTTTCACATCGCTACTATTTACCTAGCCATTACAAGGGCTAATTGAAGCTACAAAAATATGTTGGGATATTTTGTATTTGAAAAAATGCTTTAAAACCAAAATCAATCAAGTAAATGCTGGAAATGACCCCAGAAAAAAAAATCTAACGGGCTTAAATCTGGAGAACCTGGGGGCCACTCAATAGCTCCTCTCCTTCGAATCGATTGTCCTGAAAACATTTGGTCCAAATATTGACGAACCACTGCAGCATAGTGGGGTGGAGCACCATCTTGTTGGAGTATTAGACGGTTTTCCATGTTTTCCAAATTTATTGAGGGGGAAGGTTTTTCACGTAAAACTGGACTTCGCCTCTCCAACCCTCTAAGCCCTAGGGCTACCTCCCCAAAATTTTTGAATGAAACACTAACTCGACCCCCTGTTTCATTCAAAAATTTTGGGAAGGTAGCCCTAGGGCTTAGAGGGTTGAAGGGGCGAAGTCCAGTTTTACGTAAAAACCCTTCCCCTTCAATACAGTTGACGGGTTTTGGCGATTTCTGCAAATATGCCTCTTTACGCAGATAACGTGGGTGGCAATTTTTGAAATGGAAGCCCTGTATTTCCAGGTATAATACGTGCGAAATAACGTCCTAGGGCGTTATGGAAATGTAGATTACTTGAGCGTTTGAGCTAGTATTTTGGGTAACCGTGGTCCCTCTTTTACCTATAAATTTAATAGGAGAAATGTACCCAGAGTGGTTAGAAGATGCGATTCATCCAGAATTGGTGGAGATACTAGAGAATGCTAACGGATACATGGAAAACCGTCTAATATTTCAACAAGATGGTGCGCCACCCCACTATGCTGCAGTGATTTGTCAATATTTGGACCAAACGTTTCCAGGACAATCGATCGATTCGAAGAAGACGAGCTATTGAGTGGCCCCCACGTTCTCCAGATTTAAGCCCGTTAGATTTTTTTTTCTGGGGTCATTTTCAGCATTTACTTGATTGATTTTGGTTTTAAAGCATTTTTTCAAATACAAAATATCCCAACATGTTTTTGTAGCTTTAATCGGCCCCTGTAATGGCTAGGTAAATAGTAACGATGTGAAACTCAGGTGTTATAATCTACATAAAAATAGCTTCAAAATAAGGTATCACTCGACCACTCATTCCATTTAAAATTTCGGGGGCCCTTGTCACCCCAGCTAGGGCTTTGCCCCCCAGGTGGTGAAAATGCCAAAAAAATGGTTCCCCCTCAAATCAAAAATCGACGGGTTCGAGGGTTTTTTCTTAAATCTCTTGAGGAGCCCAAAATCACCTCTGTTTCGTTTTCAATTGGCCACCCTGTATATTCTTCGTTAAAGAATGTCATTAGGTATATACCTTACGCATTATAAACCTCGGCGCTTCGCGCTTCGGGGTATAACAGCGCTCGGTACATAATGACCAACTTCTCCACCTAGGTAGGTATATAATATACTATTTTGGCCCTAGGAACATAATGGATCACTTCTGTATGAGTGTTGACGACAATAAAGTTCAAATTATGGACCGCTTTAAGATAAAAATGATTGCATATTATTTTAATATAGGGTTAGGTCTACCAAAAAACTTACCTTGTCAGATTGACAGTTCGGTAGTTTAATAAAATCTGTTCCAATCAGAAAAAAAATTCGAATGTGTGGAAAATAGACATTTAAATACTAAAATAACAGGGTTATCGTTTAAGTAATCTGAAAAGTGCAGCTAAACCGAACAAGTTTCAATGCTGTATTTCTTATTTCGCATAAACGCATAAATGATTAAAATTAGATTCGTGTAGGTATACCTACCTAAGCGGGCAACAATAGGAACTTTCGACTAGGACTTCTAAATTAGTTTTCTTGCATAAAAAAGAAAAAATATTTTGCTTCATGTAACTTTCAAGTGCAACAAAAAATTAGAAATACCCTGGTATAATGGCTCAAAATTTTGAAAGTTATTTGAGATTTATATTGATTTTAGGTCTATACAAAATGCGTTTTTTGAGACCAAAAGAAAACACAATCTAAACATACAAACAGAAAAAGACCTTTAAAAAATAAACGATAAACGACTTCTTATACATATACAAACCAAACTTTGTAGAGAAAATACCGCTAGTTTTCTTTCTTTTTTTGTTTATGTACCTAATAACAAGTCTGCTGTATAGCATGAATAATATTTTCACAATATTCTACCATATTCACTAATATGATTGGATAAGTTTTTGTACAAAGACACTGATTTATGCCATCTTGTATCTGTTCTAGCTGCAAAGAGCAATATTGCATGCCCATCTTTTATTATGATATTGAATATAATGGATCCATTATGTAAAACCTTTTACATCTGGCCTGTGGATTACTTATCTCAGTTAAAAGGCATCAAGTATTAAAAATTAAATCAGCATACTGCATAGTTAGATAATCAGTATCTACGTTGCGATGTAGTGGTAGTGCCTATTTTGGGCACTACACTGTACACCTTCACAAAGAACAAGATAAAGAGGACCATCAGATATGCGGTTCCGAGAACTATTTTCGGTGAACTTTGACTTTTCGTTTTGATGGAGCGACCATGTGTTGAACCGTGCACCTTTTTTGGGCACAAATCCAAAAAAGAACATGACAACCCGACTGGCCGTAATTTTTCACCGCCCGATTCTTTAATTAAATCAGTCTTTCAGGAGGTGATTGCGATGCATAATAAATAAGGTTTTTTTTTTTGTCATATAGTTTCAGTAAAAGTTATATCGAGAAAAGACTAGCTCATACTTACATTATTCAAATTCGAACTTCTCATCAATAATAATTAAATTATTCTGTTGTAGATGAAAATATCTAGGTACAAAACGTGTTATTCTTATTAACATTTTATTACAATCCTTTTAAAGCAAAAATAATCAATCTGGTAGTCTATGTGGAATCCTTGAACTTTGATAATTCAAATATAACTTATGGATTATGGATTAACACATTGTTTAGGTATTTTGATTTCCTTCAATTTTCACTGAAAATGTATACATCCCAGATCATTATTTTATATAAAATATGGCTTGCGTATCATAAGAAGGGACGATACAATTCCATACATTGCATTGGCCGCGCCATAAAATTATAGTCAATAAAAGTGAGTCTAACATATTAACTGTTACAAAATTGTTAGGGTTACTGAACTATTTATCTAACAAAGGCAAATTGATGCTCTGTTTATTTCACACAAGAATACTTTAAATCGAGCTTCAACTGTTTAGATAAATTAGGGTCAGCAGTGAGCAATATTTAAACTCATCTCCTGTTGTCTGTTTTAACCCGTCCCATAGTTATAACGTGTTTGATATTTTTGTATGTATGTACGTACCTATTTGAAGAGAGTGAAAATTGAAAAAAAAAGTTTAATGGGATTTATAAAGGCTCACTTTTACTTCTGCTTCAATTTGTATAGAATGTCATTGAATTATAGGTAAACTTCAATTTCCTTATGAAAAAACGTTGAAAAAACATGCAAAATCAGTTTGGACTTTTCTTTTCTTATATTGATAACCGGTACCATGAGCGAAAGAAATTAAGTGACGATTAACCCTCCGTTTGAACTGCACGTTAAGGTCAAATCGTTCAGGAAATAAAGTAGGGAGCAGAGGTGGGCAGTACGCCACCAAGAGGTCCCCGGAATAGCCAACTTTACCACATACGGATGGAATGCCCGTGAGGTTCTTGTGGTTCCTACATTACTTCTCGTAGCTGGAATGAGGCGGGCCAGATAGACAGAACATCTGGAACATCCATGGTAATATAGCGATAGAATAACGACAAGTCGGCTACCTTGCGTCTCTATTCGAGAAATTGCTATGAATCGGTGGGAGTTTGGTTATCGATCATTTTTATTGCTTTTCTTGGTATTACATCTAATAGAGCCAACAAATGCTTGGAGCACCGCTCTAGATGTGGAAAGAGTATTCCATACATGGTCTGATTTGAGCTTTATAATGGAGAATAAGTTATTCATAAGTAGGTGAAGAATTTTTTTGCACGAAACAGAAAACATAATTTTTGAGAAGCGGGTTTGGAGATCGAAGATACATGGTTATGCCAAGACAAGGTGGTCGATGTGGACACCCCAAGAAGAGATACTGAGGGATTGATAGAAAGGTTTTGTCTCGAAATGCTTAAAACTGGGTTATCATCGGCGGAAGATTGCTTATTTCAGAATACTTTTGCTTGTTAAGGCTCCTGTTGGTAATGGTGTGAAGATCACTGTTGATAGAGTGAATCTGTTTTTGAGCGAGGCGTGTGGGAGTGGCTGCAGTAAGCGGTTTATCAGAAGAGGGAGATGCCATCAAGCTACTGTCGTCCACAAAGCTGTATATGGGGTTGGGGACAGAATTGAGTCTTGGGAAACGCCGGAATTTATAGGCAGTGCATCAGAAGACATACCATCGACCACAACATGCAGTGACCTGCGTTCCAAGAAGCTCTCCAGCCAATGGCAAACTTCCTTCGGAAAATCATACGGTGGAAGTTTGTTGAGGAGACCTTTGTGCCACGCCATCAAATGATCGAAAGCCTTGGTCCAATGCTACAATTCTGAATAGGGGATCATATTGTAGGGCATGCTTATAGGCATGCTATCCATATCCAATTCTGGTTACATGAACACCAAGTTATTTTTGAGCTGGTTTAAACTTTTTCAAATCTTTGTTAAATCCACTTTTAAAAAACTAGACTATTGATTTCAGAAAATCATGTATCATATCGCTCTCCACTAGCAGTATTATTTTTTAAATGACATAATAGCGTATCTACTCCCCTATGCTAGCCATATATTGCAACCTCTAGGTAGACCTTTCTTTGATCCGCTTGGAAAACCTTTTTCTGCTGTAACTAATTCATCATCTTCATCAGTCTATTCGTGTCCACTGCTGGAGATAAACCTTCGTAGATTTATCCACAAACCTCGGACTTGACCCGTCTGTCTGCTGCAAGTATAACCGGATGTGTTTCATGTCGTCGGACCATCTGGTTGGAGGTCCTCAATGCACCTTCTCTAGGCCTCTATTCCGTGATGCGTTTGGTCCATCTATCAACCGTCACCAAATATTTTCGAAAATATCCTGAATTTTAAGGCTAGTTTGGGATATTTTGAGTACCTATGTCTGGGTGATTTTAATGTACCTATATAGGTAGAAGATTAAAAAAATGTCGGGAAAAACCTATCAACTCTAATTATAAAATAATAATCCCATCAGTTCAACTTGACCACTTTGTAAAATTTGCAAATAGGCGGTTTTCACACACATGACATTGCTACTGACAAAAAAATGCAGAAACGCGCTTTTCAATTATCCTTTCCCAAGTTTAATTACTATATTGTGCGGTAAGCCCTTGTTGAACGCACTTCGTGTAAATTAGTATTCTATTATTCCATTGTCGAAGACTTCAAATGCCGATTTGGCATTAAAAAGGTTATTGACATATTTTAAGATGTAGTGATCACGCCACAGTAGGCTCCCACATGGTGGCAGTCTACGAGACTGAAAGAAAATAAATGACAGCGAGTTAGTTATTAGACCAACGCATTTTTTCAGAGTGTAATTTTAACCATTATGTCATAATAGCTTTGGGCTTTGACTTTAAATAGAACCTTAATAAATGTCGGGTTCGCGGTCTTTGGGTTGTCGTTGTTGCGTCTCGTCGACCCGAAGACGAAGTATATTTTATAATCGTTGCTGGGAGAAAAATGTTTCAATTATTATCGAATACAATGCAGCGTCTCAAGAATACGCGCTCCAAAGTGCCCATTGTTTTGGACTCGGGAAAAGTCGTAAAACTTCAATAAAAATTGGTTTACAACGTGTTAAAGACTGCTTAGGTTTATAACTGCCATAAGGCTAGAAAAAGAACCAGTGAACTATTGGTTTTGTAGTTCCTTAAATGATGGTTCAAATTGAAAATAGTTTTCTGTTTCACCGAATTGAATGGATGATGGGCAGTGAGCTTAACATCGTTTTTTTTTAACCTAAATTAGCATCAAAATAAAATATTGTTACAAAATTGCGAATTGACAATCAGAATTCTAGGAACCCAATTGTTTATGTTTACATAAAGAGCGCTCCAATTCTAGGATTTTTTTTTTTGAGAAAATAAGACTTCTAGATGAGTCCGTCTATAAACAGCGCGTAGTAGCCAATTAGGGATTCAGTTTTTAAATATGAGATTTGTTGCGTACGTTTAAAAATGTGATAAATGAATTTACATAAAGTCAATTTATTTAATAAAAATTGTTATATTTGGAAAGTGGTTATAAATGTTTCCATTGTTGATAAAGGTTTTCGATAGGCAATTTGACATTCACAACAACTATGACATTTGTAGACTGACAGTTTTGCTCCATTAACATCAAGCCGATGGTACACATTCGGTATTTGCAAAGTATAGCGAATATCCGCTATTAGGCAAGTTACTCCATTATCGACAAGCATCATTGTATTCATATAATATGCTGATATTTGCCAAACATTCAGCTATTCGTTGTGAGAACGAAAAATAATCGTCCAGACTCGTGTTCTTGTAGATAGTAAATGAAAGTATAGTTTAATAATTAATGGTGATTTTTTAAGATTGACAGTATATAAAAGAAATCTGGCGGCTGCTATTTTTGTTGTGCTTAATAAGTTCATAAGTTGTGGAAAAGTTAAATTAAAAGAAGGCGTGGATGGTTTCAGTAGGCATTTACTTAATGACCACGTTTATTTCGTAAAAACTAAATCAGATCGACTCAATCGGATGCAACCACTTTTCAATCTATTTTGAAAACGAAGAAATCTTATTCTTTGTGGATAATCTTTATTACGAATAAGTTTAGATTATTAGAACAACTTTCCGGTAGTGTGGTTCCTGCCAGAATCAAAGAACTTCGCGATGCGTTATCTTTTATCATTTCCAGTGGCGCACCGAGAAAATATGTTTGGGGGGGCCCTACATAGGTTGTGGCTTGTAACTGAAAATCTAAAAAAAAAAATTGAGGAGACAGGGTGCCAGGCCTTGATGTTGCTACATTTTTTATACGTAAAAATACAGTTTCAGAGGGGCGGCTTAGGGGGGGCCCTGGCCCGATAGCCCCCCCCCCCCTGGGTGCGCCACTGATCATTTCTAAATCGGACAGCTACATAAAAAATAGTTATGCGTTTGGTAAAACAGAACTCCTGACAATACCTCTAACAAAGACTGAGCCCTGAGGAAGGTAGAAACCTTATTGGTAATTGGTAATGATTTTCCACAAAGCTTGGGAATAAGATTTTTTCCTCCTTCAAAATTAATCTAACTCGACCTGATACACCTGCAGATTTTCAATCAATCTTGACAGTTTTTCGATCGTAAAAAGTGAAAGAGAGATAGGACAAGTATGAAAAAGACATATTTATGCGTGTTGGCTTGTTGTATTTGAATTTCGTCGTTCAAATTCAATCCCGTTTATCTATGATGCAATATGCAATTTTGGTTTCCATCCGATCGAATTACCAAATCACTAGTTTGGAGGGATGACTTAAGTAGTCAATCCGTTAGGGTAATCTCACTGGTTTATACCATAAAATTTGGGGTTTTGCTCAATCGCATTAGTCGAAGCGGACCGAAATTCTACCACATTAACGTGGTCACTGATAAAACAATAAACAGATACCTAAGATTTGAAATGAATTCCCGAACGAAGAAACTCTAAACTAGCGAAATGGTTGCCTATATACCTGGTGTTCTGCTGTGACTTACCATTTCTGACATTTTGGCTGTTCCTAACGTTTTTCACCGCTTTCGGTTTTAAATTAATTAAACTTTATTCTTAATCTGGATAATATTATCTACAAGTATATTCCACGTTTAATCGTTTTAATCCCACATATTTCTTTAAACGTCGGCGATGCAAATAATATTCTATCTGATTTGAAAACTTGCAAATCAAATCAATAAAATTATTTTATGCCTTACATTTTCAGTAGCTCGATTTTGTCGTAAGTTGACATATTTTATGTGTCTACATAGATGGCTAGCACTGCAAGCAGGTACTTCTGACTCTAGAAAAATCTAAGTATGTAGTAAACGTTCCCCACAACTTGATCGCGATAAATAAATCTGCCTATATCTAATTTAGTATCCTATTACTATTCATAATGATAAATTTGATAGGGCCAGCAGCAAGGCAGCAGCCCAGGTAAGCAGCTTCTAAATTGGCTTGCGGGTAATGTATTGCTCACTGACAGGACAGAAAACGCCTATTGCTTAATTCGACTACCCATATTCTTGCAGGTGGATAATTATAGATATAAATATTAAAACCACTCCTAGTGGAACATTATGCCGCTATCAAGTATCACAAACATAACACTACGATTCAATAAAATGGCTATTAAGAAATTTTGCCTAAATCAACCGTTATGTAAATAATACCATGAACGCGGATAATGACAAATCATTTTTTAATGTCTTTTCGAACTGGGTAGCTGATCACATTGAAAATAATTATAAATTTATTATCTGAAGGTCTTAAACACTACTGTGTGAGAATATAATTTTGCTTCGAAATTTTTGCGCAAAAAGCGTTGCTCAGTTGAATATTGATGTAATATTAATTATGTAAGTTAAATTTCACACACCGGCGTACCTCTATGTAAGGGTAGAGTAATTCGTACGGGGACAGACCAATCCGAGACAGCGATCAGGCTCAATTTTTATAGTCGCTTCTTGAGGCTCCTTGGAGGTGGGTAAGTTGAAAATGGGCATTTTTTACTATTTGACAAGTTATCATGTCAATTCTATACTTTCAAGGCTTCCTCAAGGTACGAGGAAACCTCAAGGAGTTAATTCGGTCCCAAAAGCTCCGCGATTGAGTTAGAAATTTTCTAATTTTAGTTTGCATCAAAATGAGATAAACTCTTCAAATTTGCGATAATGGACAATTAACAGTTCAATAATATTTTAATGAAAGGAGTTCAATGATTATCATCGTTTAATATGGTGCCAAAAAGTTGGAATGCGTGCCATCCTATCAATGAAGTACGAAAGGCAACTCTGGAACAACACTGGAATAAATACGCAAGCGCGTTTTTTGATTAGTCGCATGCGCAGTGAGAGCAATTTATCATACGCAGACGGTGGTGAATGTATTTCAATGAAATTGGTATAACCTCACTTCACTTGTATGCAAAACGTGAACAGAGAGTATACAACAACGGTCCCTAGGACTTCGACATTGACAATTGAGTATAGTACATTAAACACATAAGTGCTTTCTTGTTATGATGTGGTCAGAAATTATATACATTCTCCTACTTTTCCATTAGGTATTAGTGGTATTAATAAATAGATGTTAATAATTTGGTTACAAAAAATATGGTATATTATCCAATGAATACACATTCATCAACTAGCTTTAGGGAAAATCTGCCAACACGTTAATCAGTTTTATTGTTTGTTGCTTCAAGGAGTATCCTATATGAGCGAATAGTAAGCGGCTGCGTGCGTAACCTTTTCGTTCGTACGTAATTTGCTTCTTACAATCCTCCTTATGTAATATTATACTAATATATGTTTCAGATTCAAGAATTTGGAGTTTGAACTTGAGTCGAACGAATCAATTTTCATTTGTAATTTCAAATATTTTGGAAAACAAATTGAAACCTATTTCCATATAAAAGTACCTACTCATAAGTACATGGAATTAAGATTTTGTTCTCAATGTCAATTATTGTTAAAAGTAGAAAAGAAAGCTTCAGTAATCAATTAGAATAGATTTTCTTCTCTAAGCCAAGCACTATGATAAAAAAACTTTCATTTTTATAACTGATAAAAAAAAATGAACCAATCACAGCGCAGTACATGGATAGGTATAATCCATAAGCGTTGCATCAATAGCGCCAAACTAAAAAACAGACTGCATAATCGTATTCTAGATATGCAAACAATGTTCCTACCTACTTCTAATGATCCGGATTTAAAATCAAATCGAAAATTCTGTCATTGTTTGCAAATAAAGGGTTCAAGAATGCGCACGTGACCCAAAAAGTATGCCATATGCTAGGTACTATGACCCATCGTCTATCGTATCCCGTTGAACCATCTGGTTCCTGACCCAGGTGTTTTAGCTGTATGGCCTTCGCGCTATTTTACCTTGGGGCACCGGCATAGGTACCTCGATAATAGAAAAAGTATTTTAAAATAAGCAAGTCAATACCTCTTATACCAGGTGGATATTGAAAGTTAAGGCTGAATAACCATTGACTAATAACTTAGGTATGAAAGAATAAATAGGTACCGTCAAATGGGGTGAAATTGACAGCTTTTTTTAATAATTGTGTGATTACACTAAAACTACAGTTTTTTCTGTGCCAAAAAAAAATATAATGTATTAGCACTATTCCTTATGAAGACATCCAGAGATATATTTTTTTCCGAATAATTGTTTATTTGCTCCAAAAAAAATAATATCCACATTATCAAAGTTATACTCTGGTTGGGGTGACTTTGATAGGTACTATTTTTTTGCATTGAAACGAATTCTTCGAGTCTGAAAGTTATCAATGTAACCCATATTCCCTCACTTTCGATTTATTTATTTTTTATTAAAGTTATTGTGCTTGGGGTGAATTTGATAATCCATAAGTTAACATAGATTATCAAAGTCCTATCATTTGGCAAAGGTGTTGTATTTTCATAAACTATCATCGCAAAATTGAAAATAAAACTTTAGTTATTATCAAAATTAAACTTTATTTTCTATAAAAATAACAAAACTTAAGTTTGACAACTTCTTTGGTTACAAGTGAAATTAATACAGTCTGTAAACTTAATTAATATTACAATTTTTAGACATTTTGTTATCGTCTGTTATATAATTTACAATGTGTTGGATTTTCTTGGCATGCAGACGTTTCAAATAAAATTGATGAGAATTTTTTTTGCCTCGACTAGGATTTGAACCAAGGACCCTCGCATATCCAGTGCGACGCTCTACCAGCTGAGCTACCAAGACCTGTTTCATTTCTACCTTGTCGGTCAAGTCTTTCATTAATTTTAAGTTGTTAGTTGTGAAGACCAACGGCAACCTTCGGCGGTTAACAACCATTATTTGCGATTGTGTTTCCCTTATACCTTCTTACTCACTTCCATACCAATTCGATAACCCCCGAAGGTTGCCGTGTAAGTGAAGCTGACATGGAACTAAAATAAAAACTGACCCAGATCAAAGCAAACAACAAGAAGGTGAGGAAATGATACTATTTACAAACTATGGGGCGACTTTGATAACACTATCAATCTCACCCCGAAAGAGTTATCCAAGTGACCCCGCACGATGTATCAACTAATAATTTCCAAACTAACGAATTTTGTGCCAAATTTTATAGGAAGTGAGGTTAAATAGGAAGCAACTAATCGTAAATAACCGATATTGTAATAAAATTTGTAAAAACCAATGAAATACGTTATAATTTTGGACAGTGTCGATTTAACATCAGTTTGACGCATTATAGAAGAGTATTTACAAAAATATTGTAGCAAGAACTTACCGGCACGCTAACACCACACAACAATGGCGAAACCTTATTTTTTCGACTGACCATGGCGCGATTGTCGCCGGATTAAAATTGCGGGATATTTGAATTGATTTAACAAAATATTAGTCAGTATCAAAGTAACCCCATGAAATCAATTTCGCCCCATTTGACGGTATAAGTATTTCCATAAAGGACATCGCACACATCTTATGGGTTTTCGGGGACGGTCGATTTTTTTAAAAATTTGGTATGTTGTAGTACTAGTGAAAATAAGTATTTTTCATCATTGCGCAAAATCTCTAACTATACAGGGTGACCCAGTAAAGTGGGTCCGAAAATCATTGCCAAGCCTTTCATTTATTGATGTTGGCACGCATTGCAAGCTACATATCGGGATTTTTTTTCTATTTCGCAAATAAATAGTCTAGATAAGCCTAATATATTATACAGGGAGGCTAACCTTACGTATTCTTTTAGAAATACTGCACTATTCTTTAGTAATAGTGTTACGGAAAAGGTCGTGCTGGAATTAATTTGCCCGTAACTTTTCCAATTTTTGTCTGATTTTAGAAAATCTGGTCTCAAAATAAAGCTTACATCACAGAGGGATGTCATAAAATCTAAAAAAATGACAAATCTCATAGAATTCGTGTGAAATATCGCCTTTTTTGGCCAGACATCGTCAATAATTTACATCTGAGGAAGCAAATAATACTCGTAAGATTACAAAGACATGTTGGATGGACATTTGAAATCTGTGTTTAACACAGAATGTTGTGACTAGTGCAAAATATTGAAAATGCCCTACATGAAAGGATTCAAAGAGAAAACCTCCAACTTAGGGGTGGTGGGGTGGGCCTTAAGTCGATTTACATGAAAATTATATTAATTTTTCTATTCTCACTGTTGAGTATTCATGAACTTTCCGAATATATCTAAATATTTTCGGGGTTCACACAAGATAAGTAAGCAGAGATTTTCTGTTTGTATCATTTTTGTTCTCCCCTGGGCTGGATGGAGGGAATCCAGTATTGGGCACATACTGCACACGCAAAGTTATCGCGTTGTTAGGTACTTTAGCTACGCTCGACATGAGAACAATGTGAAGTATCCATCAAATATGTTACTTATATTAGGGCCGGTTTATCAATAGCGAGTCATTTCCGGGTTGATTATAACTCCAGGGTAAACGTTTCTCCACAGCGAGTTAGCTATAACTCTTGGTGTAACCTTGGGTTAAATTGGTTCACTGTTGATGATATTGCGGGTTTAGCGATTTATGGATTTATGGATTTACCCTTTGAGATAACCTGATGATTCGTGATCGTGATTTGTCAATTTTGTGGTAATATTTTTTTTTTCAAAATAGAAATATATGGATTGATTGATAAAGATGAAGATTTCTACAATTTCGTAGGAAAAACGCCTCATATATTCCGCCAAAGGATTATTCCTCTCGAGAAATACGATGACTAGGATTTCTCTACAAAGGATTAAAAGTTCATGTCTGACCTCGTGCACCCTATATTTCGCTTATATTATAGCTTGATTATTATTATTTTCTCTAATTCAAGGAAGTTTTTTCCTCTTGCGATATCTTTCTTCTCCATGACTATTGACTATACACACACTGCATTAACCACGCTCTTCAAAAATTAACAAATTGTAATGAAAAAACGGTGCGCCAAAAAGAATACTCGAACTTATCATTAACTTAACAACAAACTCCAAAAAGTATAGTGAATATGGGCTAATTTGACGATCGACCCATGCGTGACTGCTTTCGACCAATCAAAAATAAGTTAGGATCACCATTTTGGTAAACAATAATGCTACCAACTATTGCTTATGTGTTTATTAACTCCACCTACAGTGGATGCTTGAGAAACACAATCCTCAGTTAACCTGCAAGGTTGAAATTAACACCGGGTTAGTTAACCCCTAGAGTTACTCGCAATTGAGGAACCGCCCCTTAATTTAGGTGTATTTGGTGTATCTAAGACCCTAATCGAATGAAAAGTTATACTTTTATCACGTTCAACCATCTCGAATTTTATCACATTTTTAATTTTTTTAGATTTCATGACATCCCTGTGATATAGGCTTTATTTTGATACCACATTTTTTTTAAATCGGACAAAAATTAAAAAAGTTACAGCTAAATAAAATCCAGCGCGACATTTTTGGTAACACTATTTCTAAAAATAGGGCAGGATTTCTAAAAAAATACGCTCAGCTACCCTGTATAGTATATTAGGCTTATCTGACTACTTATTTGCGAAATCGAAAACAAAAATCTCGATATTTAGCTTGCAGGGCGCGCTAATACCGATAATAGAAAGGCTTGGTTTATGATTTTCTAACCTACTTTACTGGGTCACCCTGTATAGTTAGAGATTTTGCGCAAGGATGAAAAATACTTATTTTCACTAGTACTACAACATACCAAATTTTTTAAAAAATCGACCGGTCCCCGAAAACCCATAAGATGTGTGCGATGTCCTTTGCAAAAATAATTTTGATTAATATGAGCTGAGTTACTTTAAGGCAAATAGCTTGTTGGACTTGCGACATATTTTAACTGTAAAACCTTGCTATTTTTTTTCAAATTTGTAGATAACAAAGTTTAAATATGTATTAAACTTAATTTCTAAACCTAGAATTTCACTATCGAAAAACAGATTTGCCATAACTTCAGAATATGGGTTTCCTTTGAGAAAACAACTCGGGTCTTTTTATAAAGCTAACCCAAACTCCAAACAATATTAAAATTTTAATTTAAATATTTGAGTTCGCTATTAATCTGTGGGTACAGACTTCACGTCATCTGATTATATTGCAGGCAAAGCTTTGACTTTGATTACCTAGCTTTTATCATATACTCTAAGTTTGCTTGGAGATAAAAACTTAATATCCTATGGGATTATTAAATTAATAAAATGATAGAGATTATTAAAAATACATTTTGATTTTCAACTTCAACTATGAGCAAAACACTTAACATACTGATAATGCCTCCAGTTTTATGGCCAGGCCAGATCTAACCTACTATGATATGGCATATTTATATTAGTCTGGTTTAGATGTCACTACTCTTTCGAGCTACTATTCAATATCTTTATCGTAAGATGCAGTTATCGGGACGAGAAAATATAATCCTGCTAGCAATAAAAGTAAAAACAAAGTTTTAAAAGAATTCATGCAAATGGGGAAAAAAATGACATCCAAAAGTTTCATCTAATCAGACTCTAATTTGCCAGTTGTCAGCACAAATTTGGGTTAAATTAAAGGGGGTGTGCGCCAAAAAAACAACTCCATCTCAAAAAAAAGAGAAAAAAAATCTAAGAATAACAGTGAAATCCGCACCCCTCTATGACAAATAATACCGAGGCTCTATGAAGGTACCGCATCTCACCCTATGACGTCACGAAAGCTCAAGCGACGCACGAGAAAGTAGAGTTAATTAAATTTACATATGTTTTTCCTGTGTTACCTGCAATAATCTAAACAAAAACCACTCACGCGTGCCGGGAACAATAAAATTAACAATGAGGAGCGCGGCTGGAAGAAGTTCTCGTGACGTCACGAGAGCGTCGTCCACACTTTAAAGCGGTATATCTCAGCGATGGTTTATCGTAGAATACTGAGGTTTGAACAGTTATTCTTAGATTTTTTTACACGAAAACTTTAATTTTTGGCGCACACCCTCTTTAAACTTCAAAATAACCTTATCCGCAGTTTTCGCAGCATTTTGCTCACCACCCGGCTTGTTCTGATTCAATTACTACGTCGGCTATTGGTTGAATGGCGACTTAAATCCTTCATGCATTACAACGTCAAAATAACGGTGAGATTCCAACGTCTAATAAACTGCATTTTGTTGGTAGTGCTAACTTATGCTATGCACGAATTTAATATGGTTGTAAATAAACTGTTTCAAATTATTATATTGACATCCGAGTGACGTTGTATTGTATTTCCCTAAAAAGGCGGATTAGCGATGCCCCTCAACATCGGGTAGACGTCATGATACCCGACGACTAATTTTAATAGAATCATTAGTGATTACGTCGCAAATTAGCTGGCAGCAGTAGGGCTGTCGTATTCTCTGAAGTTTAATTTCCACACCTTATTTTCAGTTTTTTACCTACTTCAATGATCTATTCACTTTTTATCAAATTCTGCTCTGGTGGGTATATCAGATACAATAGGTAGGTATATGTACCTATAGGTATTACAACTATGATAGACACTAACTAGCTACTAGATTCAACGGAGGTTTTACAGAAAATTGAAACTCCGAAAGCAGAACGGGTTGAATGATTTGGTTCGTAATTTGGTTATGTCCCTAAGTTGAAGTTCAATTCTATTATATTTTGTTTTCTGAAAAAAAGCGTTATGATCGGCAATATGATGATCCATCCCCCATTGTAAAGCAATTTGAATCAAACATAGACATAATAGTTTCTAGGAAAAATTAAAATTACCGACCAGGGGCCCGATTCTCGTCTCAGGGAGAGTAGAGCTCCCCGAGAGAACAAATTTTTCGTCTTTATCATTCTCATTTACTTTTTGATTACGTTGATAAGGACAAAACATTCGTTCCATCGGTAAGCTCTACTCCCTGAGACGAGAATTAGGCCCCTAGTGCGTAAGGTAATACCAAGGTGGTGTAGTATAACTGACAAATATATTGACAGAAAAGGATGTGTCATTTTTTGACTAAAAAATATTGCCAATAATATCAATCATGCGCTGTTCTGATTTTTTCCATCACCATTTTTGTGAATAATGCATGCATCCGGTATTTACAATATAAACAAATAGTGATTCATACTAGATTAAAACCAATTAATATGTGAATAATAAAAAGCCAGAAAGAGTGTGGGATGTGGATAGAGCTAAAAAAATAAATTTCCATCCGTGTCACAAACTCGACACAATTTAATTGTTTTTAGCCGGCGACGAAGTCTTTTGAACCCCTATACAAAACATAACCTACTCTATTGTCCTATACATTAACTGAACGTATAGTTTTCTTGGGCGGAATACAAGATTCAAATGAAGCAGTCGATGACATTTACATCAACGCCCAATATTTAATTGTTATACAGTAGTACCGACCAAAGAATAAGGTAATGCATGGAAAATACTACGATTGTGTCATGATGGATGGTACACGGTACAATGTAATCGTCAAACGACAATCCATCATTGTATTGGTGTCATTGTTTGAATTTTACATCATGAGACATTCGGGATTGTATGCGTGATTATTCATGTAACAAAACCTCAATCAATTGCAACGGTGATTAGAGATATATGTAAATATTACTGTGAAAACTTCAATACATTTTATTATGACTTTTTCCTTTTTATTAAAACAATAATTTATGTTGTTCCCATTCTTAATCCTATTATTTAATTAGTCATATAGGTTATAAATTATTTGAATTTAAATAAAAAGATATTATATAGATAAAAATCTACAAGATTTTGGAATGTTTCGGACGAAACGAAAGCCTATTCCGTTAGATTTTAAGGTATGTATACTTAGGTACATTATAAAATGCATATTTCTTCATATTAAATCCTATTTACATGAAACTAGTTTGTTATTATAATTTTTGAGATCTCGACTATCTACTGATTTTAAAATTATGTACTACTAAAAAAATTAGTAGTTTTAATTAAATTCACGTAAAATGTTTTCCAAAATGATCTTCGCCCATAAAGATTCATATTCAAAATGGGTCCTGCATAATATCGTTATAAAGACCATCAAGAGGTATCATCAAAGAGAAAGAATTTCGACGGCGTGTCTTTCTAGCATAGTGAAGCTTATAGTTCTGTCTGCTTTTTCTTTTTTTTTCCAAAAATTGTGCAGTACCAGCTTATTTTCATAATTATTTTTAAACCTTACATGCCCCAGCTTATTCTGAGTCATTCCATACGTTATTAAAATTTTGTCAAATTGTACCAGAATTCTTCTTTAAAGTCTAAAGCGATTTATTGCCAGTTCATGATTTTGATTGAAACACACCTGCAGCTTGTTATTACGCATTCCTTGTCGAAAATTATCCTACCTATAAGAGCCTTACATAAAATAAACTCTAGGCATTTTTATGGATGGGATTATGCGATTACGGAAAGATTCTATTGAGATATTATTGGCATTAGAAATTAAAATAACAATGCTGTATTTTTATCGGTACTCAGTAAAAAAGCTACCGTGACGTACCTGTACTGAAGTTACGCACCTGGCTTAATATTCTTGGAACGCATTGACTGACCCAGTACACACTACACACGGGTTAAGAAAGGATTATATTTCTAGGCTTTAACTAATAAAAAACTTGTTTGAGCACGTAAATTAATTTAAAAATTTTATTAACCATGAAGAAGTTTAATTTAAAATTATGATTTATTTGAGCATGGAATAAATTTCCCATGTGGTTTATCAAAAAAAATACAGCTTTTTTGTCTTTCTTCCAAAGACCTCATCTGAATAATACATATTTCTTGCGATTGTGTCAGATTTTACAAAGGTATTTGGTCTAGAACCCACAGTGTTCATGTATAAAATTGATGAAAAAACACAAAACCTAGAAAGAGAATCATGAATTCATCGGAAATAAATCTTTAATGTTGAGAAAATATTTACACACGGATGATGCAGATGGCAATTTTAAAGTTCGGGAAATTAAGAGTAAAAAATTACTGTCGGGAGAATGATGAAGTTGAGTTAATCGAAACCAGAACCAAATTTTCTTTTTTTTTTTTTCCAAGAATGTTTATTACGTTTTGTTTAAATTTTACTTCACACGTGATTTTTTTGGCAACAACAGGTACCGGTGTTTTAATGGCCGGTACTTTGTTCAGGATGTACCATATGGCAAATGCGAGACCAGAAATAAAGTAACGATATAAAGGGAAATATGAAAAATTAAATTGAGCGTGTTAGCATTGTATGTGTTTTGGTTGCCTGTTTCTTTGTGTCTTTGTTTCTATCTCCTTTCTTGTATATCGTTGTTCAGTAGCTTATTTTCTACTCTTCCGGTACTTCATATTTATCTATGCATGTTTGGAATAGTTTTGTTATGTATTTGTAAGGTATATTGCCCTCATACATTATAAGTTCTCCGTATAGTTGTCCTAAGCATGACGTTCTTCCATTTTTCAAGAAGGTACACTGTGTATTAACTTCTTCCTCTATAACTCTAACAGCCATCATCTGTGGTTTATATGCTTTGTGTCTGTTCTCTTTCTTCTTCAAACTCTAACCGTTGTACTGTCAGAAACTTTTCGAAGTGTTTTCTAGTATTGTCCAGCTTTCTACAGTTTCTTTTTCCCATGACTCGTTTTTTTTCTGGACTATTTTATTCCGTACTCTTGCTTTTGATTCTTTTTCTCTGTCTTCTGTCTTATTTGAACCTAGGTACTTTTGGTATTTCTTCAAATGCTGCACTTTGAATACTTTTTTGACACTATTTCAAGATTTTGGAAATTCAGACTACTGTGTAATTTTTGTTCCAATCTTTTCATAACTACTTCACGTTTTGTTCTAGAGATTTTAGGTTGTATTTCTTCGGCTTAATCTTGTCTTCCTGTTTTTCCTTTTCGCTATCCCTTGCGATGTTTGTCCCAGGGATTTTCGAGATAGTGGCCACTACCACAGGTCCTCTATATGGTGTCACATCCTGGAATTTTATGTTTGATCTCTGTTCTCCAATAGGGTGCACAACAATCGATTTTTGTTTCCTTTATTCTGAAAGTATCAATTTAGAATTTTTAGGTTATTTTGTTGGTAGTCTCTTAAATTGCTTACTGAGTTGTAAAAAGAATGCATTACTTACCTGTTCATCGCGTTCACTTTATATATTCCCCAAAAAATATTCTCCTTCCAGACGAACATATCTACCTATATCTATAAATTGTTCTGTTCAATGATTTGAATGATGGTTTAATGTTTTCTCCATTTTCTATGTATGAAAATCGAGACTTCTTTCTTTGCTCTCAATTCTTTCTGGACCTCGCTGAACCATTGATTGTACTCTCCCAGATTTTTTGAGGCCTGTCCTAAAACATTGGTCTGTGTGGCAACAATCAGGTCCATATATTGATGTTTGATCTCTGACATAACTTAATTTATTTCCCTGAGGATTCGTTAAACGACTGAAATTTTTCTCGATTGACTTTGGCCTTGAAGGAATAATCTAGCCTGGAAGATTATTGATCTGAGTTTTCGCAGAGGATTCTAGGCGTAAGACGGATCAGTTATTACAGCGATATAGTTTTGCAAATAGTTGAGTAGTTAACTCAAAAATGTTATAGTAGTGCTAGTTTTGCGGTTTTGATGTAGTCTCAGTTATCAATGAATCGGCATACGTAACAATAAACGCAATCATAATAATATACCTAAAGCTTACTTTTACAAATCAGAAATTATTCTTCAACTACGCGAGTTTTGAATTATTGTTTTCGATTCTAGTTTTGTTTACTCTTGTCACTATTTATCATATTAATAATAGATAATGCGCTCTTGAAACGCGAACAAAACGTATAGTTTCAGTAGGCACTGTAGGCAGAGGATAGATACATTAAATCTATATCTAAATCTTACCAAAATCGCAATAATTGTCATGTGCGAATGGAAAATAACAATAACTCAATTAAAGATCTCAACCATTCAAATCCCCCTGAAGCTAAACCTGCTTAACAGCATTGAGAAGGTAAGCAAGTTCCCAAGAAAACTAAATAGTAGTACCTTTAAGCAGCATCTGTTTAAATTATAATAAACGGAAATTCTTTGGTTGTTTGCCTAAATCTTTATCACTATGAAGGCGTTGAAATTAAATAAACTGAAGGACGTTTCCTTCCAGAGGTCACCCAATTGCTTGCTTGCATGGCATAGATACACACTAGGATCTGTTGCATTTGAGAATGCCTAATAACATATTGTAGTAGATTTTATGTATCTAGGGAGCCAAAAAAATTCACTTTGACCTTTGAAAAATGCAATGTTTACTTTCAGATTTTATAGGAAAACTATCTTTATAATTTATCTTTTGCATAAAAATTGCAAATTAATTATTATTGATTGCACTTGGAATAATAAATAAATCAAAGTCAAGATGGGTAAATAGGACAAACATGTTTCAAAATTATCTTAATAATATCGCTTAGGTATATGTTACCAATATTTTCAATTCTCATTGAAAAAAATAAAGAAAAACAGACAACAATAGAAGAAAATCAATAGATTTGAACGATTTTCATTGATACAAAATGTGTATAAATCATTAAGAGCATTCCTTATTTCGATATTGTATTATCATTGTTGTATGTACAACTTGGCTTTTTCTGCATATCATTTGTTGGTACCACTCTGTATCGCAGAACAAATCTCCGAGCAGTGATTTCTCGGAACCCTGAAGGAGTTCCTAAGCAAACAATGAAAGTATCCTACTGTACACAGCCAGGTCATAAAACACCTCGATAGACTAAAGGACATTCGGAATTACGTAAGTACCGACAAAAGGGATATGGTAATCGTATTTTTCCTTGTTATGAATCGGCTCGTTTGGAAATTTTGAATCCGTAATTACATACCTAATAAGTACCTTTTGTTCTGTGGGGGTAAATTAGTATGAAATGACAGTAGTTGAGTAATAATTGCTTGGCGTTTGTTTACTCAGCTTTTTCTCTTTTTGGAAAATTATTCAAATGCACGTTTGTTTCTTACAAAGTAAAGCATTTTGTGTCATGTTTGAAAGTTTATGCAGAACACCGCATTTGTACCGGAGAGGCGTTTCAAAGTTGTAGCAGCAGATTAGATCAAATTAAAATGTATTCTGTATGTTCTGAAGAGCACTGAAAAAAAAACAATCCTAGAAAACATAATTGAATTTGGGATGAAATTCATTAGTTTCAAATATTCTTGATTATTTATTGGCTTACCAAACTATTAAGCTACATAGTAACACGCTGAGAATCTCCTCAGCATAATATTAGCCTTTCATAGAAATATGTCTTGTCAATTTGATAAAATACCCATTTATAGCTATCGACAAACAGTTTAAACTAGGGATGCGCACGATGTATCGATGTTTCAAAAACATCGATTTTCTTATTTCGATGTTCGATGTTTATATCGATGTTTTTTTATTCGATATTTTTAGAGAACATCGATATTTTTTTTGCGATGTTCTTTCGATGTTTTCTTCTAAATACTACACCAGTACTTTCAGTCCCTTAGCAAAATTTGATGAAAATCTATTTGTTGAACTTTGGGAAGCACAAGAAATAAAGAGTGTATATCTGCGACCGAGTCTGCGACTATCAAAGATAGCTTCAAAATACTTGAGCGTTGTAGCAGGTAGCAGTTTCGGTTCCATAGGGGAGACTATTTTCAAATGCAGGACAAATTTTGACACAATACAAGAATTTAATGAAAAAGGAACAAAATATTCAAAATTGCTGTTCTTGGATAATACCTAATTGTGATTCAAATATGATTGTTACTCGAATTCATATGACATAAGTCAAGTATCTAACTAGATTTACTCCCTAGTGCTTAGTTCTTGCTATTGTTTGCTTTCAAATGTACTTTTTCTTCATTAAAAATCGCATATTTATTACGTGTGTGTATATTATATTAAAAATACATAAGTAGGTTAAGTGAAAATGATATTCTATTTATTAACAGTTCAATTTTTTCTTGCCATATTTTCAAAAACATCGATGTTTAGAAACATCGATATTTTCAAGCCGATGTTTTTACAACATCGATTGTGCATATTCGATGTATCATTTGATGTCAACATCGATGTTTTCAAAATTTTGCGCATCCCTAGTTTAAACACGCACACAAATTTAAAAATATTTTATTTATTTACAGAAGACCTTTATCTTTATATCACGTCACACTCACACAGCATGAAAGAGCAACGCTCTATAGGAAACAAAAAGTGAAAACAAACATTATCACGGAATGATGGGATCGGATGAGATAGATAATACTTTAAACATATGGTATCAAGTTTTTTCTACCATCGCATTGTTTTAATGTGCACTGTAAAAAATTGTTTACTGCGTTATGCAGTTAAAGGCTGCTCTTAAAGATAATTACAAAATTGTTTGCTATTTCCCAAAACTGTTAAGAATGTTAGAAAAATAAATGGCCGCCTTGCTTTTACAAACAATTTAGACGGGCTCTTAGGATGCCGCACGTATAATGATACAAACGCTGATTTATAGGTGAGTGTGAAAGAATGAACATCAAACAAAAGAAGAATTTGTTGAGAATTAAACATTATATTTCAATGGAATTTAAATTTCAATTACCTACTTTGGCAGAGAAGAATTTTACAAATCACGGGGTTTTATCTTTACCTAATATATTTTGTTCAAAGATAAAATTCCGTGGCCTGGAAACACTAATGGGAATGATAATTGCCATTCTTCAATAGGGAGAAGGCAAGTACTACTTTGAAAAGGCGCTAACGACTTTATCATCAATATTCTAGTTTTTTTTTTTTACTTCGGCGATGATGATTGTAAAAAAATTCTGTTTTTTGGTAATCTAACACAAAACTGTAATTAAACGTGTATTTATAATTTTATGTTTTGCCTCTGAACACAGTAATAGATGCGTCATTGCTTGAATAATTTATGAGGCAAGTTGAAAAAAATTACTACATGGATAATATGGCAAATTTAAACTAATCTGACTCAAAAGGCTAGGACAGACTCACAGTGGCAGACATAGGATTCACGGGATGATTGAAGAGGTATGTTAACTCCAGAAACAGGCAAATCTCATCGATATATTATAGAATGAATAAGAGTTGCCCAACTCTATCCTCAGTAACTCTTATGAATTGTGAACGAATATTGGTTCTAACGAAGCTCAAAACTCTACTACTACTTGTTTTGGAGCTTCTGTCGCTTCTAAACACGTTAAAACCATGACATTTCACGTCACTGTGAAAAAAGTCTTGGCTCAAGTTGCTCTCCATCAAAATAATAATATCATAAGTTGAAATCTAATTGAGATGATTGTTGCTGTTTTTGATTGATGAATTTCGACGTTTTCGACATTGTTGACATCGCTTAGATTGTTGACGTTGACAACGCAGTCGACTTGTTTACAGTTTAATTGGCTTGAGCCCATACAGAGAGGTAAAAAAGTGGCGCATAATATCTGTGAATCCTTAGGACATTTTTTTACGGGTATTATGCACTAATCTTCTGCCACTTTGTAAAAAAGTTTAATTTAATTTTAAACTGTCAATTTTAAAATGAACTAAGTATCCAGATATTGTGGTGGAACAGTTAGTCTAAAAATTATATTTAAACCGCAATTATCGAAGGTCAATATTATGGATAACTTCCAATTATTACTTCCAATAAACCATAGAAGTTATTCATGCACTATACCTATCAAGATGGCGTGACCAAATTCATCATTTCCCACTTAACCTGAATTTTTTAAATTAATTTCCAGAAAAAAATAATTTATTCGGAATTGATAATAATCACCAGAAATAATAGCCCAAAAAGCTCTCCTGCCTACTCATTTAGGGAAGATATATTCTCTAAATTCCCAGGTATAATTTCATTCGTTTGTGAGGGTGAGGTGAGCGCCGGATGCCATAGTGGCACGTGCCACCCAGCCAAACATCTGTCAGGCCGAAAACGAAAATTGCTGAAGCCCAAAGGTGCATAAAACCGCAAAACTGTTATCGGAGCATAATACTTGAGTTAATTTAAAGTGCATTCCGTTCGCTTTGATCCGCCGGATCTAAAATCTGGCTGAAATACGATATGCGATAACGCACCAGGCCATGCATGAAATGTTCAAACCGCTTGACCTACGGACTTAAAATTGGGAACACTGATGCAACTCTTTGGTAAACAAACAAAAACATATTTGGTGTTAGAATGCTATTTGTATTTGTTTTCCTATATTGTATGTATTTAATAAATATTGATTTAGTAAATTGAAATTTTGTCGTGCTCTTGTCGTGCCCATCTCGATATTTTTTTCTCTTTTCTACCATAAACCCAAACCTAGAGTTCGTTGTTTGGGCAAATTCCTGCCTTGGCCATCTTGAGGAATATCTGAGATTCTGCATCTCTTGATAATAGACATAGAAGTTTAGGCTACTAGACATGCTAGATTTTACCTTCACCTTTACCCCTTAGAAAAGCCAACAGGTAATATATTCAAGATGGCAGCGTAGTAATCTAAAAATAAAATCAAATCGACTAATAACATAAAAAGTTATTAGCGATCAAAATGATCAATATGAAATCTTAATTTTGCCCACAGTGTGTACCTATGAGAAAATGTTTGTTGTCAAAAATAGAACATTTTTTGTAAATAAAAGCAGTAACACAAGCCAATCTTTATTATTATCCAACAACTACTTATAAAGCTATTATTTATATCATTTTGGATAAATAACCAATTAAAACACATATTAGGTGGGTCATAATATGATGTAGGTACCTATAACTTAGGCGTTTATGCATAGTTTTATAGCAACCAAGTCATTGACATTATTAATTCGATAAAAACTTTTAACGCACGTTTAACTTTTAACTGCAGTTTGATAAAACTTTGTATATTATCGCAAAGGTGTTAGGTTTCCAAGTCGCCTAACTAATTTCCTCTACGTGACTGATTGTATGCATATACCCAGTACTAAATAACGTTATCAGGTAGGATAGCGTAACTTATTTCTAGCAATATAAAGACTATACCGTAACAGTGGTGTAATGAGTTTATTACTTGACTAATTTTTTACCAAATTAAAAAAAAGATAGTCACATTCACTAGAAACTGTTTTTATTACTATTATTTTGTCTAATTGTTAAAATGCTATTTAGCAAATGCAATCGAACAACTGTTGTGGTCGTGGGACAGAATAGGCAAAATGTTGTTTGAGTAGAAATTATTTTTGAGACAGATAAGAAACAAACCCTTGTCAAGCTTGCGTGTCAATTTTAAAATAAACGTTATTTTTAGGGGTGGCTCAAAAACGTGGTCGAACTCGGATACTCAACGTTTTGAAGAGCAAAAAGAGATTAAAAACCGTTTAGTTATAGGTATTTGACTATATCTCTAGCCTATATTCGGTAGCTTTTATAAATCGACTCTAAGGGGAGATGAGTAGAACCCCACTATTGTTAAGGCTTTCAGCTCTAGGTTTAAGTTGTTGCTACAATCATATGTCAGTTTGTCGAAATTCCGGTAGGTAAGTAAACATAGGAAAAATGATATATTATTAAAAAATTTGGCAGGTTACCATATTATAAGCGATGATCATAGCAGCAACTAGATTGTGTTGGTTGGGGGTATTCAGGTTATGGACCTCTCCACACTGCGACCTAATTAGATCTGCTGTGCAGCAACTAGCAACTTCATCTTTGAACATGGAGGCCAAAATACTTTTTGTGGACAATTCGAGAAAAAAAACATCTCCTCAAAACTTAATCGACAGGTTTGATCGATTAGAAGAAAGCAAAAAAAATTAAGTTGTATAATGCGTTCTCGTTTGGCACCCGCAATAAAGATTATACTTAAAATACTCAGGGTCAAATGTCTTGAATCCTTATTTCCCAAAAACTATGGAAATTCTGAGAATTCTTCAACCTTCAAGGGTGTCAGTGCAGAATGGTTCGTTCGACAAATCTCACTCCATATTAAGATTCAGACAATGGCGTGATTGCTGTATTGGCGTTTTTTGCTGTTTTTTTTTTATTGATTAGCCCACTCTTTCAGAAATTAGGTCAAGTGATTTTCCAATATAAGTCGATACATTAAATTTAACCATTTCAACTGAAACAATTTTCATACTCGACCTAGATTTGTTCAATACTAATTTTTATAGAAAAACTTGAAGCAATCAAGCGAACGCACACCAATTATTATTTTTCCTCATTCGATGTGAAAAACCCATGGATGTGTCATTGAGGCGTTGAAAAACTCATTTCTGACTGATTGGATGATTTAGGAGTGTTGACCCACATGTGTTGAGCATGTGGTCGGTTTCGTTTTTTTTTTTTTAATTTTAACGAATGCATTTCCGTTACTGCCATCGTCGGTACTGATAGGTCGATAGTCGGTAATAGATAAATTTCTTACATTTGAAAATGAATCGATGTGATTTTAATTAGCTTATTTTTCCCACGCACCTGTGTGGAAGCAAAAAGTTGTTTGATCCAGCAAGCCGCTATAGGGACTAAAAGTTTAATTGAATTGCTGGCAAAGATGAATAATAATCTTCGACAATTTATGCATTTTAATTTAAGAATTTTTTTTTAAATTAAGGTTTCTAGCATAATAACTATTTAGTATCAATTGTTATTTGGGCTGAGTGTAATTTGGAAAATATTTATTGGACATGTCTTTTAAAACAACGTAAAGCGGTTTAGGATAACAGCTTATTACATCATTTACTTACGTGAGAAGATTAATTACCGCACCACCTCACAATCATACACTCGTCAGCATAACAACAAGGGAAATCTCAACGACGTCAACGTAACAATACTTCGTCTCGAAACTTCAAACCAAAATGTAGTTTTGGAACTCAAAATTTATTATTTTAGTCCCAGCAGGTATGAAGAGTTCCCCATATGGTAACTTTTTAAGTACCTACTAATATTGCTCGATGTCTCTTGACAAAAGGTGTTAGAAGGCCCCGCGGCCTGGTAAGCCTACCAACAAAGTGGTCTAACCTTGCAGAAACAGATTCGACAGAACTTGCACTTGAGGGATTCGTCACAAACAACAGCCAGTTCCTTGAAAGCAACGAGATTGCGCTAGCAGCGTTCATCGACATACCTATGTAGACGGAGCTTTCGATAACACTCTTTCTAACTCCCTCTATATAAATCAACTATTTCCAGATGAATCGAGCACCGTTTACAGATACGGTCACAAGAAAGATCCTTGAAAACAAGTACACGAAAGCAACTCTGTAGGGGAAAAAGTATAGTTTAAAGCCAGCAAAGGGGCCTCTTTTTCCCTTTTTGTAGTCTTTGTCGATCTGGCGAATATACAACAGAAAGCTACCTTCTTCATATGGACGGACTCACAGCATGATTTATGGCAAAACAAGGGAGCCTAAGCAAATATATAGGTAGCTTGAATAACAGACTAATGATCACATACGGTTTCGTAGTCTGGTGGAGTACTGTGTAGCACATGTTACTGGGCTGCAACGTACCGCCCAAACTAAGTTCACTGGACTACAAAGACAGCCAACAACGTCGTTGGAGATTCTTTTAGTGTCATCGTCCTTCACCTATCTATCTGGGAAGAAAGGCCCTGAAAACAACCTATATTATTGTCCCTCATCAACACACAGCAATTGGATGACAGGGGGGATATAGTAGGCATTGGTGGAGTTCATTAAAACACACAGGCAGTTGGAAATGCCCGAGGACCTTGCCAAAAACACACACAACAAACGTCCTATTCCACACGTAGTCTTTCCAAAAAAAGGGAGAGCGGATACAGAATGAGCCAGCCCAAGGTGTGAACAATGCAACTATTTTTCAAACGGACGTACTGCCATTGAAATAGGTGTGAGGAGACTGTAGAATGGACCCCATTATCACAAAACCATAAAAATGTGTTCTTGCAAATTCGACTCCAGGCTCAAAAACCTACTGCAACTCAAAAACTGTCTGCAGCTGTCAGAAAGCGTAGCAAAGTAACTTTAATATGAAAACTGGGACACGTGGGCCTTGAAGGCAATAGAATGGAGGATATCCTTGTCAGAAGTGGAGCGAAAATCAACTCTACAGAGTCAAAGCCAATGCTGGGCATCAAATCGAAACATAAACTCTGGGCAGAGAACAAAGCCTACGAATATTGGCTGTAGGCTCAAATACCACATGCACAGGATTGGGCGGCAGAGGATGCTGAGTGCAGGCTGTGCATAGAGGATGAAAAGACAGCTGCACACATTCTTTGTTCAAAAGCGTGCAAATTTGAGCCAAGAAAACGTTGATGTAAAGGCGTGGAACTATACTAGCTCTTAAGGTTTCTTTCGGGCTATTTTGCAGTGGTCAGAAGAAACCTTTTCACTAGACTTGACCGTCCGCGAAAGCTTTCATTCTTTATTTGTACTGGCGTTGCTTTGAACAAATGTTTCTAGAAGAAGGGGAGGTATCTCCACAGCTTCCTTATTTCTTTTGGCTTGGCTCTACAGGGTTACGGTATTCTAACGCGTAACTATTCAAAACGTATATTGAGGGATTCCATATAGACCTCAGATATCCAATACGTGAATGAAGCATGTGGTATTAGGTTATTTCTGAAGAACAAACCTGTATTTATCTGTTTCCGTTTGCTTTGTTACTTTGAGATCTCTGAAAAATTAGGTGTGCATTTATTTTCTGTATTCGATTGTCCACCTCGCGTTACTGTTGAGTAATTGCGCATTACAGATTCGCTGATAGACAGAGATCCACCTTCTTCTGTCCAGGGTTGGCATAGAATTTCCCCAGGTTATAAAACCCAGTGGGTTTTTTTGGGTTTTTTCAATTGATAAAACCCGCCATTATTGGGTTTTTTGGGTTTTTTCAAAATCTTCAGTTGAACGAGTGTTATTTTCACAGGAAATATCAGGGATTCCCCTATGATACCCCAGCTTTTCGCTGTTGGCGTTTGGCGTGGACGTCTGAGCAGGGACTCTGTGCCATGTAGAATTTAGAATTCGACATATCGAATGTGCCAAGTCTATCGAATCCTGTCGATACGTAGAATTCTACATGACACGGAGTCCCTGGGCTGGCCAGACAGAGGCGTGGTGCAGTGCGCTGATGCCAAGTGTAATTATTTATATCATTGTTCATATCAAGTGGCTTGCTTTATTTTGTAAAGGTACGGTTTCGCTGACGCGTCTTGCGTCTGACGGGGGCGACTAAACGCTGCGTCTTTTGCAACCTCAAACGTAACCGCCGGTCGCGGGGACAAGTGGTTTGGCTGGTGCGATGGCGCGTCCCATCCTTTCATCTCCTTCATTAGGATATTTTATTTTTGCAACAAAAGTCATAATTTTTGTAATACTTCTCTGCTAGAGCAGAAACCAAGGAATCAAATTTGAAGAAAAAAACGAAAACACCTGGAATGCCCGAAAAAACCCAAAAAAACCCAGGAAACTCATTAAAACCCAAAAAAACCCGACGGGGTGGACTTTTTCAAAAAAACCCGGGTTTTTTCCAACCCTGCAGTTCTGTCATGTCCGGCGTTGGATGCAAACATGCCCTGGCGATCCCTAGATAGCCGCTATCTTCCGAAGTTACCAGTTTTCCTCCATTTTCATGGATCTACTATCTCATATAAAATACGTGAAAAAATATAGACAAAAAACCCGGGCAAACTCATTATTGGCCAACCAAAACATTACAAAGTCGTCTATGAGCACAAACAATTCTGTAATTTTGACTTTTTGAATGGAGTTCTTTCAATTAATGATTTTTTGGAACTGCTTGGTGGGGTTATTTTCAGTTTGTGTCCCTAATTAATTATTTCATTTTTTTTTTTAGGCCAGCTGCCAATTGCTTGTGAAAATGTGGTGTTAATGAACTAATATGCTAAACACCATTTCCGGTTGCTAAGGTAAGTTTTTCCGAAAATATTTTTAATTTCGAACGAATTCAAATAGTGCGGTTCAAACTGAAAGCTGGACAAAGTAATAAATTCAGTGACTGAAAGAACATATATTACGCACACACATTATTATGCATTTATGTACATTTTCTAAGGACCGAACAAAATTTATTCGGTATTCAAATGGCAGTAATTGCCAAATAACTTTCGTTTTTTCGTGTCACTGCTGAGGTTGAGTGGCCTTGCACTCTGTATACTTACCTAATTCGCACACGATTCTTGCAGTAGGTAACTTGATGGTTTTTCTTTAGATATACCGACATATTCGAAATGGCAAAAACCATTTGGCCTATCTTTGCCTCTTATCAATGCAGAAACATAGAATAAAATAGTTATGGGCATCTATAAATTATAGGACATAAACACAGAGGCGGAGATAATCTTGCAATACCTATAAGTTTTTTCCGAAATTGCAATTAAACAAAGGATTCAGTTGAATTTAATGCTATTATATTTTAATGCTGTTCAATTTTTAGAATTCCTATTTTCGAGTTGGGAAAAGTTGCAATTTTGCAGAAATTTAGAAATAAATTGTTTTACATAACCGATGTAGATTTTATATAAT
The DNA here is from genome assembly GCA_917834065.1 of Ceutorhynchus assimilis. NCBI lineage: Eukaryota > Metazoa > Arthropoda > Insecta > Coleoptera > Curculionidae > Ceutorhynchus > Ceutorhynchus assimilis. The sequence goes on from OU892277.1 coordinate 10,865,868, forward strand.
CAATGATAATTACTATCTCCAAAAGAATGTTCTAGATTTCAGAAATCGGAAAAGGTTGACATGTTCTACTCGTTTTCTGCAAAAAAAAAGAATCAAAAATAAGTTCTTTTGAATAAGATGTAAAATTTGCTTAAAACTTGGTTCAGAACATGTTTTAATCCAAAGAACGGTTTTATATAAAAGAATATCATGCGAAAATGTGATTGACATAGGTACTGCTGTTTCGTCCCTTTTGTCCCCTCAGTGATGGTCAGTGTCATTAATTTTTAAATTTTCATAATTTCTGACATAGTGTCCGAAATTAGGTCATCACTCTCCATTTTCTCCTTGTTTTTATCAGACAAAAGTAGATATTTCTTTTGACACTCCTTGTCAGACAGAAACAACAGTGAATAAAGAAGCAACTATCGAGTAACTGCATGTTAGTCTGCAAAAACGCAAACAAACAAGTACTTTTTATGTCCTTAATTTTGGAATTTTTTAAAATTTATTTTTGATCGCAGAAATGATAGTGTTTATCTGTACCCCGGACGAAAAGTCTATTCTTAGCTTATATTTCTCTGACCAGGGTAAATGTTCTGCTGGTCTGTTGTTGCTTGTACGTAAAATCTGCAGAAGCCATTCTCTGCTCTGCCTATCGTTTTTAGGTGATATTTTACTAAACAATGCCCACTGAGAAGGCCGGTAACCCGATAAAAATAAAACAAGAACTGTACGTCATCCAGTGGATTACACGCATGATATTTAGCCTTTTGAAGCCAGCCTGGATTGACACCAAAGCGAGCTATGGCTGTAGTTACACAGGATCTCCCGGTTGGAGTTAGGTGCGAAAAAGAAAAACGACTCTTCAACGAGCTTTAAAAAAGTTGAAGACTGAAGAAAGTATGCACGAAATATTTTCTTTGATTGTGGCAGAGAAAATAATGAGAAAAACATTATTGTGGACAAAAACAGGTCATTGCAGTTCACGGAACTGATAAACTGCTGGATAGCTAATGTGAATTTCAAACTAAGGGTACTTAGTTCGAGAGTTGCATTTTCAACTTTAAAGTATCCGCGTACAAGAAGATAGTACTCGTGGTCTAGCATTATTACCCGGAAAATAACAATAAATTTATGGAAGGCTGCTTAGGGCGTGTAAAGATCTAAATACCAGAAGCGACCGGAGACAGCAATTCCTACTGCAACTCAGTATGCCCCACGGCTCAAATATTTGGAGGTTTTTTCCATATTTGGATGTTTTTTCCATCTTTCTCAGAGCCTCGGCTCAAAAAAACATGTATGAAACCAACAAAGCCAACATAGATGCAGGTATAAAGTTGAGGATGAATTTATATAGACGACCTACAGGATAAAAATATTTGTCTATTTTGAGTGGAGGAAGAAGCAGGAAGGCTATGTTTCCGAGTCAAATCTAGAATCACGGCGAAGCAGCTGCTGATAGATTTGCAAGAACTATATCTAATTGCTTTGAGGAATGCCATATTGGCTTGAGCAGAGTCCACACTTGCTATATAATGCTACATACTATCCGTCTTCTGTCGGTAAATATCAAAAAGAAAACGCGCAACATTGTTATTGTGACATATAGCAAAACGTCTAGACTTGCGATATGCGGTTTTACTACTAGTCAATATAAGTGGAGCCGTGACAATTTTTCTATTGTGTACAAAAATGGAGTTTCAACATTAAATCAGTGGAATGAACACAGTTGATTCAGCATATAACATTGTTATAATGACAATGTGATTGCTATATTGAGCGTGGAATGTGGATCCTGCTACAATCACTATTTCAGTATGCGCATCCTGTTATATTGACTTTCTTTAGCTTTCTTCTACATCATTCCTCGATATCTCTACTTTATCCAGAAATAGCGATCTCTTGTAAATTATAAGTTGGGGATTGCATCTGGAGTCGTTTCCGTGGCAGCCGCTCACTTCTATCTTTCCAGATATTTTGTGCATAGCTCTACTTCTAGTTTGTAATGGTGCTTCACAGGGCAGATATTCTGTTGTTTCAGTTGCTTGTTCGCAAAATCTGCAGAAGCCATGCTCTATCGTTTCTAAGTGATATTTTACTAGGCAATTCCCAGTCATCAAGCCGAAAACTGCTGGTTTTAAAGTCTCTTTTATCCAGATACTTTTGCTGAGATAGATATGCCTGTCTCAGACCCCGAGAGAAACTCCAATCAGTTGGCATTTGGTTTTGCATTCGTTCAGTTATTTTATGAGGTAGCGCTCCAGTAGTCCACAGAATGGCGTCATGCTTTGACGTCCTGGTACAGAGCTAACTAAAACGCACTTTACATTTATTTCTATGAAAACTAATCCGAAGTAAGGAGTTCAACGTTTTTGTTAGAAGCTAGAGTTATTAAATCACTTATTTTCGCGGCGAGAAGGATCAAGAACTAACTCATACTCTCTTTACTTTCGTAATAATTTGGTTAAGCTCTGTTCAGGACCTTCTATATTTCGATTGAGGACGTATTCACTATTTATTCTCCAACTATAGTAAATTATGGATTAAATTCCTTATGATTTAAGTTTAAGCTCTAAAATTGCGTAAAGTCTGTACAATCCAAAGCAATAAATCGACAAATATTTAGCCGAGATAGTAGAGATTCGTAGTTCGCCTTCCCTGACATTAATTGCCTCATAATTTATTCGCAGGTGACTGCAAGTTGACATCGACTACTAACTATTATCACCTGTTACTTAGACAAGTTTACTAGATATGATATTGCTAACATTAAGCCGCGTCTTTGAATTTACACATTTTTCTTATTAGTAAGCAGATTAGCTAATACATTAACTGTTAATCCTCTATGTGTAGTATATGTAAGTGTGAGTGTATATATGTGCTTGGCAGTTTGTATAATTTGTACCGTGCTTCGTTGGATATTTTAATACTTTTATCTGCTGATTATATCGCGAAGAATGTTAGCCAATTGCGGTACATAAAATATGTATATAATATAATTTGATTGGATATATAAGGTACATTGTGTCCAGAAATAAAATAAACAGAAAATTCCAAGGACTGAATATTCTTGAAAAATGTCCTCTGACCATATTCATACATGGGAACATTATTTCCATTGCGACATTGCGAAAAATGTTGAACAAAAAGTCTGAATAAATATTCCAAGGCTCAGACTTTATAATTTTAAATGCATTCCACTTGCAATGAAAAACTGAAAAACCACGTGTGTAATGTGTAAATCACGAATGTCTAATAGGTTCTTCAACAGTGGGATAATATTAAAATGAAGCGAGTAAAACAAATATTTATATTCAACTCTAGAGATAAAATGTCATGGTTTTATTATAATATAGACCGTCATAAAACGTAGACAGCTGACGTTAAGATACATTATATTTTGTAATGTGCCCTTTTCTCACAAAGTTATGGTTAAATTAGTTAAGTCCAAAAAATTCAGGAGTGACTAGAATTGTGTAAAAATTTAAAGAGCTGATAAATAGCTATTGGAGGAGTAATTTTTGTTATCACTTCTGCTTCTTCAGCAGCCTTTTAACATTTAGGCCGGGGTTACCCAATTCCTTAATTCTTAATTTTTGTTCCTCATTCTTAATCCTTATAAACACCTATATTAAATAAATTGAACTTTTTAAGAATTAAGAATTAAGGAAAAATATTAAGAATTAAGGAATTGAGTAACTCCGGCCTTACTCCTGCATCCCCACTTGTTTTCCATTCTTATTTGTGTGCGGCATTTTGACACCAATTTTGACCTACCTTAATGTCATCATTTCTTTTTTGGAAGGGCCTTCAAAGCTCCTCTTATGGAGCCTTGGTCTCCATTGTGTTGAGTTTTGTTGTCTTTGAGTTGGTGTTTTACCTGTTGTGAGAATTTTGGTCTTTATTAGATTAATTGTTCAACCTGTTTTCTTCACAAACGTTAAAACCAATTTTTTCATTCAGATAGGTAAAAAGTTGAATACATTCAAAACGTTTTCTTAGTAAGATATCCCGTTAGTTTGTTATTCAGTTTGTTGTTTGAAAAATAAAACTAAATTTATTGCAACTAAAAAAAATAACCCAGGTAAGTATTTCAAGAATGCAAGATAAAATTGAATTAACATGTATAGTTTCTATAAGAATTGTTTCATTCATAGTTCATAAACCAGTTTAGTTTGTGCGTATAGTCTATGTGGGATATTTTTTCAAAATGAAATGCAGAATGTTGAAGAGTTGAGGAATGCTGCGTCCAGAACATGTTCAGTGAAGTTAAAATTGAATTGAATGGTATGCGCATAAAATTCGAACTATGGATAAAAACCCCGACTGAAGTCACATTGTCTTTAATCGTGCATTCATTTAGGTATTGAAATCGATGAAAATATATCTTTTGAGCCATCCGGCGTATGTAAAACACCTTGACTTCTAGGAATAATTGAATAGTGGCTAGTATTTTTTTTCTTAGTGGTCCAATCTAAATATCACATTAATATTAATGACTAGTATATTTTCTATTTTTAGTCATAGAAAGTTATGCGAATAGGGAAAGCAACAAATGATTTCTTTTTCCTATAAATCGCTCCTATAATGTCGATTGTCATAGTGTACGTGCTTGCTTTTCTGCTATATTGATCGTGTGATTTACGGTTTTAGGAAGAAATGCGAAGAATTACTTCGAAACTGTATACCTTTCCCTCATTAAAAACATTAACCGCTAGTTCTGTGACAGAATCATTTATACCTACAATCAAAAAGTATTATTGAATACGACCTTTGGGAAAACCTTATTTAAATAACTGATCCGCCATATTTTTTTGGCTAATAAACTAGATTACGCGCTATCGCCTGAAAACAGGACAAAAATCTATTTTCCTGGTTGCCATGAAATTCATTTACCAGCAGATAATCGCTCTCGGGGAACTGATAAGCGATAACGATAATCACAGTTCGCTTCCGAGTGAAAAGTTGCCTATATATTTAGTTGAAAGTCGCTCAAATACACTTTGGACCTTGGGTTCATATGGAGGAAGATATATTTAACCAAAGTCTGCAATGGCTTGCGACCATAAGCTGCACGAGGAATTTAAATACACATCTATGGGTGTAAGAATTAGCAACCTGAACTAATGCCTCAAGTGTGGAAGAAGGAACAAATCATTCCAAGCTATTCCAAAACCAAATTCAGACCATACTCAAGTAGCAACTACAGGCCCATTACTCTTCTACTCTAGAAGTTATTAATAAAAAACCTAGAGAAGGGTTTATCGATATTCATAGGATATTCTTTCAAAGTCTCTACTTTTTTTCATATCGATATTAATATGAGAAAATATCGATATATTTTTTTTTGGCTCCCTAGATTTAGAAATAAAAGTCCTTTTTTGGCATGTCCACTGTTCGTAGTGATCGTTATTTTCCTAATATCATTATTTTCAATTATGTCTAATGAAATATATTGTAAAACTGATAACGACACATGAACCAAGACTAAACAGAAATTATTTATTTTTTATCCATCAATAATACATAATAATATTGAAAAATTAATTCCGCCTAAATTTCCTCTCTCTATTTCTCAATTTTTCCAGATCAATTTTTGTCTAGTCCCGGCTCTCGAACTTGTCGAAATAAAGAAAATTGAAGAGCCTGGAATAGAAAAAACATGAATGTCCTCTTATCTACTATTTTTTTTATATATTCTTTTTTTTTTTTTTTCATTGCATCTCTATCTAATCTCAGTTCTTCCGTCTCAATTTCTGTCTAATCCCGGCTCTTGAATTTTTGTTGCCTTCCAAATTTCTCTAAATAGACAAAATTTAAGAGCTTGGAATAGAAAGGAAATACATTATTGCGTACCAATTTTTTCTCAATTTCTCTCGAATTTTCGAAGTGAAAACTTCTTTATGACCGTGCAGCAAAAACATTTGTCTGGGTAGTGAACGAGATTGAGCCGTCACGCCCGAATTGTTAACGCTCATTCTCGGATACAGTCGAGTTCAGCCAAGCCAGAGAGAGAAACAGTCAGCAGTGCGCGTGAGAGGGAGAGAGATAGCGCGATTAAGATTCAATCGAGATTCCCCCTAGAACAAATTCCGGCGACGATGCCGATATCATTGGCAAAATCTTAATTGCTTGTAAATAGGTTGTCCGGTAATGGCAAAAAGATGACCTCATCAGGTGGTTCTTATGGAGATTCACATTATGTTCAGGCATACCTGACGTCATAAAATGTATCAGACAACCTGCCTCTTTTAAACAACCTTGATCCAAATTACAAATGCCAGGATTCAATATGGCGGCAATTGCCAAGCATCTGTGATGTTTATTCAAAGAACTATAAACTACACGTACCTGTGGACTTGTCGCGCCGATCTATAAAAGTGAGGCAAATTGAGATGGACAATGTGACGGATACCTATGTCTATTTATCTTATGGTTAATTATGGAAATCTTTCCTTATCTAGAAATATTATATTTCAGGTTAGGAATATACCAAACCTAACAGCAGTTAACTAGAAGGAGAAAGGTAGCCGTCACTATATAGCTATCTTTGGACACACTTAGAGAGAGACAAATGCCATGGATCCATTCCAGTTACGTTTAGTATATAGTACATTGTGTTTGTTTATGTAACCTACTTTTTAATAGTCTTGGTAGTAATTTTATTAATTGTTTTTTTTCAATTTTTGTTTATTCCCGGCTCTTGAATTTGTCGAAAAAGAAAATTCGAAAGCCTGGAATAGAAAAAACATGAATATCCTCTTATCTACTATTTTTCTCTCAATTTTTCTACATTTCTTGTTTAGTTAATCCTAAGTTTTTCTGTGTCAATTTTTGTCTATTTCCGGCTTTCGAATTTTCGTTTTCTTCTAAATTTCTCTAAATAGAGAATATTTAAGAGCTTGAAATGGAAACGAAATACTTTGTATACCAAATTTCCCAAAATTTCTTTTGGATTTCTTTCCTTTATTTCTCATTTTTTCTCGTTCAATTTTTGTCTATTCCTGGCTCTTGAATTTGTCGAAATAGAAATAATTCAAGAGCCTGGGATAGAGAAAATATGAATATCCTGATCATTTAAAACATTGATATTCGCGTTTAACGATCGATATGACATATTCGTATCGATATGTAACTTAATCGAAGGTGTTCGATGTATGAGGTATCGATATATCGTATCAATAAGCCCTCCTCTAAAAGAAAGACTGTAAACTCATCTCAAAAGGCACATAATCGATAATTATCAATCAAAACATATCAAACCATAAAATGTCTTAAACGCTATTGCTCCTTTCAACCCCTAAATTCTGTAAATTTTCAATCGACTATTAGCTATTAGCCATTTTGACCCGCTAAGGCAAATTTCAATTGAGAGTCGCTCAAGTTAAAGTAGGTATACCTACCTACCTAAGTTTAACTTTGGTAAACAATAATACCTATTCAAAATAAACATTGTGTAATATATTCCAGTTCTACATTAAAACTTATATCAACCATGCATTTGAATTCATTTACAAAAGACACTCGAGGAGTCTCATATGTGCTTTTGTCACCAGAGTATTAATTTCAAAGTTATTTTTAGTGAATGGCTCTTAGTAGGGGGTAAACAGGCCATTATTCGATAACATCTTGAGGCCAACACAAAGAAAAGGAAACTTGACAGGTTTAGGAAATATTGAAATGCGCCCTTTTAGGTAAAAGCTCTGTGTGCCGCATGTTGTGTTTTAATCCTTATGTCATGTTCTCTTGTTTTCAGTGATTTAGTGGTTTCCCAACTACACTTTATCATTTTTCTTGGTATAAGGATTATTTTTGGCAAATTATGGGTTATATGGCAATTTATTTTACGAAAAAAGACTTGTAACAGGTTACAGGTTACAGAAAAAGCACTGACTGATTTTTTGTCAGAAACAATAAATTATCATCGTATATTCACTATTTAATAGAAGTTTCACATTGTCGGCCGATAATTGACTCTTCCTCCGACAACCCCCTTCTCTTAATTTTTTTCTGTGATCATTGAAAATAATAGAAAAGGTCAAAATATAGGAACGTTAAAATGAGTATATTTCTTGCATGCACAATGACTAAACTTATTCCGAAGAATCTAAATGATGAAGTTGCACATTTAGGTACACTGTAATTATTTTCATATGAGAATAAAACAGATGAAACTTCAGTACCTAAAGAAATTACTGTTTTGGCCAACAATTCTCGTACTGTTATTCGTATAATAATAATCACTTCTGTAACTTGAAAGCCGGCTGAAATCGTTGTAATTTTGGGGACATAGTGATTCGTACCGCTCAGGTAAAATGAACCAATATGCTTATAATTATTAGTAATTTCTTCATAGTGTGATTCGTACCGATATACATTTTTAGAATTTCCTGTACCCTACCTGCCTATACCCCATTGTATTAATGGAATATTAATTTGCCGAATTTGGATGGTTTTAATAGGAAACGTCAATTTCTGAGCGAGATACAAAAAAATTAACCCCCCAATCCGAGGCTCAAATTTCTTGAAATTTTGATTGGCGCAAACCGCATTTTGATATCCTCAACCGTTTAGCCGCTAGAGGGCGATTCTCGATTTTGAGCAATACTGTGAAATCTTCATAACTTTTTTGTTTATAAAAATAACTGATTTCCGTAAAAACTTCCTAGAACCACTTTTTCAAGCAAAATTCGGTGACATTTTCGGTTTTTTTTCTATTGGGCCTCGATTTCACGATATTGACCAAAATCCAATTTTTTTCAATGGGACACCCTATATATTAATAGCTCACTAGAAAGCTCTGCTTTTGCTGATTTCAATGATATAAATTTCAATAGGTTTATCTCGAACAGTTTTCGAGAAAAAAAAATATTTCGGCTTTTGTCATAAGAAACAATGAGTTAGAAAGAGACCTTTCTCAGTTTCCTTACAGATATAAAATCCTTTTCTTACTCATTGTTTCTTATGACTAAAACCGAAATAATTTTTTTTCTCGAAAACTATTAGAGATGAACCTATCGAACTTTATATCATTTAAATCAGAAAAAGCCGACCTTTTTAATGAGCTATTAATACATAGAGTGTCCTATTAAAAAAACCAGACTTTGGTCAATATCTCGGAGTTGGGACCAACTAGAAAAAAACTGAGAACGTCATTGAATTCTGCTTGAAAAAGTGCTTCTAGAAAGTTTTTACGGAAATCAATAATTTTCATAAACAAAAAAGTTATGATGGATTCACATTATTGCTCAAAATCGAGAATCGTCCTCTAGCGGCTAAACGGTTAAAGATATCAAAATGCGGTTTGCACCAATCAAAATTTCAAGAAATTTGAGCCTCGGAGTGGGGGGTTCATTTTTTTGTATCTTGCTCAGAAATTGCCTATTAAAACCATCCAAATTCGGACACCCTGTACATATATTGTAAATTTCTCTTCCATTAACTAAATAATGAGATATAAATTTTGTGTCTGTGTCACGTATTTTTATTTGTATTTGTTTAGCAACATAAGATAATTTGGGTATTTACTGTATTTAAAACTTAATTTCCATTTAAATAAATTTGATAATTATAACAAGTATGTATTTATTAATCCTATCCCCGATGGCCGATACCTATAAAGTTATAGATTTTACCTGCCGAATGCCCGGTACGAATCACAATGTTGAATAAATTAAGAAAAAGTTGTGCGGTACGAAACACATTGTCTATTTAGTACTTTTATTGCCTTCGGTACGAATCACACAACACCCGTAATTTTTGAACCAGCCCAGCAAATATTTTTTTTTTTTTCAAAGTTTATGAGTATTTAATTGCCAAAACGACATTATGTATAAATACTAGGGATGGGAAAGCAACTGCCTATATACCTACACACAAATCAGTGAGCTGTGCAATAAATATCTTCCTACGTATTTTTGGTATAAAATCAAAAACCTTGAACTATAATAAGTATGGTATTATAAGCCACTGTTTTAATAATTATTGTAAAGATCATTTTAATCAATTTTTCGTGATTTATTATATTTGCTTTGCTCCTAGAAGAATGTTTATTCAAACTCCTCCAATATATTGTTATATGATACATACACACACATTGATTGAGCTTCCAACGAAAAACCACTGATGCATACCAATAAAATGAACAGGCGTTGCTCAGCTGATATAATCAAGCGGAAATGCATTAATGAAGTCACCACAAAGAAATAGTTTTCTTGCCATGAATGCTCTATATACTTTGTAAATGCGCTAAAAATTAGAAAGCACACATCTTTCGACTCGGTACCATTTTTCATGGACCATAATTCGTTATGACAAATACCCATTGTGCTCCATCTGTTATGGGTGATATCTTAATCGAATGGGCGCACACCTGGATTATTTCGAATTGCATTGCATCATTGTGCAACTAATATTTTAATTATATTATAATGACTGTTTAGAATTACTGCGAAGCCATGTATTATTTAGCCATAAGTTAGATTTTGCGGCAGTATATTGTGGGTGTGAATAACAGGAATAGGGAGGAGTATAGAAAACGATCTTTAAATATGGCGTATTTTAACCGTCGCACTGGTTTTGCATATTTTTCAAGAACAGGCTTTTTCAAGAGAATGTTGCCGCGTCGGCCATAAAATTACTAAACTTGACACCTTATTTTTAAATAAGCGCCATACTGATATTTTACATTTTTTAATGCTTGTATACCTTGTACTCTGTGATATCATGCTGTGAATCATCACTGCGGACAAAGCGTTTTTTTTTCTTCAAATTCGCGGTTTGCTGCCTCTGAGCTGTAGGTATACACCTAAGCACAAAAAAAAAAACTAGGAAATATCGAATAAAATCAGAATAGTCCACCCTTAAAAGAATTCGACAAATTTTTGATGCAATAAGAATTAAAAGAGAAATAGCGTCTTGTTGCATGTTTTCAGAAACATATCTTGATTCTTGATTTATTCTGCATGGTAGTGAATTCTACTTTTGTGTTTTTTAATTAACTTTATAAATAGAGTGATGCATTATGCATAATAAAATTTACCCTAGCAAGTCGATTAAGAGTTTTTAATTCTTATTACATAGGTACTAATATTTTTTATTTTCTATATTTTGCAATTTATCTGTCTTTACTAGTAGAAAAATTTTATTACTTTTTTGTTCAACCTTCAACCTAGCAAAATTTCAACATTTTCATTGATATATATATGTTATGTGCTGCATATTATTAGGTATTGATTTATTTTTATACCTTTATCTGTTTTTTGCCCTAGCTTCGTCAATAGGCTTGATCGAATTGAATTGAGAAATAAATGAGAAAATTAAAATGTTTCTAGATTTGAATATGAAGCAATAATCGAAGAAATCCAAGACATGTTACAAAGGAACCATACAATTTTTGGAGCAACCTATAAACCTTTAATTCGGTAACCTCTTTTTGACTTAAATAGTCCATCGATTCTTCTTTCTGTAACGTGAGCTTCTTTTATAAAGCTCTTTTCAGATTAAAACCATTTTAAAATGATTCGACGGGAGTCTCAAGAATTTTTTAATACCCAACCTTACAAAAAAAACTCCTATGTGTATTTTAACATCTTACGGGATTAGTAGATCATATTTTTGTTAAGCTACTTAACAATAGACATATATAGATAGGTAGGTACTGGTTACCACAGAGTGTCTATGTGTTTGTTTTGAACCTTGAACTCTGCATGTGGGTGTAGTCGTAGCATATTGAGCTGGTTCAGTTTTTGTTTGTTTTTGTGCTTGAAAACAACACAAATTGCATTTATTAGGATTATGGCATGGACAGTTCACGATACTTATTGATGTCGTTTTATGGGAAATGTCTTAATTCTTACTAAACTATTATCCATTATGAGAAATGTTATTCTTTTGGATATTGGATACTTGCATAAACAATAATAATTGATAATAAATATGGAATTCTTATGGGATCAGACATTATCCGTTTTGTTTTTTGTTTTCCTTTCTTTTTTTCTTCTTGTGTCTATAGATACTCCTCTTCAAGTTTCCAAAAACATATTGCTGACGTCCAAATCTCTAATGTTATAAATATGGCAGTTTCTCACAAAAGAATGGTCCCATTCTTTTAGATTTCACTATTGATGCAGAGGAAAAGAATTCACATATAAGTACAACCAATTAACGGTACAAAAGTGGAAAATATTACTATTACCTTGTTTGACCGTTAAACATTATTTTTTGTTTGCATATTTAAACAGCAAACAACAACATTTACAAAACAAAACAGTAGTTACCATAAAATAATTACAGCTGAAAGAAAGGATTTTCGAAGAATTCGTAGACATAACATCAGAAATGGTTCAAAAAGGCTTTTAATGGAATGACAAAGGCGTGACAATTTCTGCATGTTTGCAGCTGCAGCAGTTACTTCGATTTGGACTATTTGTTAATAAATTAGGTTTTTACTTTAATTTTCAAACTTGTAGTTCATGGCTGCTTTATATAGCAACATATTTTCTATGCCTATAATAATTGCGACGTTGTGAACAAATTCTAGACAAAAATTATGAAATGAAAAAACTAAATACAATGAAAACTCTTAATAGCGACCACTCTCTAGAATTTAAATGTTGTTTCGTTAAAGAAATTAAAATAGGTAAGTGATCTATCTACACATGTATATCGTTTTAAATACTTTTCGTTTAAATTTTTGTATGTATTGCACCTATACATGTCAAAATATACATAAATAACATAAATAGGTACCCAAATATTATGTACTCACATAAATGGAGACATTAATATGTAAGTACCATATGTATGATTAGTTCATATTTTAATTGAAACTGATGCCTAGAAAGCAAATTGAACGGATCCGACTACTTGGATTAAAAATATATTCTAAATTATGATTCGATTATCATTGTAGTTATTGTTTTCCTAATTGCATTTCTAGTTATTTGCGGATTTGTTTCTCAGTAATATTTTTGTCATTGGATTTAAATTATTAATAGGATACAAATTCGTATAGACATGGCGCCAATTAGGTATGTACTTCAAAGTAGATTCAACTTTAAATAATTAAAAAAATGCCAATAAATTTTCTTATAATTATCAGATCTGGACAGCGGCGGATTTAGGATTCCTTCTAGGGGGGGGGGGGGGGGGGGGGGGCGATCCATCAGGGCCTCAGGCTCAGATAAGAAATAATAAAAAAACGACTTAAATAGGTATACAGAGTGGCAAAAAAGTCGCGTATAATACCTGTAACTTTCTAATTACCTCGTATACGAAAAAGTGACCTTAATGAAAGTTGCTCAGTAAATTAAGGACATAAAGCTTCCGTATTTTTTGGTCGGTATCCGTATCGGTATCGTACTGCACATGTGTAGAAGCGATACGGAGGCCGAGATACCGTACGTACAACGTAACGTTACGGCCCTCTCGCGGTATCCGTATCGGTAACGTATCTTGACATTCCTGACGCATGTGTCAAATTTCAAATGAATATAACCTCCCTTTTCTTCCGGGTTGATTTAATTTGTTTAGTTTATAATTTCTTGAGTTTCTTGTGTGTTTAGTGCTTCTCTATCGCAAAAAAAATAACAATTTTAAGGTTAGATATAAAAACGCCGAAGTTTTGAGACAAAAATGTCTAGGTTATGAAATGCGTTTACGTTTACCGGAACAGGGAACGCTTAAACAGCCTTTTCGCTTGTCAACGTATCTAGTTGCGTTACGGATACCGATACCGATGAATTATTTCAAGTAGCTTTATGTCCCTAATATTTCCCACAATTCTACTTAAACGTATTGCCTGTGTCACTTCTGGTTTGTTTGCTATCTAGACCAACTTTCTTTTTTTCAAATAAAACACCCTGTATGTGATTGCATATTTGGATTCTACGTAAAATTCTGAGCAGATTTCATGTGATATACCCTATACCTAAGTTCAACTGTTTTGGAAATATTGACAGTTGAACATTGACTTTTTGCAACTTTGACAGGCTGTAAAACCTGAACGGTTAATTTCAGAGGAAAACCGATTTCACATTCCTATCTTAGATTTTCATAAACTATCATTTGACATCAACATTTAATTTAATCGGAGATTAAATTTAATTGGAATTTTCAATTATAGATTAAATTCAAAGTTGGTGCGGATTTACGTCATCCGCAGTCGATTCGCTCCCAGCTCGCTGCTGCCAAACGTATTTAAAAGTATTAAAAATTTGGAAAAATAGCAAAAACCATATGGAATTTCATGTTGGATAATGCTTGATGAATATGTTTGTGTTGTCGTTAAAAATTTCGTTGTTGCGTCGCTCAATAGGGGGGGGGGGGGGGGGGGGGCGCCCCCCGCGCCTCCACACTAAATCCGCCACTGGATCTGGATCATATTTCCAAAAGCATTGCATATAATATTAAAATATCTTAAACAATTTTTAGTAAGTTTCCAATGTCTTGTGGCGACTACCCGACACTGGAAAAATAAATAAAAAGATAAGCATTTAGCACATGGTAAAGGCAACAGGAAGTAATTTTCCAAGTCAAATAGTTCGCTGATAAGACTAATAAACACCAACTAACCGTTGATAAATAGGACCTATTGTTTTCCGAAATTGGTAACCTGAGGAATTACCTTCCTTATTGTTTACTTTTATAAAATTCTTGGTGCGTGAAAAAGTTTGTAAAAACAAAATTAATATAATTTGCTTTGCCATGGGCTTGGTACTGTTACAATATACGGCCGACTTTTTAATTTCGCTTCAAAAATGAACCATTATCATTTTTTTAGTACTTTAATACCCGGTAATTTGACTGATTTTCGAATCTGTACAACGATCGACGTGATAGTGTGCTTAGACCACACACACACAGAGACGATTTTTGAGTGCCCCTCTTCAAAACAGCTATAAATTTTTTGACAGTCATGATATTGTATTTCAATATTACGAAATGAATAAGATTTATTGTGAGTTTTTTTTATTATTATTATTTCTTTGGGGGACCTACGATTCTCTGACAATGTATACAGGTATGTCAGTATGTATGTTAAGCTCTTTCTAGTCTTCAAATTGATAATAATACAAATAGAAAGCGATGAGTCACTAAAAATTAAATTTTGCTGGCATATTTTGTTTAATAACAAATATTCGCTTGAATGTCCTCTATAGTTTTTTTTATTATTAGATATTATTTCTTTGGGGGACTTACGATTCTCTGACAATGTATACAGGTATGTCAGTATGTATTATGTATGTTAAGCTCTTTCTAGTCTTCAAATTTATAATCATACAAATAGAAAGCGATGAGTCACTAAAAATTAAATTTTGCTGGTATATTTTGTTTGATAACAAATATTCGCTTATAATAATATGTTCTATATAGTTGTCTGGCAAAAGTTCTGTTCATTGTCTAGATTTATTTGCTGTTGTTAGATTCTTTAAATTTAAATAACTACCTAATTTTTGACATCCAATATAGAAATAGAGTATGTTGAGTACTTATATATTATTTTCTGCCTTTTTCGGTTCTTATGTTCTTTTGCAGTATTTTGCACTAATGCATAGATATATCCGAGAGGGCAGTATCATAAATTACAGCACCTACACATTTTGTTCCTCTAACAAATTAAAAAAAAAAAATCGTATTGGTAATATACTTTTACACAATAATCGAATAATGCCCTCGTGCAAGTATCGGAAAACTGGACTAAAGCAGTCACCATTCTGTAATGAAAATGTTGCTGGAAATGAATTTCTTGCGTACACTTGTTTTCCAGCCAAAGAATTTGCTCTATTTTTCGAGCCAACTAAACGTTTCAAAGGAACATTAAAGAAAAACGGTTCTTCCTCTCAGGAAATAGTTATTTTTGAAGGTACAACTCGAGGTACAGAGACGAACTAAACAACTAACAAAGTTAGTCAAATTAAAACTCGTGCAATAAAATTGTCTATTATTTTCGAAAATTCTTTACTTATGCTGCTTGCCTCTAATTTCTCACAAATTATCAATCATTTCAAATGCAGTGGACATTCCATCGTGTGGAAAACGAATTACGGACACACGCCCATAACTTGACCAACATATTTTTCAGCATAGGCCATCTTATAACGTGAACAAACAGCAACACCTTCACTTAAGAAAGAATGAATGAAATTGTTATTTACACTAAAAAACTGTGCTACACAAACACCATTTTATCTTTTATAATATTGATCTAAAATAACAAGAGATAGATAGCCTTTAAAAGTCCTATGTTGTGTTTATTGATCAACCGAATTTGCAGTTTCGACTTGAAGGAATAATCCAGCCTTATTGTTGGGCGTTTTATCACACACATCTAGTAGAGATTTATCGAGAAAATTCGAGATTGGTGCCAGAAGTGGGATAAGTGAGTGAAGAAATTTTTTTCTATGGTAAAAACGAGACACCAAACCGCCAAGGATTGCCAAACTATTCTAGAACATTCGAAAGAAATAAAAGCCTGAGAAGAAGCCAAACGCGAAATAGGGATGATTCGCGAAGAATTCGAGGAGATATGATAGAAAACTGGAGATGCGGTAGAAAAATGGATGAGTCCACTCAAGCCACCAACTTTTGGCGGCAGAACATAATGGTCCATGCTTAAACGATTGTTACAAATAACAAATAGATGCCATGAACAAGAAAAAAAACATTAGTAAATCAGAATGTTGTGTCACGAGCCATAATGGACAGATTGCTACGTCAATTGCACACGAGTCGTAGTAGTGGCCACTTCAGAGGCAATAGGACGTTGACTGTATTATCAGATCGGTATGACTACTTCAACTGTCGAGGAATGGTGCAAGAGATGCTTCCAAGGAAGGACCCAAAACGCGATCTCCAGTAGAAATGGAACAATACTTGTCTGGTTTCCCCTAGGAGAATATTGCAGTAGATATTGCAGGTCTTTTCCCTAAAACAGAGTCGAGGAATAAGTGAGTTAGTACGTCATGGTGACATGGAGTAAGTGGTCAGAAGTACTTAGTTCCAACCCTGAATCACGAAGCGGTTACAGTTGCTGAAGCATTACTGTATAACATCATAGGCCGATACGGAGTACCCACGAAATTTTATATCGATCAAGGAAGGAATTTTGAAGCTGTAATGTTTGGCAGACCACTGACCAATGAAGACGAAGCTGTATTTCCAGAATCCATGTGGCTGATCTCCAGAACAGACACAGAGTAATTCAGGAATTTGGCCAGAAATAAACTGACGCTAAACTATAGAGGCTGGACCCATATGGAAGCAAGAATATACCGACTTGGATGTGTCCAGTATAGAGGGGCAGTATTATGCAATAACAGAGATAGCCTTCAAAATTCTAATGTCGTATTTATCAATCGTCCCAAGTATTCTCGAATTTGGAACTTGGCCTTCAAGGAATTATCCAGCATGGCGGCATTTTATCAGAGAGCGGTTAGTAACCTTTTGAACAGCCTTTACTGTATCTCTCTTCTAGGAATTATTCTTGAGGCTCTTTTCGTTGACCGACTTATCAAAGGTAAAAAATGCGTTTGCTACTATTTCATTTTGAAGACTTATTGCGATGATGTGGAAATGGTTTGCGTCCGGAATTTGAGCATTGTACAATCAATAATGAAGGCCTCCTCAATAATGTTTTAAATGATTCACTAAACACACAACAATTTAGAGGAGCAAAAAACAAGAGTGCCTACCACAAATGTTAATTTCCTCTTATCTTGTTTTGGTATCTTTGGAGTATTTCGGGCCAACCTAGTATATTTTATTACCTCGTGATGTTGAATTTACAATGAACGACACCCCGAGGGAATAGTTCATAAGAGGCTTTTCCCAGCAGGTAGAAAAAAACCCTTGAAATATGCCATTTCCTTTTATATATTAGCATTTGAATTGAGGAACAAAAACACTTTATGTATTTACCTTTAAGGAAGGTGTCCGGGCCGAGGTGTGTATCAACACGCCTATGGGTGATGTCAAAACAAGTTTATTGATGACAGAGATCTCAGACACAGTTTAATTTTTTTCGCATAATGACCACGTTTATATCGTATGATCTTAATCCGATAAAAAGGAAGATGACGAAATGTTGGTTAAAGTGGTTAAACCGAATCAGATTTTTATCTGCATTCATAATTTGATATTAATTTTTTCTTAGGTCCGTAGTTTTATTCAGAGAATAATAAACGTTATAACATCTGGACTGTGTGACAGGCGTCTTTTTTTAGGTACCTAACTTATGTTTTATAAAGCATGCTCATTATTTTTAAAAAAGCTAAACTTTTTCTTATTTTGCCTACTCAAATGAGTCTGGAGTCTGATTAGAAAAACATTATAATCAATCATGAGCCTTGTAATTGAAACGAAGTTCAAGACTGGCCATAAGGTTTTGATCTAGATTTTTTTTATGTTGGTGGAATTTTTTCTTTTGTTTGACTATTCCAGCTACTTTATTCCAAACTTCAAAACATTAGATTTTTATTGAAATTCCAGGTGTTTAATTAAAGTAATTTGTTGGGTTTTTGAAATATTGTTGGCGTTCAAAAAATTCTATATTTTACCAGGGCTTTACAAAAAAAATTGATTACGTGAACATTTGAGCTGATGAAATACTCAACATTGGCGTCAATCGCAGGTTGGCATTAATATCTCATTAGACCCCGAATTGCCATGATTAGGGTAAGAAGCCTATCATTAAAAAAATGATTAGGGGAACCACAATAATGAACAAACGCAATTGCGCCTTAGGTTAGGATGACTAACATTTCAATTCAAAGATATTATTACCAATTATAATAATTTGCACTCCATTGTTGTGGCTCCTCCTATAAGGGTTTCTTAATCCTAAGCTTCTAACGTTAGAACTTTGATGTTAGTGCTGAACTTTTTTTATTCTTTCGATCTTTATTCCCAAGTACCTACCTATATACTTTTTTAAAAAACGACTAAATGATTAATTCCAAAATATATCCTCTTTAAATCATTGATTAGGTACCTACTTCTTCGAATTAATGTTGAAGCTTCTTTTCTTTTTTTTTTTTAAATCCATTGTCACGTTCAGATTTTAAATATTAAGTTTCCTTCATTCTTTGTTTCCTGTATTTACATTCAGGAACAAACTGTCAGAAAAATCGTTACAGAAAAAAAAAATTGTGAATTGAAGCCGCTACGAGAGAACCTATTGAAATTCTGTTTGAAATAAACCCTAGTTAATGCTTATTGATTAGAAATAGACTAATTACCTGAATTCTGATTGTCAACTTTCGAATTTTGTAAAAAAGCAAAAGTAGGTATCAACTACGTAGTATTTAATGTGTTCACCATAATGTTCGCTACATATGGAAAAACTTCCTGTTTTTAGGATATATATGCGAAATTTTTCCATGTGCGATCGATCCTGCATGTCCGGTAATCTAAAAGTAGGTACATTTTGACACCGGTCACATGATCACTGTCATGGCGGCAAATTCGAAAATTCCGATATCTTAGGTTAGTTGGCAAAGTATGCAACAATAATAAATAATTTCTTAGTTTTCGCCATGGATCCATTATCAAGTATAATATCATAGAATTTTTATTATTGAAAAAGTCTAAGTAACGCAATACTCAATGTGTAATAGCAAAACAAACTTAAATTCTTCATTAAAATAATTCCTAGAGATTAGAAGAGAATTAAATAAAAATATTCGATTGGTGCAGATTGAACTTTTCTGTAGAAATACCTTTCATTTTGGCAGTTTGTGATGTTTCCAATGTCAAAATGTGCTTTTAGGTTATCGGACATGCAGCATCGATCCCATGTCCTACAAATAAAAAAAAAATTACCATACGTTGCGAATATTATGGTGGACACTGTATAGATAAAGATGGAGATAGAGGAGAAGTTCAAACTTCTCTATCAGTATTATTATAAAATCAGTTTTATTTGTTTGGAATTTTTGCTAATTATCAGAGATAAAATGCAGTAGCCATATAAATGCATTTACCATTGTTTATACTTACCTACTTATACCATCATACTGGGACAGAATGATTTATCTCGTTGCTCCGCAACTGAATGAATGGATTTTAAAACAGATAGGGGTTTCGCGTTATAAACGTGGTCAATGCAATCTGAGTAGCTGACTGAAATACCAATTAAATGCTTCTTCTTTCAAAGTTATTTCATTGTACAAACGTTATCGGCAGCCTGAATCGAGACCACCTACCAAAAAAATCTAACGGGCCGCGGTTCATTCAATTCACCGTGAAGCTGGTTTTCAACGCCGAGTTACTCAATTTTTAATTTTTACGTGATGCCAATACGAAATAGTTGTCTTGCGGCTGGTTTTTATTTCTACCTTGGCTTAAAGTTATGTTGTCCGAACATGAACGTTAATGAACACGAAGAATAAGAAAACACTTCAACGTCTTGATTATTATTTTTTTTTCTTTTGGAAAATTAAAATTAGAAATTTTGAAGAAAACTATTTTTAAATGTATTTACCTGTAAGAGCTATTTCACACGAACAAGTTTTGTAATATACGAAAAGTTTCTTGAGTCGGGTTTTTCAAGAAAAAACTTTAAAAATATAAGACAAGTTCTATGAGTTATAATAAGAAATTAATAATCCCGGGTTGTCCCGATTGTTTGAAAAATAAAACAGTGACAACGCATGTCCGTCACGCAAAAATAAAGTTATGACATATTTACTTTCTTCAAATTCATTTTTGCGTGTCTGGTCAGATCTTCACAAAACGGACTAGTGGCGAACAAAACATAAATTCGGCAGCATTCTAGAATTTTCTAAAGCATATTATCTTAAAAAGTTTTTTAATTTTCATTTCTTCCTACGGATTTTGTCTTCTTGGTGTGAATAGATCGCAGAACGTGAACACTACTCATACCTTGAAAGCCATCTGTCAGCGAATTCAACCATTGAGGCTGAAATCCAACATCGCTTGAAGTGTGCTAGCGCGGCGTCCAGGCGACTTCTAGAAAGAGTCTTCAACAATCACGACATCAGCGCCGAGACCAAACTTCATATGACTGCAAAACATGGACCACCTACAGAAGACACTTAAAAATACTAGAAAAATACCACCAGCGCTGCCTAAGAAGGATCTAATGGATGAAATGGCAAGACCGACGGACGAACATAAGTGTTTTAGAGGAGACCAAAACAACTGGAAGCCCTCATCATTAAGTACTAACTTTGCTGGACAGGTCACCTCGTCCGCATGCCCGAAACACGTCTTCCTCGACAGATTCTCTACAGTCAACTGAAAGAGAGAAAACGAAATCAAGGAGGTCATCAAAAACGCTACAAATATGTTCTTTAGGAAAATATGGTAAAGTGCCGCATCGATACCAGTAACTGGGAGACGACGGCGAATGATAGGCCCTCATGGCGTCGAGTAGTCCAGGACGGACCACAAACTTTTGAAGAACAACGCAGGACTGCAGGAAGGAGCGAAATAACAGAGGAAGAGACAATGCTGCCAGAGGCTGAGTGTGTCAAGACTGTGGAGGAGTGTGCTGCACAATCGAGAAACATGTTACATAAGAAAACGCACAAGCGACAAAAATAAGAATAGAATAGAAAATAATCATACTCGGTATCGAGTGATCGCCTGGATGAGATCTTATGTTTCGAATTCTGGAGGGGCTGGAAAATCATAATTATTTATCAAATATCTTCTGAGACCTAAGAAATATTTCTTTACTTAGTCACGACGCATCCGGTAACTTTTTTTTACACTGACAGCTTCGTGTAAATTTCGCGTCAAAAACTTCGTCTGAAACAACTCCGAGGGTGAATTGTAATATCCAGAAAAAAAGAGGAGATTTTCACCAGCTGTTTCTGGAGATTCACACATATATTTTTAATAAAGTTTCGTTCCTTATAATCTGCAAAAACCGTACTTATTGTATATCCATTCAAATCCAAAAATGGTTTCATACTGGCTTTTAAGTAATAATAATTCAATATAAAAAATCAATATATTTTATGAACACGTTTGTTCCTAATAGGAACGATTTATGGGCAAGTTTTCACAATCTTGTTAAATATTTATTGCTTTTTACAACCGGTGTTGGCTACGGGCGAGAGTTACGTCATTAAATGTACTCATTATCTAAAGTTCATTCATAAAGTGCTAACTACCAACCTACATCTGTGGCGAAATGTATATCTTTTATATACCTAGGTCGTTTAGAAAGTGTTTTCGCTTCGTCCGGTTATCGCAATCATTAATGAATTAATGTTAATCGTATTTCAAAGATGCTGACCATATGTCTGTTAGTAATCGTTTCGGTAATATGACTATTTATACGAGTAAGCTAATAGTAACAACCAGAGCATGTGTAGTTGTTACAGGTGTATTATTTTTTTAAAATTTAAAGAAAAATTAATTTGTTGCGAAACTTATTGAATCAGAATTACAAGAACGAGGCTTTTTGTGCACCATCTGGGCAATCGTGTTTTTTTTCCTTTATGAATAAAACAAACGCCAAATTTCAGTTGAGACATACACACAGATTAGCAATTTTAATTCGTATACAAAATATACAATATGATAATTTATAATTTCGATTCGTAAAAATTCTCCAGTGTGTTACCACGTTATAGCGTAGACGTCTGGAATAATTACTGTAGTTAAGATTTAGATTATTTACAATTGATGATATAATTTAGAAAATTGATAAATATCCATTACAAACTAATGGTACCGTCAAATCTGACCGGGCAAGCTTTTCTTTGCTGGTGTCTGTGTGTGTGAAAATCGCCAACCGCCCAAGAGTATCTATGTACATTAAAAATGTTGAAGGGTATCTAATATGAATATACATACAGTGCGGCCGTAAAGTAAGGAATAAATTCAATAATTATTCCTCTAAGCAATTTTTTTAAAAATCCTCGAACACGTCAATTTTATTTTTTGTCTGGCATTTTTTAGAAAATAAAATTATTATACAGGGTGGTCGCAGAAAAGCTAGACAGGTAGTAACCTAATTTTTTCAAATAGATACCCCTAATTTTTTTTACATTTTCGGATTTCTGATAAAATTCTAAGTATTTTTCATGAAATATGTCCTATACCTAAATTCAACTGTTTCGGAAATATTGACAGTTCACAATTTACTTTTTTGCAGCTTTGAGATGCTGTAAAACCTAAATGGTTAATTTTAGAGGAAAACCGATTTTACATTCCTGTCTTAGATTTTCGTAAGCTATCATTTGACACCAACTTTTGATTCAATCGGAGATTAAATTTAATGGGAATTTTTAATCATGGATTAAATTCAAGGTTGGTGTCAAATGATAGCTTATGAAAATCTAAGACAGGAATGTAAAATCGGTGTTCCTTTAAAATTAACCATTTAGGTTTTACAGCCTCTCAAAGTTGCAAAAAAGTCAATTGTGAACTGTCAATATTTCCGAAACAGTTGAATTTAGGTATAGGACATCTTTCATGAAAAATACTTAGAATTTTATCAGAAATCCGAAAATGTGTAAAAAAATTAGGGGTTTCTATTTAAAAAAATTAAGTTACTTCCTGTCCAGCTTTTCTCCGACCACCCTGTATAATAATTTTATTTTCTAAAAAATGCTCGACAAAAAAATTGCTTAGAAGAATAATTATTGAATTTATTCCTTACTTTACGGCCGCACTGTATAATCTAATGTCGAAGCAGCACTGAAATTGAAAAATAAAATACTAAGGACAAAAACCGTAAAAATTGGTAACGTATTTTAAATGTTCAATATCCGTTGTCAGTTTTGTGAGTACTTTTTTGATAACACTTACCTACTTTTTGAAATATTGCATGGTAATTTTCAATTCCATGTTGTATAATCGGTTCTTTGATACACGCGTATTAGTTCTTGCCTTACAGCTGAATTTTTCTTGGAAAACAAATTATACAGTCCATTTATCTTGCATCATACAGCAAATTTCCTTCAGAATGTATTATGCAGTTTGTTTCTTTTATTTGATAGATATCGTTTTTGTTGACAAGGACAAGCATCAGTATTATTGCATTTCAATCTGGAACGCATATGTACGTAAAAAACATCAATAATAATAATAATAAATGGTCTGAAATCTCAAATGAATATCGCAATGACTTACGTCACTCAAACCGGGATGTCAAAATGACGTCAATGTTAATTTTTATTGCCTCATTGATTAAAATATATATTATACACCTGTTTATCTTTGCTTGGTCAATCGTCACATATAAATTGAAAATTTATTGAAATTTGTTTTTCTCTTCTTCCACAGGAAATAAATCCGAAGATTTGTCTCTTCGAAAGCGAGAATAACAAAAATATTTTGTAAGGTACGGTGGAGGCGTTAAAATTTGGTCAGTAAATTCAAATTTAATAGGATTATCGTCTAGCCAAACTGAACACTAGAATGTTTATACTGTCTTAACCTATTTTTCATGATTTGTACAATGTGTCATCATTTCGTAACAACATAGTAGATACCCTGAAATTTAAATTGCATAGCCATACCCGGGTGAAGCCCTCTACGTGCAATAACCCTCAAAAGTCAATCGTTTCGAACATAATTTTTGTTCTACCGCGATATTTTCAAGCACCACGGAGGATAGAAAATAAACAACTGGCATATTTTTTTCAAACATTTGCACACAACAAACAATTTCAGGAAATTTGATTTGTGTTTCGTATATTTACAGAGGAGTGACTACAAAGTAGGGAGAAAACTTGGTAACAGTACTTTCGCAACTAACTAGGATATGTATTTTGAAGCAAATTCGTGCATTATTTTCAACGGTTCCCTAAAAAATCAATTCAACTTTCAACACCAAAAAAATTTGAAATAACACTTCGGTATAACTGAGGTTTAAGTTTAGTCCGGGCAAGTTTAGTCCGGGCTTAATGATGTGGTCAGTAGATATTTTCTGCAAATGAAATTGAAGCTTTTTGTGATTCTTGACACACTCAATTATCAACATAAATACCATATTTTTATTGACGGTAAATCAGATCGCGAATGTCGAAACGAAAAAATTGTTCTACTCCAACCTTAACTCAAGCCGGTATTTCAATGCTTAATTGAATTTTATAAATAAATATCAATTTTTGATGTATGTATTTATGTACTTATATCTATGAACCTAGCTTAAGGCTCGAAAAACAGTATCCAAATTATAAATAAGAAAACAGGTGGCGTCCTTGAGACGCCTATACAGGGTGAGTCCGAAATAAGTACGCATTTTGTTATGATAAATAGAGTATAGTAGGACAATCACTTTTTTATAGGAACATGTGTCCGCAAACGTCTCTTTAAGAAAATACAGTGTTGAATTTTCCGGAAAATTTTGACTTTTTGCCTTTAGATTCAAAATGCCTAGAGCGATTTTGTTCAAGTTTTCAGAGAGTGTTTGCGATATAATATGACATAATTTTTTTTAACTTCATTGTTGTTTAGTTTCCGGTGTCATGTGAACAGAGTGGAGTATATCGAACAACGAGATTTTCCAAACAATACATTGATTTTTATTTTTTATCTCGTAAACGTCGCATCGAACAAGAAAGACTCGTGGTATCTTTTTTGTTTAAAATTAAACAAGGAATTAAAAAATAATTTTTTATTTATCAAAAAGCCCAGAGGCGTACCACTATTTTCTTTTAAAAGAAAAACAGTTGCTCTAGGTCCGGTCCTGGAAAAGTGGAACTCGAACGGTTTTTTTTAGAAAGATGCTAGAGGGCATTGCAAATACTCTCCGAAAATTTGAACAAAATGGCTCAAGGCATTCTAAATCTAAAGACAAAAAATCAAAAATTTCCATGTTTTTTATCCTCGTCGTCGCTGTCCTTTTACAATTTTACCTTCTATGTCGGAACCTGACAAGTAGTAGGTACTGATGATGGCAAAAGCCGAAAGCTAGAAGAGTGCTTTCGACTGATTTTTCAATGAATTTGAATTTTGCATGAAATACAAATTGTTTACTTCTTCAAATACCAAGTGCCTCAAACATTCTAAAAACTGGAGCGAGAAAGAAGATTTATCCATAAATCCCAGAAAAATTACCTTAGAAGGAAGCTCAGAGCACCAACTCAAGTGAGTATTTCGAATTCCATCTTGAACCACAAACTTACTTGGAACAGGCATCTATACAAAACAATCTCACGAGCCACAGCAGCTTGAACTATGTGGCAAACTTGTGAAAAAATCTTGAACATCAATAGTAGCAGAGTCATGCACAAAATATCTGCAAAGGTTACATACAGTACAGAGCGGCTGTATCAGTCCGAAACGACTCTAGATGCAATCTACACATATACCTACAATCTGGAGCTGGCTAGGTACCTAGAAGTAAAAAATGCTTGAAAAAAAGTCTGAAATCATTTTTATGAACACACTAAAATTGAGCAGTTACAACACAATGTCTGCAAGGACACCAATTATGACACAATATTCAAAAACCTACTCATTAAAATTTTTCATTTTCCAATTAGGAATTGTTGGTTTTCTACATAATAAAATTATCTTCAATGTTAATGAGCAGTAAATGGAATGGCTCATAAGCACGACTGTCGGAGTCGCACTTCACAGTAGAATACCCGAAGAAGCCGAGGGAGGTCTTGGCGTAACGTCGTGAATATTTTACTGCAAAAACAATCAATTTCGGTAAATCTTCTAAAATACTCGGTCGATTTAAAAATTGAAGTGTAATCTCTTCACCAGTGTAAAAAAAAACAAAACCCAGTAGTATGTAGTACTTATAGGTAAATATATTTTTTACTATGCCATGAGAAACTCATGATGCACGAATGGAAAAGTTAATTTTATGGCTTTATTAGGAATTATACTTTATCTACTACCACTAGTCCAAATGTAAGTTGAATTTTACGCACAGCGTGCCTAATGGTAAAGTAAATCGCACGGACACAGATCAATCGGAAGCAATTTTGCATAATTTAGTACTATTGATACAAACCTTAAAATACAAAATTTTCACGCGAATCACGCACCAAAAACTGATGGCGGATTCTGATTGGTTTCCGTGCTCGTGCGTTCTACTTTACCATTACGCACATTTGTGGTGAGATTCGACTCACATAAATGGACGGCGGCAGTGTGGTTTCTATAATTTGCAGTAGTGGTCAAATGTGACAGTTAATAATATTTTTACTTGATATAATTTGGATATTTTATCCTTTGAAAAATCTTACAAAAAAAAAAAAAACATTTCGTAGTGTCGTAAGATAAACACAAAATTGCTTCCTCGATCGTTTCCATATCAATCCATAAAGAACCTGAATGAAAAATCACCTTTTTACACTTAATGATTCCGTAAAACATTTAGCTCTTAGTCGATTCCATTTAAACATTAAACTAGACAGTTTCCCAAGCTAACTCAACAGATTTCAGTAATGATGTGCTTTGAGTTAAAAACGTTATTAATATTAATAATACGAGATGACTGCTGGCCACACCCGAAACGCTTAATATATTCCATACAAACCAAACCCAGTTTGATTGATGTTCCCTTTAATGACATGTCATTTTTAGCTTTTATGTTTTGTTGCTGTCTTGTATATTTTAGTTATTGAATAAGGTTCGATTTTTTTTTTCTGTTGACACTGTGGTTCTCCAGCCTCTGGCCAGGCATGTTTCATTAAAGCATGAAATCATTCAGTTAAATATTTTAGCATAATGAATTCAGGACCACCGGGATAAAATCTCGATTGTTTATACAGCAACTGACAAAGGAATAATCAATTTAGTTTAAGCTCAATTTCATTTTGTGTTACACTTAGGTACGTTTTTACATTTTGATGTTTTCCATAACAACTTTGCCATAACGCATTAGGGGTAGTAGGTAAACAGTTTCTGGCGAGATTAATTTTGGACATGTCAAAATTATATTTTGCTCAAAAGTCATAGATGGCGCGACGCGTGTAGCTCTTATGACTTGAAGCAAATTAAAAAAAAAAAAATACCGAAAAAAAAAGACGGTTAATACTAACTGAAACTTTTAAACGCAGCGAATTGATCATTATCTAATTAGTTCACTCAACAGGTGTTTCAGAGAGCAAGAAGGTGAAACTCAAGTCTCGGGCTTCTTATAAAGTGGTAAGAATTCCACTGAACTAGCCTTCCAAAATTTCTCGGTTCTTTTTGCACACTGATCCAGGGCCAAAGGAACCGAAAAATAACGTGTTTTTTTTGGCATATACAATTTTATCTCAACAGTTTTCTAGGTAAATGTCTAAATGATCTTCAAAAGTTTTGAAAGGATACGAGTCCTCCTTGAGATAACCTGCTGCCTCTTCACAAGTTTATTTGTTTGTTTTCAAAAACGTAATTAATTCCTAGTAAAACAAAAGTTAGAAAAAATAAAACAACATTAAAAACGAATATTTCCAACAGAAAAATTATCATATTTTTTTATGCTTGGGTAAAATTATCAAAACCGGTAACAACAAGGTAACATTTGCGTAATTTTTTTCGCGAAATTAACTACCTGACCGGTATTAGCATATTATTTGCGACCTGGGGAGATGCTTGTTCAAATAACTTTTGATGTTTGCTTGTCTCCCGCGATAAAAATCGAAATTTGCCTTTTATTTTGTTTGGAAATAATGCCTGGTTTATGTTTTAAAGCTTATAATTAGTGTGATGTGACACCCCTATGTCAATTAAAACCGTGTTCTAATGGATTTTAATAAGGCGTTTGACCCGCATTGTTTTATAAGCTTGCCTTTAATTCCGATAGTACTTATTCAGTTCCACGGCATGGCACTTTCTTTCCGTATTACGGCTAATGTAGTCAGTCAGTCAGTTTCTTTGTTGGGTAGATAATAATAGATCTAGGTATACGTAATTTTCGTATCATCTTTAAGTATGAACATAGTTTGAGTAGCTGAAAGCTGAATTTTACTAAGTCTATGTCGGAAATGTCGGATACGTCGTCATTCTTAAACCTACTTGAAAAGTACGTACAAAGTGCGAGTGAAAAAAAAATTAAATTTTTTTCTAGTTTCACAATTTCAAATCTGAAACATTGGTAGTAGACCGTCCGATAGTGACATATTTAGGTGCCCCATTTTCGCATACAAGCCTCGAAGAGGGTTGAAAAGTACATCGATTTTGAGTAGGATGAAGGTATTTTTACGAATGGCTCCTGGGGATAACGTATGGAAAATTCGATTTTCCGTAACAGAAATGAAAGACGTTCTAGTGCCCATATTTTCTCGCAAGCCGCGTTCACCAAAGGATTAATTGTTAAAACATGGCTTCGTGAAAACAAATAAGGCGGTGTTGCAGGTGGCTAAAGGTTTGAAATAAGGGCGAAACTTTGTAAGGAAAAATTGAGATTTTGGGCGATTTTTCCACACAAGCCCATCGGAAGGATGAAAATCTACAATTTCGGTAGCTGGAAAACATATTTTCTTGAGTGTCGCTAATGGAAAAGTATATACATTTAGGGATAACATAAGTAAAATCGAATTGCCCATATGTTATCCCCAGGAGCCACTCGTAAAAATACCTTGAACCTACTCAAAATCGATGTACTTTCCAACCCTCTTCGAGGCTTGTATGCGAAAATGGGGCACCTAAATATGTCACTATCTGACGGTCTATAGGTTTGGTGTCAAAAACTGACAAATGAGATACCATAGTAAAGTCTATCCAACGATATAAAAACTGATAAAGTTTGTGAGGCTTTCGCGGCCCAGGTTTATTGATAAGGTGTTTTTATTCGGGCTTAATGGCCGTCGTAAGTTGGAATTTCTTCCTGACCAACGAGGCGTAGATGATCATTGGTCTGATATCCAATATACCATTTTTGGTTGAAGTCTCCATGTTCAAATAGCCGCTTTTGCTCGTAAAATTATTTTGTTCCGATGAAAGTTTTTGTTCTAAGGTGATCCCAAGTTACGTTGACTTTATCCGATTGGGTGCTACAAGATTTAGCTTCCTTCTTTTTCCAAACGGAACTAATATGGTTTGGATGGGATTTATGGATACTGGTTTATCTTTGCACCAGCTTTTGACTACGTATTAAGAAAAGTGGGTTTTAATAAATATAATTTGGAACATGAAAAATATCATTTATATCCAGAATCTTCAGTCGGTTAAAAATAGCCTACAGGAGAGGAATTTTTTTTTGAAAACAAATAGCAAGATGCAGTTCCTTGTAAGGCATTCTTTAATTTTGAGGATTTTCTGGATGATTGTTGGCATGGACTGGAGATCGAGTAGTTCTTGCTGCTCCGTAGACATTTTTTGTGAGGATTTCTATGCAGTCAAAGTATATTCCTTTAAAAAAAAAGCATCATATCTCTCCTTCCGATAAAAATATTGAAATAGGCCCTGTATTTTCAAAAAAGATAATTTAAATATCTTGATAGTTTTATCGCGCAATTTTTCAAGACAAGCAAACATATATTTTTCTCAGTCAATTATTATCATTACCATAACAAATTTATTCTTTAGTTTTGGTAGTTGAATATACCCACACCCATTAAAACAAACACTGGCCTTGACTTTACTGACACCAAGCATGTCAAAAGTTACGCAATTGATTAATTTCACTTACTCGCATTTCAGGGTCGCATTTACCAATTATTTTACATCTTGTTCTACATAGTTCATGTTTTTGTTTATTGCCTTGTTATTTTATTGGTCGAAGACCGACGACGTTAGCTACTGCGATATGAGTTGTATATACCGCAAACATAGTGCTTATGCAAAGCTTGACTTAATTGCAAAGAGAATTATTATTGTGTAATTTTGGACTAATACAAATACACACACGGTTGGTTTACGATACTCGATACGCGTGAAGACGCTAGGAATTGAGCAATCAAATGGATAATTTGGTAAATAGTACGTCGTGTTTCATTAATGAACTGTGGGTACTATTAGGTGCACTCAATTAGTTGGGTGACTATACTTATCTAATGAGCAAGACTTATATTTATAATTATTAGTATTTTGCTTTCCCCTATAAAATAGTGAAAGTTTTGCTAATACATAGCTAAAAATCTAACACTCTTTTTTTATTTCTTGATGTTAGTAGTCTCGGTAGTCAAAGTTTACCGTACCTATAATCCAAAAAAAAAGATAATATCCAGAATGCCTTATATCCAATTTCTTGTGAGTTCCAGCTAAATCTTCCTTTTCCGTAATCTTTTAAGCATTTTTTTAAGGTGTCTAGAAGCTCTAATTAAACTTTTGTGGTTGATTTTGTCCTTTAGTGGCCAGATCTCTGAGCTATGTGACTATGCTTCTGATGATGGTATTGTTATTGTATTGTCTAGTTTTGTTGATAGTTTGGACTCAGAATACTCCATTAGGTAAAGATATTGGCTTACGTCCTTACATATTCCGATCTTCAATTGCTTCCACTAGGGCATGCCCATAACAAAAGCACAAAGATCAATGGAAAGACAAATGTTACATGTGAAACTGATAGATAAAAAGAGGAACGAGTGGATAAGAAATAAAACGAGAGTAAGAGAGAAAGGAGGTAGCAAAACTAAAATGGAAATTCGCAGGTCACAATATCAGACAAAAAGACGACCGATGGAATAAATGTATCTTAAGCTGGAGACCTTGAGAAAATAAAAGAAGTAGAGGAAGACCCCAGATGAGGTATGCTGATGACCTGAAGAAGCACGCTGGAACCAGGTGGATGAACATGGCAACAGATAGAGAGGAATGGAGAAGACTGGGGGAGGCCTACGTCCAAAGATGGACTGAAGAAGGCTGAATAGATAGAATAGATAGGGCATGCCCTGAGATCTCTAATTGCCCGTAATAATACTTTCTTCCATTCCTCTCGATATCGCTGACATCAACAGAATTGTAAAGTACCAGCACCTCAAGGACACGTCCGATGTTGATAACATTGACATGTCAACACATGACAATATGACAAAATATTCATCATTTGATCATAACTAATAATTCATTCTTCTGGCTATGCTGGTCTATTTAAATGCACTTCTCGTACCAAATACTGAATAAATGTTCATATACCTACTACAGTATATTATTCGTCGATTTTCATCTGACACTTTCCGTATGAGGCGCGAGGGGGTGAAGTATATGGCAAAAACAGGTGTGACGTCAGGTGACCATTGGTGTTCTAATGTAGGGTGCCACCAGCTCACATTCCTTCCGAGTATCAGATTAAAATCGACGGACCTTACCTACTATTTAGCTATGTTCTTCTTCTCACATTCTCGACCTTAACTCTTAGGTAAACAAATACAGGCACAAGAGAGACAAACTAAACTGGCCTAAAATGTTTCAGAAAATTTCATACATTTATTTACTGTCTTGTCTATTAGTTATTAGTTACTAGGTTGAATATAGATTTATACACTAATTATATATGAAATATAGGATTGCTTCCATATTATTATGTTCGCTAGTTTTTATTGGATTCCTTTTTTCTATTTTCGTTTTGCTGCACGATGTGTGATTATACTTGGGTGCGCACAAGATCTGAAGATCTTTAGACACCTAACCTCAAATATATCTACATATCGAGTATCTAGATTAAGATTCTTTTCTTTATTAATTGTATTATTCCAATTACGTAATATATTTATTATTATTATTATTATAATTTACTGTTTAGCTTTTTCGTTCACTGGTCTCGCATTGCGTCTTTCTTTGTGTTGTCTTGTTATAAGTGTTTTTAAGTGATTTCAAAGTTGTTTTGTGTGTTTCACGAGGACCTTCAAACTTTATAGATTGGAAGATCCATTTCAATCTTTGTTGCTTAGATGAACGACAGGTTCAATAAAACATCTGTCAGAGCTTTGAATAAATATGTTAAGGATACCCTTAACCATCGATAAAAAAACTGTCTTTTGATGTAATTGACAAAACACCAATGAATTTAGGCAAACGTTAATGTCGCAGAGGAACAGATCCATAATAAACAAATTTTAAAAGCTTTGCAGTAATGCGAACGGGACGCCATCTAAAGTAGGTGTCTGTAGCGTCAGTGCAAAACAAGTGGATGATGATTATCCCAAGACAGTTAATGGTGCTGGCCTGGCAAAATTTTGTTGACAAAAACTTAACACAGGAGAGTTCATTCTCGACAGTTGATGGAGTATTTTTTTCTGGTCTAGGGTTTCCTCATGCGAAGTTTTCTAAGGGCGGGTATTATATGTGGTATTTATACCATTTTGACAAATAACTAAAAGTAAGCTTCTGGAAAATTCCACAAGTTAACTTTTAGTTATTTGTCAAAATGGTTTTATAAAACTCGCCCTTATAGTCATACAAAACCTAATGTCGAGAATCGACTTCCAAATAATACAATGCATGAAAGAGTTTCTTAAATAGTTGGGTCTTTCCTTCAAACACTGTATATTACCAACAATATAAAAAAGCGTGGGCCCATTTTTGTTTTTTTTTCCGGTTTTTCCGTACTAAGCTTTAATTGTTCAATTTTTTCCCCAACTTCGCGACTTATTGAACAATAATAGTATGCAGTACTAAAAAACTGCCCAACTGTATAGAAAATGCCCATAATAGCTACGAGAAACGAATAATTGCTTAAATCTGAATAGTTGTACGCTCACTTTGAACAAAGTGTCGTAATCGGTGGTGTTTCACTATATGAAAAATACTTTGTTTTGATTGATTTAATACCTGGTACGCGGCAGTTTCTTCGGCAAATATTGACACGGCTAGCACCATCTATTGCATTAGGTACTAAATTATAGGTTACATAATAATAATGCGAATGTGTGTTTATGTCGTTAGTCAAAAATTTAAATAACAATACGCAGAATATTCATAGTTAACGTGAGAAACAGATAACGTCATTCTCACCTAAGTACATATAAGTTTAATATAATATAACATCTACTGAGATTTGCGTCTGAATTGGAATATAAATGTTGCAAAAAATTTTTGGCCCTAATTAACATCATAATATATTCATATAAGGTGTCCTAATTTAAGGTAGGTATCCCTCGAAACTGAACCATGAAACAAAACGTTCGGATCCACCAACATTTTTATTTTGGGGTGGAAATCTTTTGCGCATGTGTACAACTTCGTAACTTTGCCCTCTGCGGGGAATTGGAGAAATGAGTAAATCCGAAAATATTGAATGGATTTTGAAGGTCTTGGTTATAACTGCCAAGTTCTACTGACGTCTCTGTTAATATAACAGCATGTCAAAATCTCAAAAGAAGTGGATAGGTACACTTTTTTTAAAATCCTAGAGAAAGTGTTTTAGCTGATAATTAATCAGTAACAAGAGTCAGCGACTTCAAACGTAGAGGGTACTCATTATTATTACCTCACCCTATTGACAGGGGTTATCTTATCTTTATCCCCAATATTATGGTAGTGGAGTTTGGGTGATATGGTATTTTACATAAACTGAGCCAAGAACCCCAATGGATATAGTGCTTATAATGTTACACACTTTATCACAAACATCTCAAAAGTTTTTCAGGAGTCTTTGATAAGAGATTGAATAAATCTAACACTATAAAAACTTTTCCAGAAATCTGTTACCAAACTATAAGGTTTCACTGAAACTCC
Organism: Ceutorhynchus assimilis; assembly: GCA_917834065.1. NCBI lineage: Eukaryota > Metazoa > Arthropoda > Insecta > Coleoptera > Curculionidae > Ceutorhynchus > Ceutorhynchus assimilis. Next base: position 10,900,398 of record OU892277.1, read on the forward strand.
ACTTCCATTTTAAAACTTCAATTCCAAAAAGGGATAATGATTTAGTTTATTTCAAATGTCCTCTGACCCTCATCATACCCAACTGCTCTAATTGATTAACTATCAACTAGAATCAAACACTGTCTTCATGATTTTGAGAAGCTGTCGTATGAACAGATATGACACTTAGCAGTTGCAATTCAAAAAAACGCCTAAAATGATGTATCACTTTATTTGAATTGGAACAGGATTCTCTGAGGGTCGTTACGAAATTGGAAATTCCCCTTATACAAAAGCTCGGTTGTACAAGAGGAAGTTATTTGAGGTGGATATTTTCAGTTGGGTCACATTGTATAGTACATTATATGATGAGATTTCAAATTTTTTTGTCTAGTGGAGTGGTTGGTCATAATCTACCTACCTACCTATAACAAAAATAAATAGAAAAGACTACTAGTGTAAACTGCATTCGCGTTGATGAAATTTATTCCATATATTTATAAAACTCTGTACCTATATAAATGTAAAAGAACGGAAGACTAAAATTGAAATAAATCACAGATTTTTTCGAAAACAAAAGAAATAAAAAACATATTATTATAGAGGGACCCTTCAGAATTTTTATGAAATAATTTAAAAAATGAAAAATTAATAAAGATTAAGTGTATTGACCCGAACCGGCATTGCACTTTGGGTAAGGTGGTTTCATTATTCTGCGGCCACTATGTAAGCACGGGGATGGCATATCAATGAACGTGGAAAGTTGTGTATTGTATTTATAATGTCTTGTTGTTTGTTGCAGGTGTACCACTAGGCAGTATGGCTGCAAGCAAAAGTCGCCACTGGTGAAAAAAAAAAAATGAACTGTGCAGACAACTACCGCGAATTGCTGCTCTATCTTGAACAAGCTGAGGTATGACCTTTTCTTTTACTTTTTATCATTAATAATCTTTTTTCATCCGATGCTTCTAGTTATAAGAATAACAGCATTCCATCCATTGAATGTTAAGTTTGTTAAGCAGATTTTTTTTATTATAAGACTATTTTAACTTTTAAGACCTGAAAGTTGAATAGATTCAAGATTCAAGATTTAATATGCTTTATTGTCGAAAAAATACAATTTTTTTATAGACAGAGCAGAATAAATTTAGCAGTACAAAAAAAAAAAACAACAATAATAACATTAATAAAAAAAAATTGCCCAATTAAGGTCAACAATTTTCGTACAGGCTTAGAAACTAATAAACTCAACAAATATTACAACATTTGACATATACATAATTACCTAATTTCCATTAAAATCAATTTGTAAATATCCAAAAACAAACAAGTATCAAAAAAAAAAAAATAATACAGACAGTTACATTCATTAAACAAAAAGTTACTGGGGGTTTAATAAAAGCAAACGGCAAAAATCAGCCCTAAGTCATAAATTAAAGTGGCTCATTAAGTTCTTAGTATGCTAGAAAGTGTCATCATAGTACTCAGCCAAATCATAGTAAGCCTTCTCTTTTAATAAATTCTTAACTGACCTACGAAACCCTCTATAGTTTTCAGAAGACCTACAATAATTTGGAAGTTTATTGTAAATTTTAATACTCTCGAAAATTACTGAGTGTCTGGTCAAAGCAAATCTAGGAATTGGGAGTGGAACATCGTTGCGATTTCGAGTACTGTAAGAATGAGCATGAGTGTGATTCCCATATTTTTTAAATATCAAACAAACCGTCTCCAATATAAATAAACAAACGACCGTCAAAATCTGCTCTCTCAAAAAGAGCGGTCTACAGTGGTCTCTCATACCTTTGCCGCACATAAATCTTATAGCTCTTTTCTGTATTGTAAAAACCGAATTAAGTAGACCTCTACTGCAGTAGCCCCAAAACGAAATGTCGTATCTCAAGTGTGACTCGATAAGTGCATAGTAGGTAGATTTAGCAATACTGCAACCCAACTTTGAAAAAGTTCTTCGCACAGCATAACAGCCAGACGCCAGTCTCTTATTCAATGCAACAACATGTACATCAAACTTTAATCGGTCGTCCACGTCAAGAAACTTTGTACTTTGTACATTCCTAATTATCCCGTCCTCCAATTCAATATCATCGATATCAAATTTAAAGCTCAAAATTTGTGTTTTATCAATATTAAGGCAAAAGTCATTGGCATCACACCAGTTCTTAACTCTAAGTATGTCCCAACTACGTTTTTGAGAAGTGCATGGTCCTTGCTATGCCATTTCACTGTAGAGTCATCTACAAAATTCAAAAGTGAGCCATCTATGCTTACGTTTGCTAGGTCGTTGATGTACAACAAGAATAAAAGAGGTCCAAGCACGGAGCCCTGCGGTACCCCACATGATAGTGTTTTTAAATCTGATGTTGTCTGACCATTTCTAACCACTTGGCTTCTTACCACTACATATGAATTAAGAAAACTAGAAATTTTATCTCTGAAACCATAAATTTTAAGTTTTTCTAGAAGGATGTTTTGATTCACACAGTCAAACGCCTTTGAAAAATCGCAAATGACCGCTGCTGCATATTCCTTATCATTCAAGTCAAAGTACAAACTCTCCAGGAGAGAAAATATCGCATCATTCGTACCTACTCAATGATTCTCGAAAGCCGAACTGAGAGGCACTGATGATGTTATGCGTCTCAACAAAAAGCAGCATCTGTTTTTTGACTATCTTTTCGATAATTCCCGAAAGAGTTGGAAGAAAGGATATTGGACGAAAGCTAGCCGGATCATCAAATGCACCTGACTTATGAAACGGTACAACAACAGCAGTCTTCAAACAATCAGGAAATACGCCGAGCACAAAGTGCAAATTTATCGCCCTCACCAAAAAACTGAGAACATCATCACTGAGGCTCTGAAAAATTCTAACAGAGGTATTGTCAATACCTGTGCTATTCTTGTTTGTAATTTCAGCAAAAGTGTGTTTCAATTCGATTAGGTTAATCGGTTCCATCACAAAAGTCTCTCAGACATATAATTCCTGTAAACTATCCAGCGGGTTTGTGTCAGAGTGGAGATCCTTTGTAATATTTCAGTATAAATACTGAAGCTCCACAATTATCATCATTAGCGGACAGATCATAACTGTTTCTGGTTTAAACGTGAAAATAAAATCCAATACTGAACAAAATTATCCCATTTTCAAATAATAACATTACTATTATTCGTGGAAATAACGTGAGTTCAAAGTGATTTTTCCCAACTTGGGAAAACATTGTATTTCATAATATCAAAAGTCCATTCTGCTTGAATTTCCACAGAACAACGAATGTGACACATGAAACTCTTTTCATAAAAAAATAATTTTGTGCCACCTTGTTGAGGCAAAATAAAAACTACTTTTCATACACCCTCATATTTGTAATTTCACGCACTTTGCAGATATAGAAGAAAAAAAAAACTGACAGCTTCAATGACTGCGGGAATGGTTTTTTGGGGGGATGATTTTTTGCCAAGGGGTTGATATTTTTATACAGTTCTTTACTTTCCATGGAAAATATTTTCATTATTGAATTTTCATCTTTTAATATAAACAACTTATGGTTATATTAACTCAACATATTGATACAACAAAGGAATGCTGCGAAATAAACCATACTTCTTAGGCTGGGCTTCTGCATCATAATTCAAAATAGCGAATCTCTTAACCTCAAATATTTTCAAGTAACGCATTCCTAATTATAGCGTTTTTTCATGTTTCCTGCTCGCCACCCTATCTTCATGGATTGATGTTGTTGCGTTGTTATGTTCCGTTTATTTTGATCAAAATATATTATATACTCCTGGACAAAATTATCGCACCACCGCTTATGGTGCTTATGTGCAGTGGTGGTGCGATAATTTTGTCCAGGAGTATATTATGATCATTTACTTTTTACAAAAAGAACTTAGAATATCTGCCGAATTTTACTCTTTAATCTGTTTCCAATACTGCTGTCCAAAACTAATTGGAATTTTCCATTTTAGACCTTGAATAAATGTACCGATGATTACTCAAACAACTGCAAATTCACCTAGGAAATAGACATAAACACACTGTTATCAACATTATAGCCAATCAGAAAACTTTTATTCATCAAGTTTGTTTTAATATGTGTAAAATTTGTTCTCATTTTCTGGTCGACCGAAAACCATTTAAATTGGTTTAAATCGGTTGGTGATTTTTTTTTGATTATGGTCGTGGGATTTCCTTGATTTAACAGTGTTATCGTGGCGAGGATAATTCGAAATGACTCGAATGCTGCAGATAATTTCGTAGATTACCGTTAAAATTCCAATAGACAATTTTTTCACGGTAATTGTACGTTTGAGGTTTTAAGCAGACCCATCATCATTTTATAACTGCATAGCAATATTTTTTTTTCGGAAAATACTCTAAATACTGTGCTAGTTCGAGCTCACATGCTAATAGCATATAACCTAATGAGTTTTGTAAGCTCGTTTGTAAGGAACAAATAACGCGAGAATGGAAAGCGTCGAGTGCGTATTCCAATGACTGCTATTTGGCCAGTCTCATCTGAATTCTGTCACTGTTCAGACAATGTCTATTTCTGGCCAAATTTGAGTCTGTGTTGTAGACTGGAAGAACAGCGTCGTCTTCATCGAAGGTGGTCTGTCAATCAATGGATTTACGGAAAGCTTTATTTCTCTCTAGTCAAAGCAGATGGAAAACAGGCTCCAGTTTGTCCCAGTCTCGCTGGTATTCATTCCAATACTTCGATATTATTGATTTCATTGTGCATTGTGCCTCTCGACCATTTCGTCGGACTCTGGATGAAGTCGTGATCGTTTTCCTTGCTCAGTAACTTCATCAATTGATTCCATACTTCGGACTTAAAATGCCTTCCGTCTCTTCAGTGTCACACAGTTTGTCATTTAGTTCCACTTTCATGCCTTCTTACTCGTTTTCTAGAAGCGTCTTCACAATTGTCCAAAAATTCGAGAAACTTCGGCGACCATGACAGTCCTTGTTTGAAGGTAAAGAAAAAAATATCTTTCCGTTATTCACTCTCGGCATTATATTTTTGAACTTCACAAAAATCGGGAGCTTTTGTAGGTGATCATAACCAATAAAGACTTATCTACTATGTCAATAGCTATCACTTCGACCTTCAGTTGGGTGCTGTCTATTCCCAATGTCACGGTGGTCTCTCCAAATACCTTCATTTAATCTCCATCAGCTGCTTCTAGTAGCACATCATCACAGAATCCTTGAAAACTTTGTCGGAAAGTACCTCTTTATGCTCCAGCGTCGTCGTCGATGGCCAAATCATATTTCGCAATGGTGGGTGGCAAATCAGTTGTCGCCAGTATTCGCCCCGTTAGACTCACAAGGCACATTCTTTCTTTATATTCTACTCGGCCACATTCGAAACACTTTATTAGTTTTTTGATTCGTGCATCATGGTCTTCCTCATTCGCACAGGAATTTCTGGAAAATCGTCACTAGTTTTTGGAAAAATATCTGCCTCTGTGTTCGGGCGTTCCTCTCATATCCTTTTTTCCCCAATTTTGCTTATTTTATTCAAAGAGGCACTGTTGGAAGCTATATATACACCAGAGTTCAGTGCATCGACAGCAATTTCGGCCAGGCTGTTACCTACTTAGCATTTGCTGCAGGTCTATGTCTCTTACTTCATCAATGAAGTCTGGATATGGCAACTGGAACATGATGTCACAGCTAAATTTCTACAGAATCTCTGATGGTCCTGTCCTTGAGCTGGCTCTGATATATTTACTAAGATACCTGTTTCCGTACCTCACTTGCTAGATGCCAGTACCAATGGTGTGCTGTTCATCCTAATATAATTTGCACTTACAGGGGTCTTAAACTGTCGTTTATACATAGACTAAGATGTTCCGCCGTCAAAAGTTGGTGGTTTGAGTTGACCGCTAAACATACTTTCGTTGGTGGTTTCACTTCTCCAGTTTTCAATATTTTGTTCTCGAATTTTACACAGGCCACTATTTCGCTTTCAACTTTCTATTCTAAAGCTTCGATTTCTTGTCGAATATTCTGGAACAATCCGGCGATCCTGTCAATATGTTTTATCTTCTTTCTTCTTCCTCTTTCATTTCGTTCTGTCCTCGTTCTTTTTGTCCCTACAAAATTTTGTGGAGCTAGTCTCGTTCTTCTTGTTTTCCTTTAAGCCGGCTATCTTCCATTTCCTGCGTTTTTTTTTCACAATCGGTCCTGTTCCAGCTGTCGTTTGTTCTCTTTTTTCTGGTATTCTTTCAGTCTTTTATCTTCTTTTTCTTGCAAAATTTCCGGGATTTAGTATTTTTCTAGCTGTCGTTTGTCCAGTGCCGGCCCGAGCCTACTTTCAAGATGGAGCGAGATCCGACTCTGGCGCCCCTTATTCAAATGTGAATCGTAATCGCATGAATTTTGCCCAAAACCTGTATGTCCCTATCTATCTTATCAATTGAAATTTGATAACATCCATATTCATTAGTACCGTTGGTATCTACTCTTTTCCTTTTGAGACTGGATTCAAAGTAGAATGACAAGTAATGAAGTAATGACAAATAATGAAAGTTGTGTGAAAAATGTATTTATTTATTATACCTACTTAATATTTACTGATGAGAAATTTTTTGGATTAATTTTCTCTGCTATTCCATCCACAGACGCGTTTCGACCTATCAGGTCTCGTTAGTATGGCTAGGAAAGTAGTGTTGAATCCTAGTCTTAGATGGCGCCACGATCAAATTTCGCTCGTCGTACTACTCCTATTTTGCCTACAGGCACTAAACTTGTTGCAAGAAACTGGGAATTTGTTTCATTATCACACATTATAACACATACATTCAAATGAGGTCGTATGATGGATGAAACAAATTTCCTGTTTCTTGCATCAAGTTTCATGAAACTTATTTCTCCAGTGTGTCACCTGCTTTAGCTATCTGGCTATTATGCTTTTTCAATCATTTTAGAATTTCCATACTGACGAGACCTGATAGGTCGAAACGCGTCTGTGGATGGAATAGCAGAGAAAAATAATCCAAAAATTTTCTCATCAGTGGATAATAGGAGAGAACTTGTTTTCCCTGTTCTGGGCTTTCCCAACTATCTGATTTTTGGTCGGCCTATTAGATGGTCATTAGTAAATAAAGTGCTGTTTAGTGTTGAATCCTAGTCTTAGATGGCGCCACGAACAAATTTCGCTTGTCGTACTACTTCTATTCTGCCTACAGGCATTAAACTTGGATTGGTTTTCTTTGCTTTCCTGCCATACTGACGAGACCTGAAAGGTCGAAACACGTCTGTGGATGGAATAGAAGAGAAAATTATTCCAAAAATTTTCTCATCAGTGGATAATAGGAGAAAACTTGTTTTCCCTATTTTAGGTTTTCCCAACTATCTGATTTTTGGTCGGCCTAACACTAAATACAGAAAAGTGCTGTTTAGTGTTGAATCCTAGTCTTAGATGGCGCCACGATCAAATTTCGCTCGTCGTACTACTTAATATTTACTTTTTAAAGAGATCAGTAATCACCACTTTAACAATAAGGTAGGAAGCTCTCTTTTTTACCAACATTTTTTCCACATTCTTTGATGAGATCAATCAATACTCAACTTTGGTAATAATTATTAACACTTGTAAACCTAAAAATCGAACAAACAAAATACAAAATTTTAGGTAAATCGCTGTTTGCGCACTTTTGTATTTGCAAATTTGTATGATCTCCTCGTATGACAATGTCTGAGCTATATCATATCCAATGAACAGCAGGGCCAGATCAGAAAGGTTGTCTTTCGCTAGAATTGATCCCTAAGGCACGTTTTACGTTGCGTTCGGTATATTGCTCAAAGAGCAGAGCGTGCTGAAGCGGAGCAGTAGTCACGTGACCATTAGCGCACAGAGCAGTTAAACGCTGCATCAGAGCAAATGATCAGATCCCTCGGAATTTTAATAAACGAACTCGAATGAGCCTGCACCGAGCCAACTTTTTGAATAAACGAACAGTAAATTCAAGCTCGGAGAACTCAGATTATAATACTGAACGCACGGTTAGTTAACTTAAGCTTGCTAAAGCTCCGTTCATCTTCGCCGCCCACAGGAATGGTTACAACGAAAAGAAGTGCTGTCCAGATATTAGGGAACTTATCATGCCAATTATTTAATGCTAAGGTCTGAAGGACTGTCTTTGGGTGACCTCTATCACTATCTTAGAACTTCTCCAAACACATTATTTCTCGTTCAGGGCCGGCTTATCCACCTTTTTATAAACTGTCAAACAATGCAATCTGATGGATAAAAAGGCAATCCGCAATCCGTTTGGTCGGCCAGCTATCCGCCGACCAATAGGATTATAGATTTGTGAATTAGTCAATAGAAAATTTATCTGGAAATGAAGAAACCGGGTCTAAACAGAAATATATTTTTCACTTTTTTTTTTATCATCAACGATTCTGAGGCGCCCCCCGAGGTCTGGCGCCTGGAGTGCTCTCTCCGTTCGCCTTATGGTAGGGCCGGCCCTGCGTTTGTCTACTACTTGTTTTGTTTTGCATAATTTCTTTTCTTCTTTGCAATTTTTGATCAAACAAGCAGCTGGTTTAATTGTTGTTCCACGGCGGTTTCTGTCCTCGTATGAACCATCTCACTTATCCCACTCCAGACATACCTATTCAATAGGCTCGTAATCCTTAATTTTTTTTTGTTTTGGTTAGGAAGTGGTAAAATACATCAAAATCACGAAATAGTAATCCAGATCGTATCATTTAATTTCATCTGAAAATTAGAAATTATGTTGAATTTGTCACTTTGGCAATATAATATAAGCTCTGTTTCAACCGACCGACATGAGAACGATTCTAGAACGGTAATATCCAGTTACCACCTATTTTTCAATAAGTTGAGCGTTTATCCTAATTGACAAATGAATGGATCGACTGGAAATTACCGTTCTAGAACGGTTCTGCATGTCGGTTGGAATAGACCCATAGATGTGATTCAATTAGATGCATATCAACCAAAATACATGACCTTACATATTATAACCTCTACTTTATAAAAGTGAAAATTATATTTCGTTTTATCTATGAATGTTGAATTGAATTTGTCAACAAACGTACTGTAAGTGTAAATAAAACACATGCGCACAGACCAATAAGACTTCCTTTATCGATGATTCAGTAGGGACTGTAGGGAGGCGGATTTAAAAAAGATAAATCATGCGCATCCCTACAGCGCCGCGTACTGTCGAGTGCGCATTAAAATTAGCACGTTACACGTTAAATGATAGTGATTAAAAATTAAGAACTAGCATAGTTTATCTTTTTTAACTCCGCCTTCCTACTCAACTGATGATAACGACATTGCTTAGGTCTGTCTCGTACTTTTTGTTTACACTTACTTTCGTATGTGAAATGTAGCTTACATAAATGGTCTGCAGTGTAATTTTTGTTATTTACAGCTAGGGGCAATCGTAGGTAAAAAAAATCATGTGTAGCGCGAGCGCCGTATACGTAAAAATAGAACTTCCCAAAAAATATCCCCCCCTCATACAACTTTAAAGACTTAGCGACCTTAGCGTATAAGGCGGGGTACAGATGAAGGACCACACAAAAGGGAGACGCGCATCTGTAGTAACGTCACAAGAGTATCGGTGCTTGACAATAATAGGCAATCTTCTTTGCGCTTATAATCCTTGATTTGTGGCAAGCAATGGCTGTTTTTCTCCGTCTCTAATATCATTTTTGATAATATTTTAAAAAATTTAATATTCTTACATAATGATGGCTCACAGATATGATCAAAAAAAAAACTTGCTATGGTTTTTTTTGTATGAATAACGAAAATAATCATAAAACACAATGATAATAGTATACCAAAAGGAAAACGCGGATCTGTAGTGACGTCGCAAGGGTACCGCCGCTTGTCAATAATAGGCAATCCTCTCTGCGCTTATAATCCTTAGTTTGTGTCAATCAATGGCTGTCTTTCTCTGTCTGTTTACGTTATCGTATCTTTCTTCTCTCTCGAGTAACGAAATTTGTCCGTGACGCCTAAGAAGTTTCACTTCAGAGTTCAGAAGTGCATCCATTAATATGATGGATATAAGAGATCAAATTTGAATAAAACAGAGAGAATTTTAGTTTTAACATTAAATATGTAATTAGATTTTGTAGTAGTAAAAAACCAAATTTCTCGGTTTCTCCCCAAACTTCCCAAAATTAATCTTTTCTTAAACGATAATAGACATAAAAATCAAGTCTCCTAGCACATAAAGAAAAGGCCAATATCGTTAGCGGCCACATAAAAAATAGTTAAAATATTCTGAATTCTAAAAGTTCATTAATTTTTATTAGGCACTAACTTACCAATATCAAGCAATTAAAATAATTTTCAACTTTTCTTAATTAACAAAATTCATCAAATTGATAAAAGTTAATTTTTTAAAAGTTATGTCTCACATTGTGAAGACCGTTCCTAATACTAATTATATATTTTTAGTTGAGTGCCTTTTTTAATGGTTTTTAATTTATTATACGATTGTACAAGACGAGTCTCTAAATTTTGAACGGTTTCAAAAATCGAAAGTGCTCACCCTTTGTTTCTAATGATGCTAACAATTATACATCAGATTTCATTAAAATCCGACTCTGCAAGATCCAAACGATAAAACCCAAATCTACAAAGAGGAATAATTGCTGATGATTATCTCCGAATCTAATGATAAAAAAATTGTAAAGGTGACGTGTAACGCTAATCACAAAACAGAAAGTGGCATAAAAATAATCTTATGCGGCCATTAAGAATTATAAAAAACCTTCAAACTAGGCCAAAGACCACGCTTAAAACAATTTATTTCGGCGGAATAACAGATTGCATCGGTTCGATTGCGCCTTAATTTTGATCTATTGTTTCGCTTGTGTTGCTTTCACATTGTAGACAAATTAATTGTAAGAGTTTTTACGGTTTAATCAGAATATAGGTACTTCGTAGTACGTCGTTAAGGATTGGGATATCCATCCCAATTACTATACAGGTTCCTATTACATTACGACTATTTGAAAAAGTTGAATCATAAACTAACTACCTACTATCATTTTTCACATCCAATCTAATATTTAAAAATTTGTAGTAGTGGCAAGTCGAGCCTCATTTTATTGGCCCTGACGCTTATTAAATGTCTAAGAATCATTATTGGATTCTAGTGTCAACTAGCTCCACCTTAATATGGTGCTTGTAGAATTTGTAGTTGTAGAGAGACAATACCTGACAATAGTTATCACGTGAAGATAGTTGTTTACATGGTTGGCGTTTTTGTTGACCTCCTTGATTTCGTTTGCGAGCATGCGGACGACGTGACCCGTCCAGCGAAGTTGATGCTTAATGATGAGGGCTTTTATGCTAGTTGTCTTCGCTTCCTCTAAAACACTATAATATTTGTTCGTCGGTCCTGCCCTTTAATCCGTAGTATTCTTCTTAGGCAGCGCTGTTGGTATTTTTCTAGGCTTTTTATGTGTCTTCTGTAGGTGGTCCATGTTTCGCAGCCATATATTGTAAGTGTTAGTATTACAACTGCATTGTAGACGCGAAGTTTGGTCCCAGCGCTGATGTTATGATTGTTGAAGACTCCCTCTAGAAGTCGCCCGAACGCCTCTATATAGCACACTTCAAGCGACTTTGGATTTCAGCGTCAATGGTTTCACTCGCTAACAGGTGGCTCCTAAGGTATGCGTAGTCTTCTACGTTCTGCAAAGAATGGTCATCTATAGTTATATTTGGGGCTTGGGGATTAGTGGCCGGTGCAGGTTGGTGCATAATCTGCGTCTTGTTGAAGTTGACCTCTAGGCCGATTCTCCTGTATGCTTGTTTGAATGCATTGATAATTGCCTGAAGATCTTCCTCTTTATTGGCCATCACGACGTTATCATCCGCATATTGAAGTTTAATTATCGATTTCGTCGATAATTTCGTGTTGGATCGTAATCTATTCAGGTTGAATAAGCCGCCATCAAGTTTGTAACGGATTTCCGATTTCCATTCCTGCCGGTAGGTAAACCTCGAAAAGGTGAAGCATAGATCTTATAAACAGAGAAAATGAAGTGGCTGCAATAACTTAGCCCTGTTTAACGCCTTTATTTATTTGAAAATACTTTCTTTGTCCAGCGTTGCTTAGGACGGTTGCATCCATATTATTGCGGACGCCCAACCTTCGCCAATATCTTCCAAAGAACTTCTGTGTTACCCGAATCAAATGCTCTCACTAAATCTATGAAGGTCATGTATAGAGAGCGATTTTGTTCTCTGGATTTCTCTCGCATTTGTCTTGCATTGAAAATCAGGTCAGCTGTACCTCGGTTGGGTCTAAAGCCACACTGTGTCTCTGGGAGGTTCTGTTCGGCAGTTGGGATTAGACGATTTGATAATATCCTGGCAAGTATCTTTTCGGCAACAGAAAGTAAAGATATTCCTCCGTAGTTTCTACATTGAGCCTTGTTTTCCTTTTTGAAAATGGCTACTATGGAGGCATCTCTAATTTCGACAAGTATGGTCTCAGTTATACATATTTTACTTATTAGGATGTGGGTTTGGGCACTTAGTGTGGAGACTCCTTTTTTGAAAAATTCAGCCGGAATGCCGTCAGTACCAGCTGACTTATTGTTTTTTAGTTGTCTGATTGCATCTTCTCGCATTTTATGTCCCACATGTCAAAATTGGAAATTTGACAGTGTTGTCCACTCTGGCCTCCAACAATGGAAGCGAGTTTTTTGAGTTATCATTAACAGAATTTAAACTTATTTTTCTTATTCAGTTTCAATTTTTTTTTCTCACGTCGCACTACATTCAGTCACCACTGACAACAGCGCATCAAACCTTTAACCAGCAGCAACCGCAACAGTTATTTGCGCTTTGTCGGTGGAGCTCTATTCTCAAGTTTGATTGGTATAATGCCTAAACGTCATCGTCTGGCGCGTTTCAATGATATTTAAGTAGAAAAACTCATGGATTTTTTGTGTGATTTTTTAGGTAGGTACGCCACTGGTATTTTTCTGTTTCTGACTACCCCCTCAACCTTTCCATGTTAGTATGAATTCAATCCTATGTACAGTTTTTGAATAATCATACAGTTTCCTATGTACAGTTTTTGAATAATCATACAGTTTTGTATGTTTTCTTATGGTTCTCCATTCGTAGGTCGATCGAGTGTACCGGGTGATTGTCTATATTTTGCACCCACACCTATCTCACCTGTTTGAAGAGATACCCAGAAATGTCAAATGTGAAAGTTGTAGGTAATATCAGAAAGTTTTCAATGATGTTGGTTACAAGTATACAGGGTGTGTCACAAAAGTGTGGCAAAGCAAAGTTATACTTTTTTGAATGGAAAACCCCGTATATTATTGTCCCATTGGATTAGCCTTTCAAACCTTATTCCAAATATACAGGGTTTTTTTAAGGTTTATTCCTAATAGTCCAGGAGAAAATAGGACAAAAAGGGATGGAATAATTGCATTTTTATTGAAAAAGGTGAAGTATAGAGACCACCAGCAAAATATAAAGGTAATCATTCGTGTAAAAAATCCATATTATTTCTTCAAAATGGGATATTCAGAGGCTGGACTATGAGGAATAAACCTAAAAAACCTAGTACTTATGTTTAAAATCAGGTTTGAAAGGCTAATCCAATACGACAATAATAAACGGGGTTTTCCATTTAGAAAAGTTTAACTTTGCTTCGCCACACTTTTGTGATATACCCTGTATATTTGCAACTAACATCATTGAAATCTTTCTGATATCACCTACAACTTTCACAGTTGATATTTCTGGGTATCTCTTCAAACAGGTGAGATAGGTGTGGGTGCAAAATATAGACAATCACCCGGTACGCCACTGGTATTTTGCAGTTTCTGACTACCCCCTCAACCTTTTCATGTTAGTATGAATTCAATCCTATGTACAGTTTTTGAATGATCATACAGTTTCCTATGTACAGTTTCAGAATAATCATACATTTTCGTATATTTTCGTATGGTTCTCCATTCGTAAGTCGATCGAGTGTAGGTACTATAAATAAAACCCCAACTTCACATAATGCATTTTCAGCTGAAAGTTAGGTACTGCAAAAATATCGTGTGGTGACCTTAAATGATGTACCTTATAGGTACAATATAAAACGCATATTCAATAAAATTGTTAATGATTTTGAAATTTAATATGTCCTTTCTACAACCAAAGTAAGAGAGTTTATTTAGTTTATGGCTTGGTTCTCGACCTACTGATTTTAAATCCATCAATGGAAAAATAAAAAATAATCGTTCCAATAAAACAGCAGACAAAAACAAGGGAAAACAGCAATAAATAGTAATTGTGTCAGATTGAATTCATAATTGGCTTGCATGTCGATAATAGAAATGTGATGTCTCTTGAAAACACCCGGTCTCGATAGAAGTGAAAAAAAAAACTAGTATCACATTAACTACGTTCCTGCAAGGCAATAACGAGAGTTTTACTTTAAATGGTGCAATTAGTTCACCGTTTTGCTATTTAGATTATTATTTCAATCAATGGATTTGTTTACGTATAATTCATTTAGTAGACAGATGTAGAAAATAAATTAGAACTCGGGTTTAGCCAAAGGAATAGTATCAAATGATGATAGAGATGAGGATTTAAGTTACATACAAAAACTCTAGCAAAAATATATAACTTCTTTTATTGCATCTACTTCTTCTACTATACTGGGCGTACGATATTACAATTATTATTGCATATTAAATAAATATTTAAAATTTCGCAATAGCTTTTTTGCCTCTAGCAGCAAAAAATGCCGGATCGATATCCATATCATTTACAAAATCCCTTCTATCTCTTCGCGATCTATAAGAATTGTCATAAGTATATTTGAAAGATCTCCAATAAAGTGGCTTTTTTCCTCTGGAATTGAAAAATGGTTCGTCGTCTCCGTTTTTTCTCACCATAAACCATCGCGGCTCCTCCACATAAAGCCTTTCTTGCGTATATGTTGGGTCTTTTTTGCCTCTGTTAGCCCAGAAGGGACCCATGTCTTCTTGGCTTGGGGATCGTTTCAGATTGCAAGCTATCTCGTCATCTTTTGGATAATCCATGGCATTTATGATTAGTCTCTTTCGAGGATCTTGACACTAAAAAATTAAATATTTGCATTAAATTTAGATCAAAGATCAATTATTCTTAAGACAGCGGATGAATTTGTTATTTTTGTTGCTGCTCACAATTCATCAATAGGGTAGGAACCTTTGAAAATCTCAAGTTTAACGTCGACAATATGACATCGAGATTGAAACAAACCCTAGCCCGATAATTTTCATTCAATTTCATGTTAAAGGGCTTTATATATTTCAGTTTGATTATAGTAAGTTGCAGAAAAGAAAAATCATTAGTAAGGTGCCATGAAAACACTTACCAAGTCTGTGCAACTTTTCGTTGCAATATTTCAATTTTCTCAAATAGAAAAAAAAAACATGGATAATTCTCATTCGAACACAATAATTCTCGTGCAATCTGACAAATTTAGTGTCCATACTGTTCTATTGAGTAAATATTGTTTTATTTAGCCAATGTAAGATTTAATGGGCATGGTACTTGGTAGATCAAGTTTGATTGTATTTCTATAGGAATTGGGTGGTTTTAATCATTGAACTTTATGCAGCTGACAATAGGTCTCGACTTAAAATTGGGTTGAAGCGTTGGTTTAAGGTTTAAGAAACTTTAGTTTAGGATTCTTTTACAAACTTCAATAGGAATTAATTACCGGACGGTTTTGTTTTGACATTGTCTAAAAGCTTTCAAAATCACACATCTCTGGGAATAAATAATGTGTCAGTTAACTGAGTAATTAATACTTTTTAAATTGAAATAATACATAGGTGTTGTTGATTTTTGTATTTTTACTCTTTGACAATATACCATCTTTCGGAGCTTTTTTTCTCTCCTTTTTCAGGGCCATAATAAAAGGTATATAGGGTGTCAGCTAGGATATTAGACCGACAACGCTTGACAAGTGAAAAACCTCGCATTTCCATAAAAATTGAGATAGGAACATGCAGCCTAAAAGACCTTATTTTTCAAGATACAGGGTAGGGGTGTCAATGTTTTATTTTCGATTTTTGTCAATTATTCCTCAATAAACCGACACAGCGATTCAAATTACGTATCGGGGGGTTTGTTAAGACGAGAAATACAAATTCATCAAAACCGTGAATGGATTTGTATTTCTCGCCTTAACAAACCCCTCTCTACGTAAGTTTGGATCGGTGTCGTTTTATTGAGGAATAATTGACAAAAATTCAAAATAAGAGTAAAACTATGACTGTTTTGAAAATTAAGCACTTTGAGACTGCATGCTTCTAACTCAATTTTTATGAAATGTCGAAGTCTGTCACCTCTCATGCGTCGTCGGTCGAATATCCGGACACCTTGTATACAGTGTGTCCCGTTTTTCCCGAATACACCCCGATATCTCAGTCATCGATAATGCGATTTTATTCAAGTTTTGGTGGTGATTGTATGTTAAAAAAATGAACTATTTGACATAGTAAACATTTTTATTTACCATTGGCGTGCATTGTTGGAGAATAAAAGGGTTGTTTCTTTGAGAAAAAGATATTAGGGCTTATTTTGAATAATTTTTTGTATCAGATTAAGATTCAGCATCACCAAAAACCTGTCAATTCATATTTTCAAAATCTCAAGAGCAAAAAAAAAATATTTTAATTCACTTTTTCTAATAAGTTGTTTATTTCTAATTGTGATAACCAAATTACATCAGATGATATTATTTCAGAATATTGTATTTCCAACATTACTACCTTCTAATTAGAAATAAACAGCTTATTAGAAAAAGTAATTTAAAATATATATATATATATATATATATATATATATATATATATATATATATATATATATATATATATATATATATATATATATATATATATATATACCTACACTATTTATATATATATATATATATTTTTTGCTAAAATCATCATCTCTTGAGATTTTAGAAATATGGATTAAGGGGTTTTTGGGGATGCTGATTCCCAATGTTTAATGAATGTGTATACTATGTCAAATAGTTCATTTTTCTAACATAGAATCACCACCATAATGTAAATAATGGTAAATTTATTATTTTGATTAAAATTATTAGATATTATTGAAGGATAAAATTGACGTTAAATTGAAGAAGGTAAAAAACCTGTACTAATTATTTTGAATTATGTTCTAGAGATAATAAATACCTATGAATAAACAATACTGAAATTATTTATTTCTGTCCTTGAAGTTTTTTGTTTTTTTATTTCCGTCATTTCCAAAAATAATCTTTTATGTAAATATGTTTAGGTTCAACGACCGTTGATAATTAATAGGGTTTGAATAATTGGAAAACGGTCAAGTTAATTTTTTCATTTTTACTTCTTTGCAAAACCTTTCGGAGCTTTTTTTCTCCTTCTTCAGGGCTTCTGGTGAGTTTATGATGTTGGGTTGTTCATATTTTTTATCATTATTGAAAAAGTAGGAGCAAAAAAGTAGAAGTATGAATTTTATGTAAAAGATGGTTAATTTCTATTGAAGGATAAAATTGCTAATATTTAATGCATCAGGTTAAAATAAAATAATACATAGCGACTAATGTTCGACTGTGTCTGGGTCTGAAATTTTCATTACCTAGTTCCTCTCATAAGGAAGTGAAAAAATTAAAAAGTTGCTCAACATTTTTTTTTTTATAAAAAACCCATTAAACAAGTACCTACTTATTTAAACAATTATAAAGAAAACATTTCCATTTTTCAAATTTTGATATTATTTGAGTTTATTTTACCCAAGTAATACCAATATATAGCAGATGTTAGTTTTTAAATATTCTAGTCCCTATCGGTTATAATTAAATTCCTACAAAAATTATCTCCTTTTCTGTGAGTGCCATAGATACCAACAGTAGGTATTTAGTTAGGACATATACTTAAGTTCTGGTTAATTAGGAATACTTGGATATTATAAATTATTTTTAAGTTTATTCATAGATCGGTGAGCCCTATATTCTTTAGAGCTCAAATATAATAATTTTGTAAAAAAACTTACCAATTTGAACAATTTTTCTCAAATTGATAAACCAAAAATCAAGTGTTACTTACATGAACAATACTTAAGAAAACAAACAGCAAAATACTTAAAAATGGAAACATACTGATTTCTGGACCATACAAGAAGTATCTCGGAAATGAATCTGAAAAAATTCACTCACCTCTTTATATAGGAGCAAACTTTTTCTAGAGCATAAACTCCTGCGGTCATTTTTGAATTAGATTGGGATTTGGGAATTAGACTGTCAACAATTCGTAATACGTTTATGTTTTCTGTTGTTCACAATTTCAGTTTTTCCTTTAATCTTATTTCACGATATGTAATATTCTCATATTTGTTTTTGTCCTTGCAATCGAAAGACTACACACGATGTAATTTGAAAAAGATATCTATATTTTTTTTTTTTGTATTATTTCTTTATAGGTGCTACCCGAAGGCAAGCAGCCAGAAACTTCAACAGAAGGGGTAAAAAAAATTAAATCTAATTGTTAACCCTATATACTTTACGGGCTGGTTATGGCGTACATTCTAGATTAAGCTGTCAGATTAGAGAAAAATCATTTTCGGGATACTGAAACTAGATATGTAGGCTCATAGAATAGAGTACAAAAAAAGCCGGTAATTGAAAAAAACAATGCCGGATTTTTATGTGCTCTTTCGTAATAACGGTCAACCCCTCTTGCGATTTTTTTATGGTGACAATAATATCTTTAAAAATTAATTTTCAAGAATGAAATGAATCCACCGGACTAGTATTTTTAAAAATGTTGCTTGGACAACTCTGCCCCTCAGGTACCTACTAATACCAAATAAACCGAGTGAAGTTAAAATTTTTTTGGCTTTTTTTCTGGAAGGGTTCCTTACAAAAAAAGTTACAATCTTCTTGATCATTCCTCCTAAAAATGGAAAATTTGAGAGATAATCGCAGAAAAATACCGCCCATATGAAAAAATCGCATTGCGAGGACCTTCCCCCAATTAATTATATTTTTCTGTGGTGATGGTTAGTTTAATTAAAGTTATAGTTAGTTTATTTTCCTGTGGTGATGGTTAGTTTAGTTAAAGTTAAAGTTAGTTAAAACCGATATCTAACATGAATATTCATTATTTCCAGAGTGACATAAATAAAACCTTTGAAAACCATCATGTCTCGCCTATCAAAAAGTCGGAAAAGCCATTATCAATCGGGCTCCCGAAAATCGAAGAAGAAAACCAAATCAACAATTCAATTAGAAAAACGGATGGCAAACTATACCAGGACAATGAAAATTCTGATCCAGAAGACATCGAGTTGAATCTGCAAATATTAATAAAACTCAACGAAGCCATAAGATCTGATTTGTCTGAGCTACTAGCTAATCATAACTCAAGCGACTTTAGCGAAAACGATTTGACCGGCTACCGGTTCTGCAGAAGTAGTTCATCACATGGTAAATACAAAGACTTGAATGGGTACCACCTAGATGACTCTGATGTTAGCAGAAATGATGGATTCCACTTGGAGGATGATGAGAAAAGTTTCATTGAGGAATTTTCCGATTTGGGATCTCATTCGGTAAGTTATTTTTGATTGTTTGTTTAAAGTTTTTGATAGATTTCGGTAAAAGTATATCAAGTAGGTAGTTTCACGAAAATATTCACGCAAAACAATTAAGGAGATGAACACGTTCATATTCATTATAATCCAGATTTATCCACACCAGATGTAGGTATATACTCGCCACAAACTTGTTCCGTTTATTTAAACTTGATGTGGAAAATACGGAAATCAGACATCAATGAACTTGTACCACACATCACGGAATTTGAAATATGTACACATATCCGAACTAAAATTAAACCCATAAAAAAAATACGTTCAGATTCGTCAATTTGTGTTTTGCGGTTTAAAATTGTTGCGGAAATTTTCAATTATTCACCCCCAAAATATTGAATGGAATGGGGGTTTCGAGTAATAGGTTTAACCCATTAAAAGCCCTGATTACAACTGGCAAGTTTGAAGTCTGTATTGTCATCCACGTTCATATGTTTTCACTTAAAAATAATAATTTATTAATCATAAGAGATGGGGACTTCAAAGTGGGTAGGCACGATAAGGGTCAGATGACGTTAATAACGCTTTCGTATATGGATGTATGAATTTGAAATGAAAATAACTACCATCATCTATGATCGGTTAGAGCGAGTTAGTCCATAGTTTGTTGCTTCAGTTCAGAAGTTTAGACCTAGCTAAAAGTGTTTCAAGTTGAAAAAAAATTCCTTGGCCGGTATTTTTTGTACCGTTACAACCTTTCTATAACACAACCATATTTTATTGTTTGCGTTTGATAACGTAATAGTATTTTACGCCTAAATCATTCTAATCTGTACTCGAATTTGTTTATTTTGCGTCTATTATAAACAAACTATGAGATAATGTGTATGCAAGAAATCGGCATAATTTAAAACTGCAAAGGAAAATGGAAGTTTCTGAACAGTATCCACTATCCACACATTTCGAAACTCATTTTAGTAACAGTATCATTGGAAATTGGAACATATTATTAGTAATACATCATTGAAACACAGTCTTCATCAGATAATTTAGTTGAACATCTGATTAAGTCAATGAAAAAATTGGTATCAGAATGT
Source organism: Ceutorhynchus assimilis (assembly GCA_917834065.1). Classification (NCBI taxonomy): domain Eukaryota; kingdom Metazoa; phylum Arthropoda; class Insecta; order Coleoptera; family Curculionidae; genus Ceutorhynchus; species Ceutorhynchus assimilis. The sequence goes on from OU892277.1 coordinate 10,921,120, forward strand.
ATCGACGACATCGATAATTAAACTTCAATATGCGGATAACAACCTCGTGATAGCCAATACAGTGGAAGATCTTCAGGAAATTATCAATGCATTAAACCATAAATCCAGGAGAATCACCCCAGAGGTCAACTTTAACAAGATGCAGATTCTGCACCAACCCGCACCGGGCACTAATCCCCAAGACCCAAATATAACTATAAATGGCCATCATTGCCGCTGAAATCCAGCATCGCTTGAAATGTGCTATAGCCCGGCATTCAAGCGACTTTCAGCGAGAGTCTTCAACAATCACGATATCAGCGCTGAGCCCAAACTTCTCATCTTCAATGCAGTTGTAATATCAACACTTACACATGGCTGCAAAACATGGACCACCCACAGACCCCAAAAGCCTAGAAAAATAACAACAGCGATGCCTAAGAAGGATATTCGCTGGGCAGGTCACCTCGTCCGCAATCACATCAATCAACTGAAAGAGGGAAAACGAAATCAAGGAGGTCAACAAAAACGCTACAAAGGTATTCTAAAGAAAAATATGGCAAAGTGCCGCATCGATACCAGCAACTGGAAAACGACGGTAAATGATAGGTATTCATATGGCGTCCAGTAGTCCACGACGGACCACAAACTTTCGAAAAACAGTGATGCACACACGAGACCGAAAAGAGGGACCGCAGGAAGCAGCGAGAGAACAGAGGAAGAGTTAATGCTGGCAGAGACTGGGTGTGTCAAGGCTGTGGAACAGTGTGCGGCTCCAGCATTGGTTCACATATAGCCATCAGAAAACGCACAATCGACGACATTAGGTCTGTTCGCACAGAAATCACAAACCAGTCAGAGCGAATTTCATTGGTTGAAAACAGTCAGGAAACTAGTTTCAACCAATGAAATTCACTCTGAGTGGTTTGTGATTTCTGTGCGAACAGACCTATTAGGAATAGAATAGAAGATAATCATCGAGTGATCGCCTATGATGAATATCAACACTTATATATGGCTGCGAAACAAACATGGACCACCTACAGAAGACACATAAAAAGCCTAGAAAAATACCACCAATGATGCCTAAGAAGGATCCTACGGATCAAATGGCAAGACAAAACGAACATCAGTGTTTTAGAGGAGGCCAGAACAACTAGAATGGAAGCCCTCATCATTAAGCACCGACTTCGCTGGATAGGTCACCTCGTACGCATGCCCGAAAACGAAATCGAGAAGGTCAACAAAAACTCTACAAAGATTTCCTTAAGGAGAATATGGCAAAGTTTTATACTTCGAGTTACACCGAACGAGTCGCACTAGAGCTCCTCGGAGTCACTTCAAAACACACAATTCAGATAATTATCATTATTCTTTGATATTAACATAACCTAAAAGTGCTTCTTGCACCCCCCGAAAATTTGGAGCATCAGGGGAAAGGGGGATGCACTATGAGCGACTCCAGTGCTTAACACACTTTTAAAAGGAATGTTTAAGCTTTCGATATTGAGCAGCTCCGAGTAACACAACGGGTAAAAGGAATACAGTAATAGGTGATAGGCCCTCATGACGTCGGGTAGTTCACGGCGGACCACAAACTTTTGAAGAACAGCGACCTAGACACAAAACCGAAAAGAAAAGAGAGACCACGGGAAGGAGCGAGAGAACAGAGGAAGAGACAATGCTGCCAGAGGCTGGGTGTGCTAAGACTGTGGAAGAGCGTGCAGCTCCAGAATTGGTTTATATAGTCATCGGAAAATGCACATTTTTGACGACAATAAGAATAGAATAGAAGACAATAATACTTGCTATCGCCTATGATGATGATGACTTTCATATAAAGGACACACTGACAGACACACACGTTCGGTAGATAGGTAAATAACAACGTTTATGTAACAAGAATGTTTACCAAACCTTCCAAATTGTCTTCGATCTTTACCGCTTAATATTGAAACAAGAAGCTTATAGAAAAATTAATTTCTGCAACCAAAAAAAAATAGGAAACATCATGAAACCTTAAAGCCTCTCTCTCTGATCACGTCAATCTTAATGTTTGATGTAGAAGGAATGCAGGGATAAACCTCTTCGTATAGATACCACAGAAATACAAATTGGGAAAAATAGACGAGCAACCTGCAAGGCAACCTCAATCAAAACGATTTTAGGTGGAAGACTATGCGTGAACTAGAAAAAATCTTTGAGTTCCTCAACGGGAGCAATCATGCGGAAGCAGCTGTCCCGTAAACAAGTCCAAAGGAGACGAAGAATGACAATGCTACACCGAATCGGCCGAATGGCTGACTAAGTGGGAGAAAGAAATGAAAAAAGCTAAACGCAAAAGCAGCCAGGCTATACAAAACCTTGGCAAAAGACAGAGCTCAAGGATCATTAACACTTTAGAAACCAGACGGTAGTTACACAGAGAATGAAGAGCAGCAAGCTGGGCTATTACTGGCAACTCACTTTTCAGGAAGTATACCCAACGTTACTGAAGAAAACGAAGTGCGGCCTGAAAACCAGACAGAAACACTGGGAGGTTTCGACTCCTGAGCGGCATGAGCGATTAACTCGTTCACCTGAAGCTGACTCTACAAATAGGGCAAAATGAAATCATGCCGTATATGATCTAACTTATCAGATACAGCTTAGCGACAGGGTAGATGCCAAGTCAATGGAGAAGGGTTAAAGCAATGACATGGTTAAAGTAACTTTCCTACCAGAGGTAGGGAAAATGAACATTCTTCCAGGCTTATATGCTTCACTGTCGATCGTACCAAAACCGCTTGAAAAATACTGAAGGGAAAATTAAGAAACTTTCAGGAGAAAAAGACGCAAATAAAGAGCTCTTCCCACTTGAAATTCAAACTTTTCCAGTGAGAACTAACAAAATCGGAAATTAATGACAATCAACTGGCACAATCTCAATTAAGCAAAAATGTATCCTCTCACATTTTTTTTTTCCTGAAAACTACTGAAGGGAAAATTATGAAACTTCCAGGAGAAAAAAGAGGAAAGTTAGTTGCTTCTCATACTGGAGTATCAAACTTTTTCAGTAAAAAATAACGCAATGGGAAATTAAGGAAAATCAACTTGCTAAATTAAAATTAAGCAAAAATGCACCCTCTTACATTTAATTTTTTTCTGGAAAACTACTGAAGAGAAAATTGTGGAACTTTCACTAGAAAAAATGGAAAATAAGGAGCTCATGATACTAAAATTTCAAACTTTTCCAGTGAAACATAACAAAATGGGAAATTAATGAAAATCAACTTGCAAAATTTAAATTGAGTAAAAATGGACTTTCTCACATTTTCATTTTTTTCTGGAACACTACTGAAAGGGAAATTATGAAACTTTCAGGAGAAAAAGAGGAAATTCAATAGCTCATCCTACTTAAATTTCAAACTTTTCCAGGAAGAAATAACAAAATGGGAAACTGATGACAATCAACTTGCAAAATCTCAATTAAGCAAAAATGCACCCTTTCACATTTTAATTTTTTCCTGGAAAACTACTGAAGGGAAAATTATGAAACTTTTAGGAGAAAAAGAGGAAACTTAGAAGCTCATCATACTAAAATATAAAACTGTTTCAATGAAAAATAACAAAATAGGAAGTTAATGAAAACAAGTTGCAAAATGTAAATTAAGCAAAAATGCACCTTACATTTTAATTTTTTTCTGGAAAACTACTGAAGGGAAAATTATGAAGCTTTCAGGAGAAACAGAAGCCAGTTAGTAGCTCATCATATCAAAATTTCAAACTTTTCCAGTTGAAAATAACAAAATCGGACAATAATAAAAATCAACTTGCAAAAAATCAAAATTAAGCAAAAATGCACCCTCTTATATTTAAATTTTTTTCCTAGAAAAATACTGGATGGAAATTGTGAAACATTCATGAAAAAAAGAGGAAAGTTGTCTCGTCATACTAAAATTTCAAACTTTTCCAGTGAAAAATAACAGAATAGGAAATTAATGGAAATCAACTCGCAAAATGTAAATGAAGCAAAAATCGAGGGGTAAACCGCCAGCCAAATTTGTACACTGGGTACATGGAGTACAAAGGAATACATGGGAATACAAAGGAATCCATAAGAATACAAAGGAATACAAGAAAACATAAAAATACATATATGGATACATTATGACGCCACTTCATCCTCGGCAACATGCATAGATCGGGTAGATCAACAGAACCCGCTTCATTTGAGTTCTCCGTCAGGATCCAGAACACATTGCAACTGACTTTGGTGAACAAACCATTCAAAACCAGGGAAATTGAAGTTTTTCTTGCATACAAATCGAAGCTTCTAACACAATAGGCCCCTTGCTTCAGTTTTTTTATTTCTGATTTCTTTAGTCAATGAAAAATATATCAACACGTGTTTTTTCTTTTTCTTGTGAGTCAAAAATTGACGGAGATATAATGCTTTGAAATGTGCTTACGACGTCATTACTTATAATACGTTATGACGTCGCACATGCACAGTATATCTACATATATTATATACAGAAGTTATAACTTTCGGAAAAATCGTATTTGGAAAAGATAAAGAAACACGCATCGACTTTTTTTCGATTTCCTACAGTTTGCGATAAACAATAATCAATTCAATTTTTCATGCAAGTACCCTTCTGATTTTGAATTCCACATAATGTCAAGAAAATTTTAATTTTTTTTTTCTTCAAAAATTCTGTCATCAAGCTTGATTTGAATAACTAGCACAACTGGTGGACGTCCATAGGAAGAGGTGGTACTCTCACCAGTCTCACCTTTGGGGCGGATTGTAGTGATCTCTTGAATATACCTACTGACCGATGACGACTACTTCGCCTGCTCGGTATGCGCCGATTATGGCCAGAGGCAATGCGACCTCATAGAAAAAGCACTTCAACTAACAAAGGATTGGTGTCAGTCCGTGATTCAGTGGGGCTGCATTTGAACTCAGGGAAAACAACACTGGTGACATTTAAACTATGAACACCTTATGGATCTACAAATTGATGCGATTTTTAGGTAATTCAGCTTTGGAATCTATTCCAGTCCCTGAAACCAAACACCATCAAATTACATAGAAAAGTGTTCAGGCCACAGACCAGAATCGCAAGCCAATCAACTGCTGGTTAACCTTTGCAAGAAAAGACTCAAAATTGGGGTTGGGAAAAAGCGGTAACTGCAGATTCTGTGAAGATGAGAAGGGACATCTTCTACTGAACTGCGATGCTGTTAGTCGTTCAAGGATGAAGAATCCGGGACGTTCCTTCATACAGCTAGAAGAAATTTTATCTCTAGAACCACCGGATAGGTTTCCTAAGATTTCTGAAGGACTTAGGACTAGAGATGATGATTTAAGCAGGAAACCTGAATTAAGCAGCAGAAGTAGATCAACCTAGGATGCAGTGCGACTGGCACCTCCAACACGCACATTAGATTATCATTTTAAAGTCTAGTTGAGACTGGTATGCAATGTTCCTGAACCCCATATACACTTTTCAAATATATCCAAATTTCGTATCTAGTTTGTTTCCAAAACAGTCGCGAAATATGAAAAGAGATGAGAGTCAAATCATGCCAAACCGGGACCCAGTTTTCATTAGGAATCCAACTGCAGATTCTGACATAACGGACTTTGGTGCAATCAATGTTTGGCACCAAGCGACCCGATAGGGATTCTCTCAAAAATATTTGCATCACGAAGAAACATTTAAAGAAGTTTCGACCAGTATGGGAATATTGTACCTATACATCGAAACATGGAATAGTTTGCCAACCTTTTTACTTGAGTGCTCGATAGGCGTCGAGGGAATTTGATTATTTTTTTGTGACTAAATACTGATATTTGTAAAGTGGAGACCAAGAATTGCTTAAGACTTAACTGAAAAAGTCCGACAATAGACATTGTCTCCCAACAATATTTCCATCACTATCTATCTAAGCAATTACGAAACAATATATGGAAACAATGTGTTTATCATATTGTCAGTGTATGGCATGTTCCGTGTGGTTCAGGGATAATTGGTATCATTGACGAAAACTAGCTCAGCATTTCCAGTTGTACCTAAAATGGATATGGTTTATACTATGAACTAGGTATACCCTTTACACATACCAGAAAACTCTTCCACAGTAACTTCACCTTCAGTGTCCGTAGGTTTCTTATCGGGTTAGCAGAATCCGGAATTTCTTGCATGTTCTTTTCTGTTACATAAGTACACTATAATAACGTTTCCAGTTCTTCTTCCGTACGTATGGTTTTTACTTTGTTACTAGAATTAAGGTAGTTATGCAAACCATCTCTACATATTACAAAATACATACAGGACTCCTTTCAATTTCTGAATGATAGCAGTCTGGAAAAATGATGAATTAATCTAGAACCAGCAAACAGAAGAAGCTTCTGGGCGTTCTTACATGACCGGGAAAGCAAAATTTTTAAGACTAGAAATTGCTTCGAGATACTATACTGTTTCTTCTGTCATTTGGACATTGGGAAAAGACTAAATCGAGATTTAAACCAAGAACAAAAAACTGAACGAATTTCGCTCTGTTTTGATCAGGTAGTATCTTTCATACACTAAAAATCAGAATTTGGATATTTAGGTGTATACCTATTAGAAAATACCTACCTGGTTTGGACATTCACGACCAGCATCATTCTATTACCCGCAAGGGCATACAGCAGATGTAATTCTAGTCCATATTCTATTTCCTTTTCAATAACTTGTGCTGTCCAAAACAGATAGCCCATAGTCGTTCTCCTCGCCGTAAACCTTTGTCCTCATTCTCAACTAGGTATGTTCTTTAATATTTTGATCATAGAAATACCTCTACAATTATTGTCGAAGCTATTTTTCATCCATTTCTGTAAATTGTGGATATGTTAGAAGTTTTTTAGTCCTCTGGTACTTTGGTTCTGTTTAAGTATTTCTGGAACAGATTTCGTATTCGACGAAATAGTTCTTGTATGTCAAATTTAATCATCATTTTGCCAGAATATTAGCTAATCCAGAAACGTTTTCGTTTTTAGATTTATACATGCTCTTAAACCTCTGTAGGTCACAACGATATCGGGGAGGCAGTAGTTTTGATCACTTCGGGATTATATTCTTCATGATCTGTTATTGGAAATCTAATATATATAGATCATTCTTTTCTCAATGTTCTTATACATTACCAACTCTCCATGCTTCTTTGACCCTAAGCTCGGTTTCCTCCACCCAGTATGGCGGTCTCCTATGGTTTTTTTTTCTAACGAACCCATTCCTTGATTTGCGGTTTGATGAATGCCTTTTTTGATAGTTTGGCATTCTTCATCTGGGTTTTCACATGGCTATGTTCTAATTTTCCTATTCATTCTTCTTTGGTACAAGTTCTTCGAGCTGTCGTGCTCTATGCTTTTCAGATTGTATCCACACTGGTCAAAATCAAAATCGGCGGTTGCCCATATTCCTAATAACAATAATTTGGGATTCACTAAACAATTTGGCTATTTTATTTGTACATACCTTTTTTCTTAACTATTTATCAATGTATGGATTGGATCGCCCATGTGTCATATCACGTCCACCAAAATTCTATTGCGGAAAGATCATTAAAGTAATTACTATTTTGAAAAAAAACCGCAGTGTTTTATTGCTGCTGCGATAACCACTAAACTGCAAGTTTCTTATCTCAGTTATTCAATTGAAATAATAGAGCATTAATCACAGACAATACTTACTAGTTAGTCATTGGTGTTAAACGCAATCCACCTTTGAAATTTTTAATTATTCGTACGCGAATATTGGTCCGCGCTGCATCTAATCAGAGCAGGTCACTTTAGTTTGACAATCTACTAATCAATCAGTCATTTGTTGTGCGCTGTTGAAGTAAATTTTCATAATGTGTATCATATTTGCGTTTAGAAGACTTATAAATTTGTGTGTGTGGCTGATTTGTTGTAGGAAAGAACAGGTGAGCAATCACCATAATATATATTATTATTAAACTTACTAAAACGATTCATCAATTATTTCTGAAGAGCGGGTGGGTGAGCCATGCTGGATAGTTTACCCGGTAACTGGCAACCCAGTGTTTATTTCTTAAATTCATCATTCAGTATTGAAAATATAGGCTAAAAATAACAATTTAAAGTGAATAAACTATAAATAATATAAAAAATTTAAATTGGTTATCCAGTCTTCCATCAAAGAACTGTAATGGTAATTTCATTAGAAAATATTTTGAGATACTTCTTTAAATTTTACTAATTCACCTTTGCATTTCGTTTTATTTACTTACCTTTTCTGTTTGTTTGTTCGTTAGTACATACTAGGAAGATTAGGCAATAATTGATTATTCACTCCCTTTCACTTGAAACCTTCTTTAAAATTTGATGATACACTGGGTACCTACCGATGGCAATGCAATGAGTACCTAATACGAAAAGAAGCATACAAAGATTATCACCGATTGAATTTTCTTTTCTGAGGATAGAAAGAGATTGAAAACTAGCCTAGAAATAAGATTTTTGACTCTGGAATCTAATAATTTCAAACCCTAAATATTGAAATCAAAATTAAATGCGTCAAAGAGAAGAATAGTTTTTTGATTAAAAACAAATGGCACTAGAATATAATGTATTTCGAAAAAAGTTCATTAATTACTTTCAAGTCTAGCACAGTTTTTAAAATACAGTATCACCAGAAATATGTCGGTAGGCAAACCATATTAAATTAAAAAAATATGTACAGGGTGGAATTTTTAAATGGAATAAATTCAGTATCAGAAAGCCTGTGTATTTTCTGGAAAAATAAAAAAAAAACGGGTCCCTTTATTTTTAGTTTGGCACATTTTTTCGGCCTTTTCATGAAATTTACCTTTCCCTTAAGGGTAGAAACCACCTCCAACTTTTTTTTTTCAAATGTAAAGATATGTATTGTGCTAGCTCGTTGGAATGGGCATAAAAAAGGGAAAATAACGCATTATTTACTTATGCATTTCGGTGATCCACATCATTTTTTTACAGTTAAAATTGTTGAATATCCTCAGCATTTCTTCTTGGTAGAAATCTAATGCGAAACAAGCCCCATTTGTAACGTGTAATTATTTCTGACGTTAACACACTATTTGATGCCTGATACTCGGATTCTCAACCCTAAAATAGTGTGTTAATGTCAAAAATAATCACATAACTAGACCACCGAAATGCAAGAGTTAATAATGGGTCATATCCCTTTGTTTTATGCCCATTCCAATGAGCTATCACAATACATATCTTACATTTGAAAAAAAAAAGTAAGGGGTGGTTTCTACCCTTAAGAGAGGGATAAATTCCATAAAAAGGCCGAAAAAATGTGCCAAACTAAAAATAAAGGGACCCGATTTTTTTATTTTTCCAGAATTTAAACAGGCTTTCTGATACTGAATTTATTCCATTTAAACATTCCACCCAGTATATTAAAGTATGTTTCAAAAGTCTGGGAACGGTCAGATATTTCCAGAGCGGCTTGAAATAGAATTACGAAATTTTCTGCAAATGAGTAGTTATTGATGCCCGATTCAATTTCGTAATCAAGCCGTTGTAGAAATTATTTGACCATTGCCAGACCTTTGAACAAAAAGGTTGTGTTGCCATGTTCCAGAAATCGCGTAAAAAGGGGATATTATATCTGGAGGTTTCACTAACAATAGAGCATCGAATTTATTGCAATGAAAATAAAGTGGTATTTCTATTTGGAAAACCGAAGTTACCTACATTATCTGAAAACAGGTAAACTTCGCAACATTGTCGATGCCATCATTGAATCGAACATCATTAATTACCCATATGCAGAAAATTTCGTAATTCTATTTCAAGCCGCTCTGGAAATATTTGTCCGTTCCCAGACTTTTGAAACATACTGTATATTTCTTACCTATATACTTATCGAGGTTAAGAGATAGAAATACAATTTCGGTTTTATCATATTGCATCAATTTGACTTTGCGCCCGCATAGATTTTATCGTCATTGGAAAGGTAAAAGGTCTAAAGCGACATATTGGTAGGTTTCCAGGGGAAGGTTTTAAAGATAAAATTTTGAAAAAAAAAAAATCATAACAAATTGCTTAGTAAATTATTATTATGTTTGAATTGACTATCAGATATTGATTTTTTTTAGAAAATTGTTAAGCCAGCTAAGTGATCAGAATGCTATAAAACTTAGACAGATCGATGCAGAAAAAAAAGGTGTTTTAGGCATCTTTATAACTCATTTTTCCTTGGAGTGGCGCTTTAGACCTTTTACCTTTCCAATGACGTTATGTTCTCTGAAAGAAGTTGTTCAAAATACACTATAGGAAATAATACAGGGTGGGGCTCGCAAAACTTCCCACCCAGGTTTTCTAAGGTGTTGGGTGATTAATAGAAAATTGCTCGGAAACGTCATTTTTTGTTTTTTGGGGGACATCTTTTATTGGTATTTTCACCCCACCGGTCAACCCCTAAGCGGGGATGACAGGTACCCCCAAAATTTCAATTCGAAAGGGGGCCGAGTGATACGACATTTGATAGCTCTGTTGTTTTGTTATTATGTGGTAGAAACCACACAGTTCAGATACTCGGAAAAAAGCATTTTTCCTAACTTTGACAAGCCACCATTTCGGCAGGGTAAATGGTAGCAACTTAAAACTTGGAGGATATAATCCTAATAAAAATATCTACCAAATGACGTATCACTTGACCCCCCTTTCCTATTCAAATTTTGGGGGTATCTGTCACCCCCGCTTAGGGGTTGACAGGTAGTGGGCAAAAAATGTGTCCCCAAAAAAACAAAAATTGACGTGTCCGAGCGAAATTTGATTAAACACCGAACACCTGAGGAAACCTAGGTGAGAAGCTTTTCGTGCCCCACCCTGTATATTAAATTATACATAGGTACTTATATAAGAATAGAACAAGCGTTCTAAGTTCCAATATCCCTCCTTAACTTGAAGCTATAAAATAATATTTATTTTTGTCGCTGGCCAAGTTATGGCATTCTTGTTGCTAGGGACGAAAACATCGAGAGTTGCATTTTCACGTGGAAAGCAGAAATATCTATTTTGGTTAACAATGAAAAAGGGTCATAAAATAGTATTGGTTCCTGGTTCACTGGTTGGTAGGTTAAGTTGGCTAAGCGCCAACTTAAAATGAACATTAAATTTCCTCTTCTGGTCGCCTAGCAAGGGGCGCGCTTTTATAATCGCGCAGATGTTGATCAGTATTACTTTGATATTGCTAAGTGATTATACATACAAGCTTAGATACCTACACTCTGATGAGCTAAATAAACATTGTCCGGATTGAAGGCAATGCATAATTTTTTTTTTTAAGTGACATCCGGTGTTCTGATCTTGATCAGTAAAGATCCTCGAGAAGAATCCTCAGTGAAAATTTTTGTTGTTTGTTGCAGGTCGAAACTACCACTCAAACAGTCTCTCCTGCGTTTAGTTCGACAAATCTCACATGGCCAAATAGTCCCGGATCTGATACCGAGTCCTCGGAGGGTGATTGTTGGGGTACAGCATGTTCAAAAAAAGGAATTTGGCCAATCCATGGCAAGTCGAATTCGGCTCCGGTATTAGAAAAAGCATCTTCTTCGAGTCAAGTAAGTAGAACAACTTTTTTATTTTAAATTTAAATAATTTATGTGCAGCAATGAAGTTCAATGGCGAATAAAAGCTAAGCCTAATCCTCGCATATTGTGAAAATTTACTTGCCTTTTTTTATTGGGTCATACTTTTATGTTTAATGGTAATCATTCTGAATAATTCAAAATCCAAAACAAAATTATATTATATATTTGTACCGTTTCTCTAAATTTTCAATTTTTCAATTATTTGGTTCGTTTAGTTCGAATTCATTCGAGTACATTTCGTATACGAAATTTGATTGACAGCAATGTAAATTAAATGGGGAGCATTCGAAATCGTATCAAATTTCGTATACGAAAATATTCGAAAATACGACCCCAGGACTGTATCGGCAACTACAATTTACTTATTTGGTTTTACGAGCGATTAGTATAAATTTAACTGAACGGTTTTCTGCTCTCTGGCAGGACGAATTTTTCCTGCCGTGATTGAGGTTCTTGAAGTGTGGCGACAAAAATAGCCTGGCCAATCAGAGGCATACGAAAAGTCGGACAAAAAATAACACGACAAATAATAAAATGATAAATTCCAATCAAATGGTCAATAGACAATTTACCCTTTACCAACATAAAAGTATTTAAATTATATACATCGAAACAGAGGCGTTTCGGGGTATTTTAAGGTCGATTTAAAAAAAACGCTCGGACACGTCAATTTTGTATTCAAGGCGGAAACTTTTTGATCCCATCGGTATTTCGCTAGGGTGCACCCCGTGGGTGGGGTGACTTTCACCCCTCTTTTTTAAATAGGGAAGATGGGTCGAGTGGTACTTTGTTTTAAAGGTATTTTGATTCTCGTCACAACTGGGTACTTTTTCTGAAAATCGGATGATTGGTTCTCAAGATATTTACTGCCAAATTTGCCATAGGCAATAGGAAACAATCTTCTAGCCCTGTTATTTTCTAATTTCCACTTTCCTGACTTTCCTTTCGGACACGTCAATTTATTTTAATTTTCTCGGTAGCACACAAAAAAAGAAAATTGACGTGTCCGAGCGGAAAGTCAGGAACGTGTTAGTTTGAAAATAACAGAGCCAGAAGATTGTTTCCTATTTAGCCCATGGCAGCTTTGACAGTGAATATCTTGGAAACTAATCATTCGATTTTCAAAAAAAGTACACGAGAATCGAAATACCTTTGAAACAAGGTACCACTCGATCCATCAAACGACGTGTCGACGCATTTTTTTTTTAAATCGACTCTAAAATACCCTAAAACGCCTCTGTTTCGATGTTCGTCAAACACCCCTTGCTATAGCTACCTATATATTTTTTCCTCCATTTTAGAACAATTTCGTGTTTTTGGTGCAGTGTATCTCTAATGACAAATTATAAATAATTAAAAAAATATATACCTACTTATTTAAAATAAAATATGATTCCTAAAACACTATTTGGAAACAAAGCAAATTAACTCGATTTATTGCATGTGTGTTAATTAACTGCCCATGTTATGTACTCGTATTTCTAATTCCGTGCTTTTCAAGATTCTGAAAAAATAATAATTCCTATACCTAATTCAAGTCGAAAAAAATATGTCAATTTGGAAACATGCCACAAAACAAGTCAACTATCATTTTGAGGAGTTTATCTGCTGCAATAGTCAACTCTTCCTTTTCAACCCCCTAAAAAATATCTTGAACGGAAAAAGGGTTCAAGTGATAAATTGTTTCAAAGGCCTTTCGGTCCTTATTAAAACTGCCAAATTTGAAGTCTCTGCTCTCTGATGTCACCCTCTTTCATAATATGTCAAAATTTCGAAGAAAGTGTGTATTTCTGGTAAGTGATAAATCGCGAAAGTTAGCGACTTCAAACCTGGTCGGTCTGAAAATTTAAATTCTTCACTCTGATATCCTTCTGCCATGCGAAATTTATTATAATGGTTTCCGCTGACCCTCATAGGTTGGTTTGAAGTCACTAATTTTTGTGTTTCATCAACTAAAAAAAAAACTTTCTTTAAGATTTTGACAAGCTGTCACATCAAAGGGGGTAACAGCAGTGACTTCAAACTGGTCTGTTTTAGTATAGGGTCCGAAAGATATTTGAAATGATGTATCATCCCCCCTTTGCATTTGATATTTTTTAGGGGGCGAGTCTTGGAGATAGAAAGTCGAAAGGGAGACGAATTTTCCATCAAAACTCATCCCTTTCCAAATTATAACGGGTCTTCAGAAAAAAACTAAATCAAAGACTGCTTTGATTACTAAAACGTAGGTACGTCGCCTAGGTTTCCATAAATAATGAAATGAAAATCCAAAAACTTCAATTTCTCGATTACAACACAACAACAAATTAATTTATCTAGTGGAACTTGGAATTATTATGCATACCGACTATTATTATAGGCTCTTCCAAAAGCTTTATTTTTATTTGTTTTTGTTCATGACATCAGTCAAATGACAAATCGAGATGCCGTGAGTTCATCTTGAAACACTGAGAGCTTGGAGCATCTTTCATCTTTTTTTTCCTTTTGATGAGAAGAACAGGGATAAAAAAACTTTCATAGCCATATTTGATTTAAGTATGTTTTTTTTTTTGAAAACCCGTTAGTAGAAGGGGATTTTTTATAAAATTTCCCATTGTTGAGATAATGGAAGTGGAAAATTTTCGACGTCAACCATCGGGATCTTGAAAACGGTACGAATAGAAGCGTCTTCAGCTCTATGCAGATTTCTATTCTCTTTGTTGCCTCAAGCTGTTGTGCCTATTTTAAATAGTTTTTGAGCAAATCCAATATTCATTTCATTAAACTACCGGTAAATAGCTGCAATACTACTTGCTAGTTATTAACGGAAGATATCCGCTGGATAGAAGAAGGTACCTATTCCATACTACAGTAATATGCCCAGCTCTTCTTTTTCAATAGGTAATCATTTTGTTAGAACCAACACCAGAAAATGTAAGCCTTGATATCTGATTAAATAATTCCAAGTAAACAGAATCACAGTAAAAATGGGTATTTTTAAATCTATTGTTACAATATGTACTGTTGATGTTATCAACGGTCAAAATAACCACACATAATTTTTAAACGTTATCAACAATTGGCAGTCGCAATCACGAATAATTATTTTCGAATCTCAAGACTTTGTTATCTGGCCACGCATAATTTATTAACACTGACAAGTAATTAAGCCATTAATTTAATTTATGTAAAAAATAAATGGTAATAACACAAGTCTTTCAAGAAATCTGAACAATAATAATAACACGTGTTAATGCAATAGCCTCTAGCACTAGTACTCGTGCGTCACCGACACGTGTCACACTCTGATGATGAATCGACGACGAAAAAATTAGTATATGTCTGCGTGACTAATGGCATAAGTATATGACGGACTCATAATAATAAAAAATTATCGCAAATTCAATTTTAAATAAATTCCTTGGCTTCGGAAATACCCTGCGATCTTTTTGGAGTGTTGCAATATAGTGCTATTAATTTGATTTATCTTACAAATAAATGTTAACACAAGCCATTCAGAAATCTCAACAATTTATTTATCAAGTATAAATGGACAAGGTTACTATAGAAATAAAACGTGTTAATGCAATACCCTCTAGCACTGATACTCGTGTGTCACCGACTCGTGTCACACTTCTGATGATCGGTCGACGATGAAAATATCAATACGTCTACGTGACTACTGGCATGAGTATATGACGGACTTATATTAATAAAAAATTATCGCAAATTCGATTTTAAATAAATTGCTTGGCTTCGGAAATAACCTACGACCTTTTTGGAGTGTTGGTGTTGCAATATACTGCTATACATAGCAACTTAATTGGCAAATACCACTTCTATTCTATCGAGTTATTTTACTAAATTATTATTGAAACTGACCTATTACTTTAAATTAACTTCAACAATGTACTTTAGATAAATTAGGAATATTATAATAGTTGTTTTGATTTTCCAATCGCAGCGTTTAAGGAATTTTTAACAAATTGACTCACGATTTCGAGTATGTTTACCTTATATAGGAAAGTTTTTTTTTTTCGAGTGAAATTATAGAGTTTTAGCATTAGCGAACATGAAAGAATTAAAAACCTAATTTCGTTCAAAGGTCAATTTTTTATAAAAATTGGTACACCTGTTTTGTTTATCATATCTTCCACCACAAATGCGAAAAAAATTAGTCAGTGGGATTGGATTCTTCATAAATAGGTAACTATCAGAAAACCTATTGACAATTCAAGCAGTATCTACCTTTTTCTGAAAATATTTCACCATTATAAATGGCGATTTCAATGTCGAGTTTGGACTGAAACAAGACACCTTACTCAACTTTCTGTTAGAGAACGATCAGTTTCAAATGAGAGCGTTTTCTATAAGAAACGCCATTTTCTATAAGAAACACCATATAGAAGATGGACCTAGAAGAGCCTGGATGAGAAAACGAAAAATGAAATAGATTACTTCATATCATAGGACGTCACAGTACTGAATTAATTCACAACAGCTTACACATAAGAAAGGGTATAAAGTAGATCTTCAGATTTACCGGCCTTTTAGTTTTTAGAGGCATATGTATAAGCTATATACACGAATTATTGAAACTCTTATAGAAAAGAGTATTATTACAGTCACCCCTGAGCTCTTTTATTTGTTGACTTCCGTATGGCATAATGGCCTTCAATGCAGTAGAGCTACCAATAATTGTAACAGGTTTACAACAATGTAGAATATAGATCACAGACCAATATTGTCAAAGATATCTACTCGAAGGCGACAACAATGGTCAGGCAATGAAGTCAGGTAGGGCGATACACTGTCACCGAAAATGTGCATCACTCACTTTCAAACAACCACACTGGCGACATAAAAGTGTTGCAGTCGAGGGCATCACCTTCGTTTCGCAGTTGATATGGTCCTCATCTCAGACAATTTTGAAGAAGTTACAGAAATATTTCGGGAGCTGCAGGAGGCAACGTAAGAAGTTGCACTCCACATAAATATCAATAGGGCAAATATAATGACTAACATGATGGCCAGCCAACCAATTTAGAATAAATATGTGTGTGGACAAATCCTGGGACATGAAATCAGAATAGAAGGAATAACCAAACATTTGAATCAATTAAAAGAATTAGGGATGGGCAGCATTTGCAAAAAGGGAAGGTGTTTTTTAGGCGGAAATTCAAGTAATCTTGAAAAGAAAGGCGATTGTGACTCTCACAGAAGCATTGATAAAAAAAAACTAAGTGTGGCACAGTGAAAAATAGAAAGATCAATGCTTGGCTTAAGTCTTAGAGATTGAGTGAGAAATGAGGAGATACGAAGAAAATTGAAGCTGACCGATGTTGTTAACTTCATCGCTAACAGGAGCACAGTTCTTAGGAGTAGTTTAGAAGAACAATTATTGTTATTCGGCTGGATCTGGAATTAACCAGACATTGTACCTCCAAAGTTTTTCTGCAATTTCAAGTTCAAAAAATCTTCAGCGATGTCACGACATTATGACCTTCGACGTTTTTGCGGCAACGTTTCAGTGAAAAATCTTCAATATAGATTACGCTTATTTCGCACAGCTAATCCGACTCAATAATTATTTTCGATTGCCTCAATTGAGTATGGGATTGAGAATTCTGAAATAAACACTGCCTAAGCCAATATTTATCTGGATTATTATTTAAAGTTAATCCTTTAAGCTAGTACTTACGATTGTATTAAAATTTTAAATCAGTGGTGCAAACCCCTAAATCCGGAGTAACTGTTTTAGGATATGTGTGTCTTGAATTCTGTATTTTTGAATACAGATAAGCTTGCTGAAAAATTTTCTTCAAAAATTAAAATAATCCCATGCACCAAAATTAAAATAATCCACATATTCTTCCTTTCCACCTTTAGTTAAGGACAATAATGACATTTTAGTATCGTCAAAGGAGAAAGCAGATCTCTTTGCCGAACAATTTGCATCCAATTCCACGATGGAGGACAATGGCAGAACGCCACAGGCACTGCCACACATTGGTACTTACATGGACAATATTTTATCTAGACGCAAAACTATTGGGAAAATTCTTCTGCAACTTGACACTGGAAAATCTTGTTGTCCCAACAGCATTTCACCAATTGTCCTCAAAACTTGCGCACAAGAATTTGGCTTCAGTTCTTTGCAAATTATTTTCACTCTCTTACAGTCGTGGTGTTTTCCTGTCTATCTGGAAACGTTTCAAAGTCCAGCTTATCCCGAAAAAGGGCAAGAAAACTCTTCCTAGTAGTTATCGTCCTATCTCATTTATATCCGTACTTTCGAAAGTAATGGGAAAGGCAGTCAACCTGGAACTAGTTGAATACCTACCTCGAAACCAATAAGCTCATCTCTGACAAACAGTACGGGTTTCGTTCTAAAAGATCAACAAGGGGTCTGGTGATGTACGTCAACCATATTTGGTACTCGACTCTCGACAAATATGGCGAATCTAGAATTGTAGCATTGGACATCTCCAAGCATTTTGATCAGGTTTAGTCTTCCTGGCAAACTTGCCTCGTAGGGTCTTCCGAACGAATTTTGCCATTGGCTGGAGAGCTTTTTGGAAGGCATGTTGTGGTTGATGGTGTGTCTTCTCATACACTGCCTATAAATGCCGGCGTGGCCCAACACTGTTTCTCATTTTTATAATTGATTTGTTTAATGTGACAAGAAACCCCCATATGCCGCTTTGCGGACGATAGTAGCTTGATGGCCTCTTTCTCGTCTGACAAACCGCTTACTGCAACCACTTCCACCCATATACCGCTTGGCGCTGCTTGATGGCAACTTTCTCGTCTGACAAACCGCTTACTGCAGCCACTTCCACCCATATACCGCTTTGCGGGCGATAGTAGCTTGACGGCATCTTTCTCGTCTGACAAACCGCTCACTTCAACCGCTTCCACACGCCGCGCCCGAGAACAGATTCACTCCAGCGACAGTGATCTTGACACCATTACCAACTGGTACCTTGACAACTTAGTAAAATTTGATGCTTCCAAAATTCCAGCAGTCAGTCCTAGGGATGTCGATTAAAACTTCAAAATCGTCCAACTTGTCTTGTTATGTATCTTCAATCGCCAAAACCGCTTCTCAAAAATTAGGTTTTATATTCCGTGCATAAGACTTCTTTACTTCTAAACAACTTTTATGAGACTCAAATAATCAGATCATGTATGGAATACTTTTCCCACATCTGAATAAGCTATGCTCCCAAGCATTCGTTGGCTCTATTAGATGCAGTATAAAGGAGAGCAATAATAATCATCGATAACTCTTACCGATTCATTGCAATTTCTCGAACATGGCTACCCTGAGGCCCCCTAAATATAGGGCTTCGTTCTGATGGCGTACAGCCCACCTCTGGAACTTCCTGCCTACTTCATTTCCTGAACGATTTAGCCTTAGTTCCAACGCAGGGTTAATCAGCACCTAATTTCTTCCGCTCATAGTACTGCTTAGGTAGTATAGACTTTGTCTCTTATGAGCGGACCAATTAAAAAAAACAAAAAACTTAATTAGGTGTAGGTATGTACTCTCTTTGTATGGCTCAAAAAAATATACACTTCATTACGCATTTTATGCGAACCCAATCGACTCTGATATGGATTAAATATAAATTAAGTCCAAATTTTGGGCTTGGTATAAACACTTCAGGAATTAGATTAAATTTTATTTCCGATTGGAAATTAATCCGGATTAGCCGCGTGAAATAAATTTAGTCGCAGTGATGTTTGTTTCTCATATTCATTCATTGAGTTGGATAAATTTAGCAACATTTCCCAATGAATGAAAATGTTTTCAAACCTTACAAGAATGTAGGCCATGAAAGGCTGGTTATAGAAATTAAAAACTTGTAAAACGATTCACAAAATAGTATATTGTGTATTTAGGTGGAAAAGTGACACATTCTCGGCCGACGGTGTAAGTTGACGCAAACACCGAAGGAAGGAGAATGTGCTTTTCCACGGAAATACACATACTATTTTTTCTGCGATGGGTTAAATATCTGTTAAATGTTTGTCTTTTTGTTCCAATTATTCAGCAGTACGAGAATCACTTTCACGGCCTAGGCCGAAAAAGTAATTCCCGTATTGTTATTCATTGATTCCTTAGCAACTATTGGAACATAATTAAAATACCAGTATATTGAGCTTTGCGACCTGTCAACCGGTCAAAATTGCTGACATTTCTTTTCAATCGCAGAAAAAAAATATTTTCAACTTACATCGCGAACTATGTAGTACGTATCTAATTACTTGCTCGAAAAAACTTTGCTCAAAGTCAGCTTAGATAATTATTTATCTGGAATTTTTTAGAGATACATGTTAGAAACAAATTAGTGACATGTCCTTTTCTATTCAAATTCAACAATTCTTTAATTTTCCTATTCGTGTTTTTTTTTTTCTAATTTTTGATTTTCCTAACACCCTTCCATGTTTCTGTTTTATTTGTTTTCAACATGGTTCTTAGATTTGTTTGAAGTTGGCACAACTTTTGCAATTTAGTCCTGAAGGTTGATTGTAGTTTAACTTTTTATTTTCAACAAGGTTTCGGACGAAATAGAGAATAATTGACTCTTTCATTGAAATATTTTCAATGTTAGATCATTACCTCTAACTATATGACAGACAAACAAACGAATCCATCAATGTTAAAGATTCTTGTGCTGTAAAAATACCAAAAAACCAAATAATATCTATAATACTTATTGTTATAAACTATTCACATTTTAACCATAAAAATTCAACACAGGAAGCACAATTAAATACCATAAAAAAAAGCAAGTAGATTCAATTAGAGTTCGACGAAAGTGTTATCTCGAACCATTGAAATAAAGCCGCAGCAGTAAAGTCTTCGGCAGCAAAGCTGTATTGGCATCAGCAGCATATGAGCCGCCCCGTGCCGATACCGATGGTATGTTATGTATATATTACAATCACGCGTGTGTATAGTCATCGCCTTTGAACTTCAGGCTGTTAATAGCAGATGGCCGGCCATGCATAATTGATCTGCTATAATTTCAGGTGAGCAAGCAGTCCCGATCACAGTCCGATCGACATATAGCCGGTGAGTAGTTCAAAACGTTTTTTTTTAAAAAATTTTAACCAAACAAAGGACAGAAGTATGTCCATTCGGGTCAAAGAGTACAAGTTTTTCCGTAGTCTTAGTGTTAAAGTTAACGATAATTGGCCGGTACGAAAGGCTGAACAACTATGGAAACTTTTGCGGACTACTAAAATTGCAGGTTCGGTAATTTTGGTCCCCAAATCCTGAACCCAATTATAGGCATGAAAGTTTATGAACTTCGACCCAGAAGCAAAAAGGATTGGCATCGTAGCGCCTTTCCGACATTTTTCCTGGAATACGTACCTATATTATTTTTCATGTCCCTACTTTTTATTCGGAAATAATAGATAAGAATATCTTTCCTAGGAACCAAGAACATTTTCCTCTATTCTGAAGCGAAGGCAAAATATTTTAGTATCGCCTAACTTCAACTTTTTTTCGAATTAAATTAAACCACATTTTCGAAACCTGCATTTTTTTATGTCCGGAAAGCAAACGGACTGATATCAAGTCTCGTTTTATCGAAATCACAAAACTGTTTTTTTTTGTTATATTCCAAAAACTGAGAAATCATAATATCAGCCAAAGCCGTTATTCAATATTTCAAAAATAGAGTAAATAGAGAAACTGTTTTTTTTTATTCAAAACAACATTTTGGCACATTCAATTATCCAAAAAAGTATGGCAAAAACAGATTACTATAATGGAACTAGTTCCATTAAAATAAAATTTGAAAAAAAAATTGCAAATATTGCATCTCTCATCCATCTGAGAACAAAGAATATAGGACTGTTTTTTATCAAAATAAATTTTAAAAAAAAACAAATACCTATGTACATACTAAATTTTTCAATACTCCGGAAGCAGGGACAAATTTCATTAAAGTAAAATTAGGGAAAACATCCTATTTTC